>OX451737.1:397507621-398107621 GCA_948472305.1 Vicia faba | reverse complement strand
AAAAATATTATTTTATGAAAATTATTTTAAAAAGAGTCGAATTTCCGATTTTTGGTAAATCTTGGTATTTTGAGAATGATGTAGAATTGTTGTGAATTGCTCTGATTTGGTGAATGAGAACTGATACTCACGTGTTGTGCCTGCTAACCATTGTGATTGAGATGTGATCATGTGATATATTGGTTTTGGCATTATTTGGAATTATGTTGTGATCATATTTCATTGATTGATGTTGCATGTTGGTGATGTACATGCATATGCATTATTTTGGTGAAGTTAATTCCCATTATGTGGAATTTGACTTGTATTGCTGTTAACCGATACCCGAGAGATGATGGGTGGTTAGGATGGATTCGTGTCTGAGTGTTATGGACGAATCGATGATTGCTTCGGCTGGATTCATGTCCGAGTGTGATGGACGAATCGATGGTTGCTGTATCCGAGTGTGATGGATCAGTGATGGGTGACTTGGTCACGTGTTGGTACCACATGCATAGTGTCTGCATTTGTGTTTGCATGGAATTATAACATGTTAGGATGTCTTCCAGTGTTACAATTCTTTGGTTGATTATTGATTTACGCATAATGGCTTGTATGATTGGAAATGTGTGTTGAATCTGAGTTTATGCTAAAATGGGTGAAATAATATGCTTGTGATATAATGTTGATTGAGAAACTTATAATGCATGTTAATTATGAGAAATCTCACCCTTACTTTAATGATTTCAGATTAAAGTTAGCAGCTCAGGAGTTGGTGAGGATGGCTTTAGAGCTATGTTATTTTAAGTCCGCGTGTCAGTGTCGTGCTCTGATAGGTTGTAACACTGGGGGAAACGTTTGAATGACGAGTTTTATTTTATACTCTATGGTTTAATTTATGTTGGGAATACTTACGAAGTGAAGTTATTCCAGTTTTGAGATATTTCCGCTGTGTAGAACATGATGTTGATTCGAATATTTATTTTAATAATTCCTTCAGTAAAGCATGACAACTGTAAATTTGAGGTTTTATATTTATCTTGAATTGTGACATCCCTGTTTTCCATGTTACTCTGATTTAATTAATATATTCGCGGGTTATTTAGAAGGGGTGTTACATTGTCAACCAGAACATCGATATGAGGGAGAAGGAAATCATCCTTGGGGCTTGCCCTGTTCAGATCCCTATAGTCAACACACATTCGAACCTTACCATCCTTCTTCGGCACTGGAACCACGTTGGCCACCCATTGCGAGTAAGAAGTAACTGCTAGAAAACCGGCGTCAAACTATTTCATAACTTCAGCCTTGATTTTCTCAGACATATCCGGGCGCATTCGGCGGACCTTCTGTTTTACTAGAGGACAGTCTTCCTTGGTAGGCAGGCGGTGAACCACAATATCGGTATCCAACCCAGGCATATCTTTATAAGACCAGGCAAAGATCTCAACATAGTCACGTAGCATCTGAATCAACCGTTGTTTAACACTAAGCTCCAGATTTGCACCGATCTTGACCTCTTTCTTGTCTATTTCTGTACCTAGATTTACTGATTCCACCGGCTCTTCATGCGGCTGTATGGCCCTTTCTTCCTGAAGTAGATGTCTAGCAAGTTCACCAGGCACTTCACAATCATCTTCACCTTTGTCTTCGACTAAGTTGATCGGACTTTCGAAGTCATAACTGGAAGTAGCTGAGTCATTACCAGTGAGATCCAGAGTGGATGTAGACCTGTATATGTGAGTGTGTGTAAAATAGTTGTTTTGCAATATATAATAAAAGAAAAACAAGGAGCGCAAAAATTTGAAATGCAAGAAACGTCCAATGCTTTTACTAATGATATATGGAGATGACAAATATCAATCCCTCACAAACAAAGCCACGGTGCCTCGGGTAAGACACCGGGCCGTAAAGTTTAAAAATTGTTTGTTACAAACTTAAAACAAAAGTATCATACTGGGTAATAAAAGAAATTGGGACGAAGTCCTTTGCTGTCCAATTGCTTAATCCACCATCGGCAGTCGGGTAGATCCAACTGTCAAACTCAGACTCTTCAACATCTTCTTCAATGGCATTCACTCCTGAATTGCTGATGAACAGGGGAGGTCTTCCGATCTACGCACTCCGAACAGCCCTTTGAGCTTCTGCAGTGAAACCCAAACCAAACTTGTTAGTCTTATGTGCAAAATCAGGGAGTTGGCCCCAATTTGCACACCCACCTTTCTCAACAACAGCCCGGGCATCCTTGAAGGAAGCTATATTCATTAGAGGATCTTCAGTAATAATTTCAGTTGATGCCAGCGTCTGGGGGACTTCTTCAAAATGTTGAAATGGGGTCTCAATGAACTCCCCGTCCATTTCCATATACCGAAAGGAGTTGAGGTGGATTACCATGTACTCTTCTTCCCCTCGTACTGTAACAATTTTCCATTTGACTGGGTATTTCAGCATCTGGTGAAGCGTAGAAGTTACTGCCCCAGCTCTGTGGATCCATGGGCAATCCAGCAGACAAGAATAAGATGTCCGAATGTCCATCAAATAGAATGTAGATGCAAAAACCTGAGAACCAACCTTCACTGGAATATCCACTTCTCTGTGTACCATTCTCTTGGACCCATCAAAGGCCCTGACCACAATGTTGCTTGGTTTTAGCTCCAACCCTTCACAGTCTAATCGGTCTAAGGCCTTTTGGGTAACACATTCAACAAAGACCCAGTATCTACCAATACGTGAGCAAGAGTAGTGTCCCTACACTCAATGGAGACATGCAGGGCGTCATTATGATTCTTCCCCTTAACAGTCAAGTTGACATAGGAGAAACCCAACCCATTATCTGCTGTTAGACTAGCCACACAGTCTTTGAACTGGTCAGCTGATGTCTCTTGTGGTACGTGCGCAGTTTTCAGGAAAGCAATCAGAGCCTTGGCATGGGCTTCTGAGCAAAGAAACAGAGACAACATAGAGATTTTGGATGGGGTTTACCCCAACTGCTCGACTACATTGTAGTCGTTCTTTTTTATGATCTTCAGAATTTCCTCCATCTCTTGTCTAGAGGCTTCAACAGTAATCGTCTTCGGTGCCTCTGTCTGGGCAGGCTCACCGGTGGTCCCTTTGCCCCGAGCGTTAGATGACTCGGCAACTGGGGTAAGAATTGGAACTTGAACAGGGACAGTAGCAGGTGTACTGGTAGGTGTAATAACAACAGGTTTCCGAACAGTTGGTGGAGAGATCTCAAGGGAAAAAAGCCTTCTGCTGCGGGTGACTTTACTAGATCCAACGATATTGCTGACGTCAGTATCAGCATCCAAATCTTGTTTAACTCCGTGATAATACACGTCAGCCCCGTAGTGCCATGGGACAACTTTATTTGATGTATAGGGGATATGCCCAGGAATGGTTATGATCAATGGTGAAATTCTTGGAACAGATGTAATTCTAACAGGCTTTCTCGAGGAAGCCTTGAAAGAATTGTCGAAAATGGTGATTATAGCAACTTCTTCAGTAGGAACCAAAGGAACAAAAGTCTTCTCTAACAGAATTTCTTTATTATCCATCAAGCGTTGGACACCTGACTTCAAAAGATGGCAACCAGTAGGTAGGACGGAACACATACGGCAACCTTCGTCACAGCCCAGAAATAAACCGGCTAACAGAAGGTTCTTCTTCATAGTCATCAATGGAGTAGCAATGTCTTTCACAGAAACCACAAACGAGTCTTCATCTATAGCATTCACTCCATGCTTGGGCATAGGAGCAGTCACAACATTAGGCCTTTTAGGTGCTTCGAACTCAATCTCCTTAGCATCAATCAAGTCCTGTACCTTATTCTTCAAAACCCAACAATCATTCGTATCGTGCCTCGGGCTATCAGAGTGAAAAACACAGTGGGCGTTTGGATTGTACATCGGTGATGTCGTGTTGGGATTCTTCGGGGCCTCCCTCGGAATCACCAAGTTGGTCTCCAATAACTGCGGAAGAATTTGGGATAAAGTCATGTTGAGCTGAGTGAATTGTCTTCACGGTCTCTCGGCCCTTGGCTAATTGTTGCATTGAGGAGCAACAACAAGTCTTGATATAACCACCGCATTAACTGCTTGGCGGTGTTCAGGTCTATTATGGCTCTTTGCGCTGTAAATTGCGCTTGACTCCTTCTTAAAAGGCTTCTTCTCGGTACTTGATGAAGCACCCTTCTGTATTTTACCGCTCTTGATACCGTCCTCAATTCTTTCCCCGGTCATAATCAGCTCTGTAAACCCGGATAACGAACTTCCAATCAGATGGTTGAAATACGGACCAGACAATGTCCCCAAAAACATATCCACTAACTCCCTATCAGCCAAGGGAGGTTGCACTCTTCCAGCAAGGTCCCTCCACTTCTGAGCATAATCTTTGAAACCTTCACTCGCCCCCATAGACATACCCTGGAGTTGGGTACGCGTGGGAGCGAGGTCGGCATTGTATTGGTACTGCTTGTAGAAAGAAGCAGCCAAGTCCTCCCAATTACAGATACTAGCTTCTTCCAGCTGGTAAAACCATTCAAGCTGAGTCCCTGAAAGACTGTCTTGAAAGTAGTGGATCCAGAGGTTCTTGTCAGTGGTGTATGGCTGAATCTTTCTAACATACAAACAGAGGTGTAGCTTTGGTCAAGAAACCCCGTCGTATTTAGCAAAGATTGGTGCTTTAAACTTGTGGGGAATCACCACCCCAGATGACAAACCCAAGTCTCCAAAGTCTAGACCAGGCACTTTCTGAACTTCCATCGCGCTCAACCGGTCTTCCAGTTGCTTATATCTATCCTCGGTCGGAGGATATTGGTGTTCCTCAAAGTCAGTCCCGTTGTCTGAAACCACAGGGCTAGGAGCCCTCCTTTCTTCCTGATTATCTCCCCCTCCAAATGAGTGAGTCAAATCAACCTCCTCTCGCAAATTGTTTCCAAATCTGCGAACCATATTCAGTAGGATCGTCTTCTTTTCTTTTTCTTCTTCTTATCTTTCAGGATAAGGGTCTTCAGATCTTGCTGACCCTTAGCCAAACTCATGAACAATTCCTGGAATTGGGAGTTTTGAGCTTGCAGAGCCTTGATTGCTTGTTCAGTTGATGTTTCAGAAGACATGGCGCTGAAATAAATAGCGAAGAAGATGAGAAAAACCTGTAAGGGTACCTGTTATGAAGTGTATGGGAATGATATGCACATGATATGATTTCAAAGACTTTAGAGATTCAAATTCGTAAACCAAAAATGAAACACACTTTTATTAGATAACCTTTGAATTCAATTGTTCAACAGATGCCTTTAAGGCGTTACAAAAAAGAAATACTGAAAAGTAAATCAACACTATGAATAATCAAAAGACAATCAACGCTCCTATGGTCGTTTCCCGTCATTACGGACATAGTCATTGAGGATCTTCTCATTCTCCAATTGCCTTGTTAACTTTTGAATCTTCTGCTCTTGCTCGTGATACTTTTCTCTGTAAGTATCCCGCTCTTCTCTAAGTTGTATCCAAGATCTCTTTAATGCCCCAATGTCAGTAGGCATGTATGGATGGAGGATGGTAGGAGGAACCCCTTCTTCATCAGCAACCTCAACAATTATAGGCAAGATGGCTTCGTACGGCATTCCCAGCTTTTGGGCACGGATTTGAACCCATCAGAGATATGGCTCCATCTGAAGAGAAGTCTTCGCACCTAGCTCGCGCGGATCAGGCTTGTGTACCCTATCCCAGGCTCGTACGAACCTGCGGCGTTGCTCATCACTATCCCCTTGGAAGTCAAAGACAATGCTCGGCATCAGCAAATCATGAGGCCCATCCCTCCTAGCTCGCCCAAACTAACATAAGTCCAAGCACGGATTATAAGTGATCCCTCCATTGATTCCTAGAAGTGGGACATTAGGGTATTCCCCACAGCGATCAATAACAGCCACATCTTCCATGCCCTTAATAGTCCAAATGATGTCCATGTGAGAGAGGGACATAATCCTGTAGGCCCAACCCATGCCTTCCTTGTTCTTCAAAATTGATTTGGGGAGGTGAGAAATAAACCACCTCGCCAGCAATGGTGCACAACACATAAGGGTTCCCCGTTTCTGAGCAGTATGGGCATAGAGAGAGTGCAAAATGTCACCCAAGAGAGTGGGCACAGGATTACCGGACATGAAAATCTTCACTACATTCACGTCGACGAAAGAATCTGAGTTAGGAAACAACACCAAACCATATATGAGAAGAGCCAGAATGTCTTCAAATGCCTGGAAGTCTAGACTGTCACAGAATTGATTAGCCTTACCAACCAAGAATTTAGTCAAGAAGCCCTTTGTTCCACTACGAGTTTCCCAATTAGACATTACCTCGGCCTTTGTCAGATGGAGGGCTGAAGCAATCTCTTCCGGCCTAAGGATTTTCTCCCAACCTGTGAACGGGGTGTACTCTAGAATGGAAATGCCAAGCAGATCAGAGAACTCTTCCAAGGTAGGGACCAACTGGTAGTCCGGAAAAGTAAAGCAATGGTACAGTGGATCAAAGAACTGGACTAAGACATTCATCATCTGTTCGTCCAATTTGGAAGTGACCAAACCCAGGAGGTGACCATGTCTTCTGATAAAGGAGGAAGTATCTGGAACCTTTGCAACCAATTCCTTAAGCTGAGTGGGAATCTGGACAAAGTTGATTCGAATAGTGTTTCTATGCATGGGTGCCATGACCTACAAAACAGAACAAAGATGAATCCCTCCTGTCTTTGAAATAAGTTAGTCCAATGCAAGATGCATGCAATGCCATGATGTCATGATGTCATGATAGAAACACACCACAGGTATTCACAAATAGCAAACATGGTAAGGGCAAACAAGTCACACAGATAGCCCTTAGATTTCAGGCTGGCAAGAAGTTTAGGTACTACCCTCTTTAAGTTCAGTTGGTTCAAACTTGTCCTAGAAATAGTAACCGGGTTCTAGAGGATCTCAATATCACTGACCACCCTCAATCGGCCATAATTCCAGTTTAGCAACATTTTCTTACGGCCGGAATCATCGCGAGAGTTTGGTCTCAATGAGTGTAGCATACTGCTACTGTTCTATGGCCAAGTTGGTCAATTATAGGTGCTAAGGTCAGTTGGTGCTTAATGACCCCTTAGAAGACCCATATTCTCCTCGTTGCGCCACAAGGGATATCGGTACAAACTAAAGTGCCACACCAACGTAGCTACTGCTTCAACCGTATTGGTCTATGCCGTACGGTTCCCTCACAGTTTATTGCTACTTACCTAAAGGGTATTCCCCATATCTGGGTTAGGATCTATAGTAACTCCGATTCAAACCCACAAAGATAAAGCATACAAGTCAAGCAAGTGAAAACATTATAAACTATTCCTAAGGTACACCCCACTTATAATACTCCTCAGCAGAGTCGCCAGTTCTGTGATACGGTGGGAAGAACTGACTGTTTTTTGGAATGTTGGTTTACGTTTTGCGTTTGTTTTCGCAAAATGTCGCGGTAAGCAAGAGTCTCCACCGACTTTTATTTTATCCAACAAGGAAAGGAAAAAAGCACAGAAAAATTCCTTTTTCGAGATATTTCTCGGGTTCGGGGGGTAGATTATAGAAAGGGAAGGTATTAGAACCCTTTCTATCTGTGGTTATCCACGGGCTCTTAGGTACTTGCTCATTTTGTTTTCAAAATTGTTTTCTTTGTGCTTGTGGGTTTGAAAAAGTTTTTGTTTGAAAACTTCGATTTAACTCTCGCTTCTGTCCTCAAGAGTGTAATGAAGTGTTTTTGAAAACTTTATTTGAAAAGTGTAAGTGTGAAGAGTTTTGTTTTGAAAGAGCAAGTATCTAAGAACTATCTACCTACTCGAAAAAGGAATCGTTCTATGCTAATTTCCTTTAGATAATGTTATCCCACTATTAATGAGTAGGTAGCATCATCGTTGGAGTTTGAGGGTTAATTCGAAAGAGGGACATACGGTCACTAAAGTAATGTTAGGACGTTTTAACGGTAACACTAATGTCTTAGATCATTTGTTTGAGGCAACAATATCCGAGGCAACCTTTCTGAGGCAACTTATGATCTTTTAGACAAGAGGGCAATCTCTAAAACGACCTATACTCAATGAATGCGTACGAAGGCAACCAAGTGGGGTGTACCCTAAGAGTGTGCATGTGCGAGTGTGTCGTTTTCAGTTATTTTTATCTTTGTACATGTTAAGGGTGATCTAATTTGATTTTAAGATTAACATTCAATCTTGTCATGTAAACCCTATTATCAAACATCTAGCAGTTATAATTTGCAGAATTAAAATGTGGAATTTAAATTACAAGGTGTCTAGTATTTACATCGCCAAAGACAAACCCTTTGAAAAATAAAATAAAACGATAAAAATAATTAAATGTCTTATTTAACTATTACAATCCGGAAGCAAGTACATTAATATGATAAAGATAAATAAAGCGCGCGGGAAATTAGATCGAGTGCGAAATTTAGGGTTTTGACCCTTTTGAAAGAAAATGCCATCTTTTTGTTGTTTTTTTATTTGAGAAAAGAAATTAAGTCCTAAAATAATTAAATTAATTGTAAAATAAATTAATTAATGAAAAAATAAATTATGACATATTTTTGGATTTTTGTTTTTTTAAGAAAGAAAATAAAATTAATTAAATTAGTAATTAAAACATAATTAAGTCTAATTAATTTTAATTATTTACAAAAATGAATTAAAGTTTTCTAACTAAAAAACCTAATTAATTAATGAGTTTATTAAGAAAAATAAAAGTTTAAAATTTGATTGAATAAAAATATTTTTGTGATTTTATTTGATAAAAAAGAATTTGGTTATTGGTTAGAAAATTAATTAAATAAAATAAAACAGTTAATAAAACAAAACAAAATAAATAAAAGAGAGAGGATTGTTGGGCCTGTTTTGGATGGTGTAGAAAGCAAATTCTTGGCCCATTATCAGCTAGCCCGTGTGGACTTTTTGGATCTGGTGCACACGCGTTGACTGGCCCCTTAGTGTACCTCCACTCACTAACCACCAGATTTGGCTCTTGGCCATCTGGCGCTTGGATGGATGAGGGAGTATGGTGGGTTGCAAACTTGAGCGTGCATACAATCACCTGAAAAACATGAAGAAAATACAAAGTGCTGGAGGCAGGGATCGAACCCCTGACCTCTAGTGTTGGAACGCTTTGAAGCTGACATGGCAACCGCTAGGGCGTGTTGTTGTTTGTTAACAATAATGCAAATAATATATTATGTAGAAAAAACAAATCAGATGCCAGAAAAACAAAAACAAAACGCGCGCGATATTTGAATCCCCCGATGGACGGATGACACGAATTCATCCCTGTCCTCCGAAACCTGTAAAAATACCTGCGGATTTGAATCCGCGGCTAAAAGCGCGTCCTTGTTCTAAAATCCTCTCCAGGCTATGTAAATACATTCCAAGAACATGGTTAAATTTGTCACGACCTCATGATCACAACCATGTTCTTCTTGTGTCTCAATTTTACCTGAAATAGAAAACCCTAAAAACGAACGAAGAACCCTAACTATGGTGGTTTTTCCATACAGAGCACATAAATGAAATTGGCTATTACCATTAGTTTGCAAATGATATGAGGGTTACAAATATACTATTAGTTTGTTCAAATAATGCCAGAATAACTCAAATTGATTTCAAGAACATGGCTATGTCGCGTGAGACTTACAGTGCACTAGGGAGTCTGAAAATGCTTGGTTTTGGTTGGGATAGCTTGTGTGAATGCCCAGGAACCGATTGGAACAAGTCTCGATCCCTGAAAACACCTCTAACCTGGATTTCGATCTCAAGCTTTTTTGTGATTTTTTTCACTTTTTTCTGCCTCTAACAATGCTTGACAACCCTTATTTCGTGTGCTTTAGCTTGCTTATGTATTACTCAGTGCATTAGGTTTACAAACTTGGTTCAAATCTTGCCTTATCAATGCTTGCATATTTGATTTGATCTCCATTTACAAACTTGCCAAATTTGCCTAATTCCAATCTTTTTGCACATGATTCACTTGATACGAATTTGATGATGATAATAGTTGTATTTGGAGCCTGAAATCAACACAAGATCTTGGTTATCAATGCCTTTTGATTTTTATTTGATTTATTTTGATTTAAATCAAATTAATTCAAATAAAATCAAAATAATTAATTAAAAATGATATGGACACATGGCTGGAGCTAGGGCACGTGGTCAATAATGCAAACTCAAATCAAGTGGAAAAGAATGGGCCCATTTGGCAAAATTTGAAGTTTTGAGGATAGTTGACTTTTGGCAATTTTGCAAAAAAGTCCAACTTCAACAATGCATAACTTCTTCAATTTTGAACTTTTGGAAGTTTTCTTGGACTTTCTAGAAAGCTTGAGATGTCCTCTAATCAACCCTTTTGGTCTCATCTAATTTTGATATTCCATTCTCCATTTATAAGCTTTGGAAAAAAGGTGTTTTTGTTGACTTTCAAAAATGACCTATAATATCCAAATTCATAACTTCTTGTGAGTGCATTTTTTGATCTTGGGGTATGAAGATGGATTGTTGGAAATTGCATCCTATTCAAAATGAGATTTGTATGGGTCATTTCTCATAAAGTATGAGAAAGTTATGCTTGGTCAAAGTTGAGTTTACTTTTCCTGCAAAACCCTAATTTAGCAACTTTTGAGTCTTGATAAATTTTGAGCAATCCTTGATGAATCATGATCAACCCTTGATAAAATGATGAAATATCCTTCAAAATGAGAATTTTGACAAAAAGATCTTGAAGTTTGACTGTATTTGGGTCACAGTTGACTTTTGCCCTAGGACAGTCGATTTTTGGACCTTTTGAGCAATTGACTGAGCAAACTTCCTCTGAAAGGCTTGAAATTTGACATGAATGATCTTGAGAACATATTAGGACATTAGGGAGAACTTGAGGTCATTTGGACTCAAGGATCTTGATGCAACATAAAACCCTAATTTGGGGTAGACTGCCTTAGGAGATAGCTTGTCTGACCAACTCTTGAGCTAACTTGAGTCACTTGGAGATTTTTCTTGCAATGTTTTAAGGAAATATGAGAGGGAAACTTTTGGGGTACAACACATGCGTCGACACAAAACACAAATGTGTCGACACAAATAGAAAATGAGTCGACACATCCCATTATGCATCGACTCATACTGAGTTGATTTGGTTTTACAAGGGAAAGGAAAATTATGTGTCGATGCATAGATGCATGTGTTGACACATAATGGTTTAAAAAAAAATTTTCCCCTTTATTTTACATTGTTTTTATGTTTTCTATATATTTTATTCATTGCTATTCAATATGGTTGTAATAATTAAACTTATTTCATCCCCATTTGTAAATCTCACTCAAACTCCATTCACGATCTCAGCTGAAAGAGGTAAGAACTCTAACTTTTATCTCTTCATAAAGGCATCTATTGGTCACTATTTATGAAGATAAAATGTAGATATCCTTGTTCTAAAACCAAACATGTTCATAAAATTCATTTATATTCATTGTGTATAGAGAATTTTAGAGTGAAAATTTCTGTAAAAATTAGGTTTAAAATTAGGGCCTTTAAAATTCGTTTTGATCTTTGATTGTTAGTTTACATGAGTTACATGTTTGAAATTATGGGAAAGAGTACTACTATTTACATGTTTGAAATTATGGGAAAGAGTACTACTATTTTCATGTTTGAAGTTTCCATTTTCATGGAGAAATGAGAAAGATACAAAGGTTCTGGCCAGCTTGAGGAAGAAGACGAAGTATAGGGCAAGGAAGGGATTCATGTTATGTATTTTTGTTTTCATATGAACTAATGGATGTACAGTCACCCCAGTGGCAAGGTAGCGCGCTGGAAAGGCATAGGTCATGGATTCGAACCTTGGCGCTACCTTTTGTTTTTTCATACTTTCCAGTTTCATTTTTTTTGCCATTTTTGCAGTGTGGGCTCAACTACTGGGCTTCACTTTTTTTTTCTGATACTTACCTCCTGTTTGCTCAGGATACCCCCTGGCCCATGCATTTTATTTCTTTGTTTTTATTTTCATTTTTATTTTATTAAACATTTTCTTTAATATAAAAAAAATCATAAAAATATAAAATATGATAAATATTGCATCTTGATTTATTTTATTTTTATTTTCACATAAAAAATATTTTTATTTAATTATATACTAATTATTTTTCTTAAACAAACTTTTAAAATAAAGTAAACTTAAGTATATTTTATTCTTTTTCTTTCATACTTGTAAATATTTATTTTGATATATAAAAGACTAAGTATATCACAAAATATCATCTATTATTTTTAATACAAAAAATACACAAAAAAAATAATACTTAAGGAACTTTATTTTCTTTTAAATTAGAAATTAGGGTTAACCATTTTTCAAGAAATAATTTCCTTTTCTTAAGATATTAGGATTAGGTCAAAATTCTTTTGGCATATGAAAAATAAAACAATTTCTTTTCCTTGCATATACATAACATTGCATATTTAAATTATATTGTATATTGTTCATTCAAATATTTGTACAAATCCAATTTGGTTGTAATAGTTTAAATTAGGTTTACATTATTGCAAATCCCCATTCACAATTTGTATACCCCCTCCCATAAAATGTTGTAATAGCATAGTAATCTTTAAATTATGCAATTTACCGCTTTTATATATCATGCTAGTAATTAGGGTTTGTATGGCAAGATAAAAACAAATCAAATAGAAAAACCCTAATCCAAGATAAAATCAAGCATGGAAATAACACACTTACACACAAACACCTTTAGGGTTTCTCCACTTGGTTGCCTTATACAAAAAATGGCCATATTACGCATGCGAAGTATCTTGGCAAAAAAAAAACAAATATAAGATCATAGTCCCTCGATGACGTTATTCTAAGTTGCCTTATAAAATGATCTTAGTCCCTCAAAAATGCTAAGATACTTTGCAATATTGTTAATCATGGTTATACGATGACCCACGCCCGTCCCGTTTACATCCAAAGATAGGGTTGCTTATCAAATCAATGGTAAGACAATAATATCAAAGGAAAAGAAAATGAATAAGAAAGAAATTTGAGTAGGTATATTAGTTCTAGTTACTTGCTCCCTTTCAAAACAACTATCCTTGCTATTTTCCAAAAAAAAAACACACATTTCAAAAACATCTTACAAACATTGAAAACATTTTCAAAAAGACAAACATCTTTGTATACATTCTTACGAACGAGAATCATTACAAAGATTGCCTAAACAATGGCCTCTTTTACAAAATACTTTCAAAACCACACCAATCACAATTTCAAACAACAAAAGCAAGTGATCTAGAAAGTAACTAAGAGCCCATGGAAAACCATGGATGAAAAGGGTGCTAATACCTTCCCTTTTCATAATCTACCCCCCCGAACTCAAGAAACAATCTCAAAGGTCTTTCCTGTGCTTTTTCACCTTTCCTTTTGGATAAAAGAAAAGTCGGTGGCGACTCTTGCTAACCGCAACATTTGCGATAAAATGCAAAACCCTCAAGTCAGTTCTACTACCGTACCACAACAGTAAATCTCAATTTTAAGTTACAAAAGCCTGGACCCGATTGGATAATAGTTGAACTTCTTCAGTTACTACAAAGCCTGGACCCGACCAGAAAATAGTTTGAGTTGCTGAAACCTGGACCCGACCAGATAACAATATATCTCAACTTTAAGTTACTAAAGCATGGACCCGACCGAATAATAGTTTAACTTCTTCAGTTACTGCAAATCCTGGACCCGACCAGATAACAGTTTGAGTTGCTGAAACCTAGACCCGACCAGATACCAGTTAACCTCTAGATCGAATTGATGAAACCTGGACTCGACCAGATAACAGTTTGAGTTACTACGAAACCTGGACCCAACCAGATAATAGTTTAACTTCTTAAAATCACTAACAAAACTCCTCTTCCCCTGTAGAATTTGCCACTATCCCCAGTGAGTTGCTGCAAATCCTGGAATCCGACCAGATAACAATTAACTTCTTTATCCCCAACAAGTTCTTGCGAAGCCTGGATCCGACCAGATAATAACTAATTTCCTTTCTCTCCAATCAAGAGATAACTCCCCACTAGAGCAAAGGACGACTAAAACTCCTAAACTCTTTCCCTCAAGCAGAAATCAACACTCTCCATAGAGTTTCCCTCAAGTAAAATCAATGTTTCGCATCAGATTTCTCCTCAAACAACAAAAACAGGAATCCCCACTGGAAACATTCTAAACAAGATTTGAAGTTGTGCATACTCTTCATCCCCAACAACATTATGGGATTTAACTTCCCAAAACTCCTCAACACTTGTCAAGGATTTATTTTCCGAGGCAAAGATACATTTCAACAAATATTTCACATTCACACATCATATTATATACATGATAGATGCATACAGCATAATCTCATTTACTTTGAGAACATCGTCAAGCCATACTGTTGTACCCCAAAATTTGCCCTCCCATATTCTTCAAAGATTTGCAAAGTCAAGCTTCAAAAGTTCCCCAAGGGTTGCACAGTGCAAGAGTCTCCTAAACAGTCAAAATTAGGGTTTTGTGTTCTGGTCAAGAAAATGAAGTTTTCAAAGGTCCAATCAAGTCTCACATGCTTACAAATATGGTCAAGCATCCTCATATCAAGTTTCAAGACTTTCAGCATAAAAATGCACAGTCAAAACCCTAAATTGCACTACAGTCAACTGTAGGGGCAAAATGGTCATTTGACAGTCAAAAGTTCAAATTTTTGGTCAACATATCATTTTGAAGCCACAAACATCATTTGATCAATGCTTGATCATGATTCTCAAAATTTGGCTCAGAAATCATCAAGATGCAAAAGTTTCCTTATTTGGACAGCTGAAAAAGTCAACTGAAATTGACCAAGGCATAACTTTCACATGGATTATCAGAAAAATTCCATCCAAAGCTCATTTTGAAGAGAAAGACATTTCCTACAATTCATCTTCATACTTCAAGTCCAATAAATGCTCTCACAAAAAGTTATCAATTTCAACATTATAGGTCATTTTCAAAAGTCAACAAAAAGGGACTTTAGGTCAAAGGCCATAACTTGAGATTGGTAAATCAAAATGACATGGGACCAAAATCATTGGTTAGAGGACTCCAAGACCTTTCCAAGATGTCCAAGAACATGAGAAAAGCTTAAAAATTGAGCAAGTTATGCCTTGTAGAAGTTGGGAAATTTTTGGATATTTTGAAAAGTCAACATTGATTCAAATGACCTAAAATTGCTAATGGGCCCATTTTTCTTCCACAATTCATTTCCAAGCATGTGCATGACCACTTGGCCCAAAGGGAAGTATTTTTTCATTTTTTATTTATTTATTTGAATTTTTATTTATAATAATTCATTTAAATCAAATTAAATGTATGAAAAATACTTAACCTAAAGTTTTAAATCTTTTTGTGCATGTTTTACCCTCAAGATTTCGTGCATGTACCAATATGGAAAGATTTGGATTGATTGGTATGATTGAGAACAAAAGCACATGGAAAAAGATTGAAAAAATCTTTGAAAATCAATTTTCAAAAACCATCATTGCAAGAGATTTAGATCAATATTCTTAACCTAATTCACTACTACATATGCAAGGATCACAACCCTAATCAAAAAACACACGCAGCTGCTGAGAAAACTGGAAAACAAACTTGAAATTTTTCTTAAAAAACTCAAATCTGAAAACCCTTTTGCAGGTTGATTCAAGGCACGATTGCCATTCCATTAGCTTCCTTGAAGATTACTGAACGTGTTCCAATCAAAAACATCCATCAAAACTCAAGGAATTGGTAACAAGAACCGCCCCTGTATAGAAAAAAATCCATGATCGTATTTTAACATCTAGGCATTCTCATGACATTCTAATTGTTGATTTACATTCCTTATGTTATTCTGAAGCTAACCCATATATTTAATTGCATTTTTATGTGCTATACGCGATTTCGCCATTGATGATTTTTAGGGTTTACAGAGCTTCAAATTAGGGGTTTCAAGATGAGGCAAAATTAGAACACCACAGGGCCATGGTTGTGATCAGCACATTTGGACGAAGACAATGGGACTCTCGCGCTCAATTTATGAGTGTCTGAGGGCTAATCGCTATTTTCCCTAAAGATGCCTAAAAGAACGCGTAGAAAAACGTTGCCTAATGTTTTGTATTTCAGGGACAATGAAGAAGACAACCTCGTGGCAAGACGTGATAGGCCAGTTCAAATTTCGCGCGCGTTGGTGGCCACTGACTTTCTTTTCTTTTATAATGTTTGTTAACTATTATATATCAAACGCGTGTGTAGTGGCTCAGTGGCAAGCAGGGTTGTTGGTAAGGTACGTGACCTGGGTTCGAGCCCCAGGTCTTCATTGTTTCAATATTATTTTTCAATTTACAATCCCATGCAGTGCCAACATCAAGACGCACCATACACCCTCCAGATCAAATCGTCCACGTGCATATTGGAATCAAATCAAAGGCTCAGAATTGGGGAACACCATAAACTCTGGTCAATGCACCAGCATACTCCCTGAAAAGTCAAAAGGGCCAGCAAGGTCATTGGGCCTGAATTACAAAGGCCAAACCTCCATATTGGGGTCTGAACCCCCAGGTTTGCATATTTTTTTATTTTCTTTACTTTTTTTTGTATTATTATTTTTACTTCTTTTCTTTATTATTGTTTTAATTAATTAGTTTTATTATTTTCATAAATATAAAAAACCCATAAAAAAATCAGAAAAGAATTAAAATAATAAATATTTTTATTTCTAATATTTTCATAAATAAATTTGCATGTAATTATTTAGTTTTAAATTAGGTTGTAATTTTAATTCTTTTCATAATAAAACCTAAAAAATGTAGAAACAGGTTTAAGTAATAATTTTTATCCTTTTTTTATTTTTCTTTCATAAATATATTGAATAATTAAATATTTTATTTTTTATAATCAAATTGCATGAAAATAACTTAGGGTTAATTTAGGTCAAAAACTTCAATATTTTTTTAATAAATTAAAAGCCACTAGAATTAGGGTTTGCATCTTATTTTAATTTTAATTAATTCTCCTTTTCATATTAAAACATAAAATATTAAAAATACCAAAAAATAATTCCCTTTCTTTTTTTTATTAATTAATTAATTCCATAGAATTTAATTTTGCAAAAGGGTCCAACGCCCTCGTTTCAATTTAATTTTTATTAATTCGCATGTTATTTTATTTCGTTTAAATATTCATGTATCTCTCCCGAAGCCATGTATTTAATTACTCGCACTTTTAATTCTTTACTTTCTTTATTTTTCTGTCAAATCGGGTCCTGGTTAATTTTGGCGATGTGGACCCGCGCCATTTGTAATAGCTTTAGATCTTTACTTTCCCGCAAATATTTTAACTGTTAATCAAAAGCATGAAAGAATGTATGGATGAAAATAAAAACAAGCGTAGATCACCAATGACATGACAAGACAAAATAACTGAATCTGACACACAAATCGCACACACCACCCCTAGGGTACGCCTCACTGTTGCCTTGCCTCGAAAGGTGGTCGTCGAGTAGAGGATGTCTTAGTAAGTCCTCATGATCCGGGAACCTGGCATGAGGGTAGCTTCTAAGGTGTCTTCCCATTGCTCTGGTGATCACCATGTCCCGAACCTCGAATTGACCCGAACACCTCCAACGGTGGTGCTACCTACCTCTCAATGGTGGGATGGCACTACTTTAAAGGACATCTACACAGACGAATTCCTTAGGGTAGGTAGACGACTCGTGGATACTTGCTCTAATTCAAAACAAAACAAATCAAAAATACTTTTCACACCAACACATTTTCAAAAAGCTTTCGAAAGCATTTTTCAAACACTCTTGAGGACCGATACAAGAGTCGAACTGAAATTTTCAAAGAAACTTTTTAAAACCCACAGTTGAAAAGCAAACAAACCATTTTTGAAAACACAAGTGAGCAAGTATCTAAGAGCCCATGGATAACCATGGATAGAAAGGGTGCTAACACCTTCCCTTTCTATAATCTACCTCCCGAACCGAGAGCAATCTCTATAAGGAATTTTTCTGTGCTTTTGTCCTTTCCATTTGGAGAAAATAAAAGACGGTGGCGACTCTTGCTTCCGCGACATTTCGCGAACCAGCGTTAAACAGTCAGTTCCAGATCCACCGATCACACATACATACATCTGCATGCAACTAACCCTCTTCCTTGCAGGGAAAGTCAATCAACAAAACAAAAGTTCTCTTATGGACAGATTCACCTCTTCCAGTTCATGATAGGCGAATCAAAGGTCTCTGCTGGAAAATACCACCAACGTTTCTCCAAAAGGCCAGAGATTAATTCCTAAAACAAGCTAGGGAAACTATCTTTACGATCAATAAAAAGCGGGTTCGAGATTAATACCTGAAACAAGACAGGACAACTATCTGTAAACAACTGATTGTACATTAGTACTCGAAACAAGACAAGACAACTATCTACATGAGCAAATTGAAGATTAACTCCCGAAACAAGATGGTGAAACTATCTTTCTTTCTTTTTGGTCAGATAGAGATTAATTCTTGAAACAAGCCAGGGAAACTATCTCTACAACCAACAAAAAGAGGGTTCCAGATTAATACCTGAAACAAGACAGGACAACTATCTGTGAACAACTGATTGTAGATTAATACCTGAAACAAGACATGACAACTATCTACATGAGCAGATTGAAGATTAGCTCCCGAAACAAGACGGTGAAACTATCTTTCTTTCTTTTTTGTTAGATAGAGATTAATTCCTGAAACAAGCCAGGGCAACTATCTCTACAACCAACAAAAAGAGGGTTCCAGATTAACACCTGAAACAAGACATGACAACTATCTGTGAACAACTGATTGTATATTAATACTCAAACAAGACAGAACAACTATCTACATGAGCAGATTGAAGATTAACTCCTGAAACAAGACAGGGAAACTATTTTTCTTTCTTTCTTTTTGGTCACAGATAAAGATCAGTTCTTGAAACAAGACAGAGCAACTATCTACACGACCAGATGAAGCAATCTTACACAGATTCCTTCTCATAATTTCTAGATGCAGCTTCACATTGGCTCATCGAGAAGCAATCTTACACGGATTCCAACTAATTTCCAGATGCAGCTTCACACGAGCTCATCGAGAAGTAATCTTACATAGATTCCTTCTAATTTCCATATGCAACTTCACACGGGCTCATCATGAAGTAATCTTACACGGATTCCTTCTCATGAATTTCCAAATGCAGGTTCACATAGATGAAATTTGGTCAGCTGATGAAAAAGTCAACTATACACTGAAAAGTCAAACTTTGACTTTTTGGTCGAATTTGAGTTTCAAAAATCACATCTTATCAAGACAACTCAAAATAGGGATTTTTATCATCAAAAATCAAGAAAGTTAAAGGTCATTTTGGAAAGACAGACTTTACAAGACTTAGAAATTTTTCTAAGTGTTTGTATACTTGTTAATTTCATTGCTTCATGACATCTTTTCATTATAATTCGGAATAATTCAAGATGTTACAAATAATTCAAATTAGTATAAGGTTGCATTTTTTTCAAATTAAAAATCCTAAAGTTTTGTCTTGTTTGAATTTTTTTCCTTTAACTCAATCTCAAAAACCTTTCCATTATGTTGTCCACAAAACCAGATTTGTATCATGCTACAAATGATGCTATCAAGAAAAGTCCCAAAATATGATATACTGCCAAGTCCAAGCTTATTGTTACAGGCCCAAAACTATATTAAAAAACAGTCTGATGTCCTGCTATAAAACAACCTTGCACCAAGCTGCCACTCCACTCCAAAACTGCTACAAAACAGTCTTGTTTTGCTGCCTTCAACCCTGTCCAAACCTGCATTATATCAGTCACATGTTTGCACCAAATTTGCGTATGAGAGCTGCATCTAAAAGGCAATGAGACAACATACCCAAATAGTTCAAAAACTTATTTGTTTCCCCCCCAAATCTCAGCCAAACTTCATCTATAAATAAATTGTTTTCATAACACATAAGGGGCTGGCTTTTAGAGAGAGAATATAGAGTTTTGAACAAAAATATAACATAAATTTTCTTGTAACTTCTGCTCATTTGCAGTTCTATCTTCATTCACAAAATAGAAAAACCCTCAAACCGTTGTTCCACCTTACAATCTCTCCCATAAACTAGCCATCCAAACACTTCATATCACATAAATATTGTTCAAACACAAGAACAGTTTCTGTAGTGCCATTATCATCACCTTTCAAACACAAACAAAAGACAATATTGTATAACTTGACTGGGTTAGAGTTGGTTCAACAACTTTCAATACAAAGGAAGGCTTGGAACAACTTCCTGGAGGTTCACTGAAGCCATCACAACATCTGGAAATAGGTTTAGACATCAAAATAAATTGCAGTCTCAATGTGAGTCTTCTTAACTTTGAGCTTTTAATTTCAAACATCATTAGTGATTCCTTGTTGAAGATAAATGTATTAATCATTGCCTTTTGAAGCTAACCATTCACTTGTTGTTCATTTTTATCAATCATATGTTGTGAGCTGACTTGCACAGATAATAGAACAATGTTTAAGGCAAAAAAAGTTGCAGCATGAGTCGACACATACTCACATGAGTCGACTTATTTCAGTGACAAAACAAAGTATGAGTCGATACAAAGCCTTATGTGTCGACACATACTACTATCCAGACCCAAAACAGAAACACAAAAGGTGCATGCATCGACAAAAAATAAGAATGTGTCGACACAAACAGGAAATGAGTTGACACATCCCATTATGCATCGACTCATACTGAGTTGATTTGGTTTTACAGGGGCAAGGAAAGTTATGTGTCGATGCATAGATGCATGTGCCGGCACATAATGGTTAAAAATATTTTTCCTTTATTTTACACTATTTTTATGTTTTCTATATATTTTCTTCATTGCTATTCAATATGATTGTAATAATTAAACTTATTTCATCCCCATTTGTAAATTGTACCCCCATCCCCCGAGTGATGTAATAGCTTAGGATTTTAATTTATGTAATTTACCGCTTTAATATAATTGTTAGTAATTAGGGTGTGTATGGTAAGATAAAATCAACCATTAGAAAACCCTAATCTTAAAGACAAAAATGCATGCAATCAAACACACTTCACACACGTGCACCTTTAAGGTAATCCCGCTTGTTGCCTACGAACAAATAGTCATGTCCCTTGAATATGAGACGTTTTAGCAAATACCCTCAATAAAAAGATCGTAGTCCCTCAATGAACCTTCGATGTTTCCTTCGGTAAAACGATCTTAGTCCCTTACAACAATTGATAAATCGTCTCATAAATTGCCTTCTATGACTATACAACGACCCATGCCCATCCCTTCAAATCCAATAATGGGGATTCTTACCAATCAATGGTAAGTTAGAAACATCTAAAGGAGGAGGAAAAGAACAAAGACCTTTTGAGTAGGTAGGATGCTCATAGTTGCTTTCTCACAAACTAAAACCATCTCCGCACTCACACTTTCAAAACATATTCAAAAAACAAACATCTCTTTGAACTATTTTTAAAACCAACACTTTGTATACATTCTTATAGAGATGAGAATAATTAAAAAGTTTTCCGAAACAAAGGCATTTTCAAAATATTTTCAAACTTACACCAATCGCAAACACATTTCAAACAAAGCATTTTCAAATTGATTAAGCAACTAAGAGCCCGTAGATAACTACAGATGAAAAGGGTGCTAACACCTTCCCTTTTCATAACCTACCCCCCGAACTCAAGAAAATATCTCAAAAGGTTTTTCTTGTTCTTTTCACCCTTTCCTTTGTTGGATAAAATAAAATTCGATGGCGACTCTTGCTATCCGCAACAATTACGATAAAACGCAAAACACCCAAGTCAGTTCTCCAACCGTATTACAGTTCCCAAAGCAAGTATGCAAAGAAGGTTGAAAAGCAAAGGGGGGCACCGTTGACATTTTTATGTATGAGATGTTATATCAATTAAAACAAAGGAGGCATGCAAAAGGAAACTTTCTCTCTCTTGTGATCATTGCTACACGTGAAGTAAGTGATCAGGAAAATAACAAGTGTACTATTTTAACCGATGTAGTAATAATGGGTTTACCCCAAAAATCGATCTCGAGGAGTGCGTAGTAAATACTATGTTCCCCAGTAGTTCAATTGAACAAAAATAATTGGTTGGTTTGTTTTGATGAAATCTTTGCAAAAAGTAATAAAGCGAAAATAACTTGACTTTTCTTGATAAGAGAAAAACATGCTAGGGGAAGTGGTTGACTTGGATTGCAAATATATGAATTCTAATTCTATCAAAGGTTTATCTTATGTTTTTCAATTACCAACCTCTAGATCATTTTTCCCTATGTCTATAGTGAAAAACCCTTGAACATTCACCCTTAATCCCAATACTCATGAAGATAAAAAGTGAATTTAAGAAATTATAATAACAAGGTTTCCTGTGGTGATTATAGGGTACTCCTAGTCCTAGGTCGTATCCACTATAATCCAATTATGCAAAAACCCTAACAATTATAGTCCTGCACTTGTTAGCTATAGATTATTCCCAATTTTACCGAAAGAGAAAGCATAAACACATTGCATAATTAAATTGAAAAACATGAATTCAAACTTTGATTAACTTAGAAATTCATATCCATTACATAAACCAATTCAGGACCACCCCCTAGCATTGGGGGGTTTAGTCTCTCATAATATTCAAGATAGACATAATTAAGAAGTTAAACATTACAAGAATAAAGGTGGACTTTGATCTTCAATGGTGGAAACCCTTGAATCCCTCTGTCTCCAATAACCTTGATGAAGTAATCTTCTCTCTTGTGTGTTCTCTATTGTACGATGCAAAAAGTGTCTGGCTCTCACTTAAAAACTCAAATAAATACCTAGGTACAAATCTCATCAAGCTGAAATGTCTAAAGTGCCCTCAAGGTCAAGATTTAATGAAAAAGGACCAAAATAAAATAGTTGATGTGCAGGCCAACACGGGCCGTGTTAAGCCCACACGGGCCGTGTTGCTTCAAAAAATGGCTTCTCTTTTCTCCTGCTTTAGGCTTGCTGACACAGGCCGTGCTAGGCAGCACAGGCACCCGTGTTGGCCCCCGGGTTCTTTGTATGGGTATGGCTTGCTCTGCTGACACGGGCCGTGTCATGGGACACGGACTATGTTGGTCTTCATACTATTACACTTTTCCTCTTTTGCCTTTGTACTCTTACTCCATGCTTTGCACTCTTGCTTTAGACTAACCCAATGAACCTGAGACATGCATACTACCAACAAAAAGCATTAAAAGCATCAAAATAACTCAAAAAAATAAAATGCAAGAAAATCAACTATACATGAAATACTTAAGAAAACAATAAGACTTAACATAAAATGTTACTAAATTGATAGACTTTAGACCGCGTGCATGATGAAAATTGGATAGAAATGGTGACCGATCAGTAAGACACAAAAAGCTTGGGAGTACAAGGAACTTTGTTGCATAGAAAGCTGGAATATATGTGTAGTTGTTTAGTTATTGGCTTGCATTTTTGGTAAAACCCAAGTGTGTATGTGTGAATGTCATGACTGATGTCATAACATTCTAGTTTAGTTGTACTGATTCATTAGGTACCTTTGCAGAAAAATATTGTCATACAGGTACTGATGTTTATAAGTGTGTATCTGAGCATTTTGCAAAATGATCACATTTTCCTAAATCAGTAGACAGGTTTTCTCAGATGTCATAACAGATGTTAAGACATCCTGTTCTGAACTAACCGGTTTTCAGTTTGGTTAATTCTGAGTTTTTTCAAGAAAATAACTCAGTCTTTCCAGAACAGAATCCTGCGTTTTCTTTGGGTTAACCTAGCTCAACCCTAACCTGGTTAATAGAGTCCTGTGACCTAGTCTTAAGGTCAAACGGAATTAACCCTAGGTTTTTGTGGAAACCCTAACTGAAGTTGCAGCTGCTATATATTCAACAGAGCTGCTGTTTTGCAAGTAATCCCTTTTTGGTCAGAAGATCATTTGTAAACTGTATAGGTTTAATTATTGTACTCCAAGCAATTATCATTGTGATAAGTGACTTGGAATAGGTTTTTAATTGTAAGGGTTGTGTAGCACTCAAAGCTTTGAAGCAAGAGTGTTTGAATGTTTCTTGACTAAAGCTGTGAAGCAGAGTCAAGTTAAGTGTGTGTATCACTCAAAGCTGTGAAGCAAGAGTGGTTGTGTTGCTTGATTAAAAAGCTATGAAGCTTAATCAAGTGTATGTTTTTGAAGAGTGTCTTCATCAATTCATTAGTCAAATTGTTTTATGTATCACTGCTGTGATTGAGGGGGAGTGAGTAGGAACTCAGGTTTAAGTTGTACTTAGATTGAAATTGCATTGGGTAGGTCTTAAGTGAAGGAGATAAACTGGTTGGTTTATTCCTGAATTAACATCTCTTATAGTGGATTTCCTCCCTGGCTTGGTAGCCCCCAGAGTAGGTGTTGTTGCACACTGAACTGGGTAAACAATTGACTGTGTTCTTTACTGTTTTTTGTATTTACTGTCTTATAGAAAGTCAGATACGGTGTCATAACATTGAATGTGACATTGAGTATCTGCAGCCAGAATTACAATTGGCATCAGAGCAGGCACCCTGCCTGTATTACTGGGTGAGATCTAGGGATATCACTTTCTGGCACTATGGACAAAGAAGGAGTTTTTGGAAATAGACCACCCATTCTGGATGGAACTAATTATGACTACTGGAAACCTCGTATGATTGCCTTCTTAAAATCTCTGGACAAAAAGGCTTGGAGAGCTACTGACAAAGGATGGATCCATCCCACCATAACTGAGAAAGATGGGACAATCAGTCTGAAGCCTGAGGAAGATTGGAGTAAAGAAGAAGATGAGTTAGCCCTGGGAAATTCCAAAGCTTTAAATGCCTTGTTCAATGGAATTGATAGAAACATTTTCAGACTAGTACATCAATATGAACTGGCCAAGGAAGTTTGGGACACTCTCAAAACTACTCATGAGGGCACTTCCAAAGTAAAAATGTCAAGGCTTCAGATGTTGACTACCAAGTTTGAGAATCTAAAAATGATGGAAGATGAAACCATTCATGAGTTTCACATGAACATCTTGGAGATTGCCAACACCTCAGGAGCACTGGGAGAAAAGATGTCAGAAGAAAAACTGGTGAGAAAGATTCTCAGATCCTTGCCTAAAAGATTTGCAATGAAGGTAACTGCCATAGAGGAAGCCCAGGACATCAGCAAGTTGAAAGTGGATGAACTTATTGGGTCTCTTCAGACTTTTGAGATGGGGATCACTGATAATGGTGACAAGAAGAACAAGAGTATAGCACTTGTATCCAACACTGATGTTGAAAACAAGGAGGATGAAGAAGAAAATATTTCAGAAGCTATAGCCATGCTTGGAAGACAGTTCAACAAGCTCATCAAAAGAATGGATCCAAAGTCAAGGTCTAATGTTCATAACATTCCCTCTGACATTGACAGTTCCAGCAGAAGACCAAGATCAGAAGAAAAGGGAAACCAAGGCAGAGGCATTCAATGCCATGGCTGTGAAGGTTATGGACATATTCGAGCTGAATGTCCTACCTTTCTTAAGAAACAAAAGAAAGGAATGACTGTTACTTGGTCTGACTGTGATTCAGAAAGTAATTCTGAAGAAGAATCTGCCAAACTAGTTACTGCTCTAACTAGTGTTTGCACCTCTGACAGTGACACTAGTGATGAAGAAGTGACATTTGAAGAACTGGCTGATACCTACAAGAAATTGTGTATCAGAAGTGCTGAACTCTGTGTGCAGAATGAGAAACAATCAAAACTCATTATAAAGCTGGAGGCTGAAAAAGGGGCAGATCTTGAAACTATAAGTCACCTAGAAGGGGAAGTTCAATTACTGAACTCACAACTGAACCAAATGACAAAATCTGTCAAGATGTTGACCAATGGATCAGATAAATTGGAAGAGATTCTTCAAGTTGGACAAAATGTGGGAAACAAATCTGGTCTAGGATTTGTGGAAGCTAAGAAATCTGGTGCAGACAAGAAGATCAGGCATGTTAAACAATTGTCAAAGCAGATGTCTCAACACAACTCTCAACATCAGAAATACATGAAGAAAAAATACCAAATATGGAGATGTCATCATTGTGGGAGGTATGGACACATAAAGCCCTTCTGCTTCAAATTGCATGGATACCCTAATCAAAACTCAGGTGCTAAACCTAAGCCAAAAAGGGTACCACATACTCCTCATTGGAAGAAAAAGGCTACTGCCCTGATAGCCCATACTTCCCTGAGAGTGTCTGCAAAGGAAGGCTGGTACTTTGACAGTGGATGTTCCAGACACATGACTGGAATCAAAAACCTCCTCAACAATGTTAAGCCTCACACCACCAGTTTTGTGACCTTTGGAGATGGTGCTAAAGGTGAAATTAAAGGAGTTGGTGATTTGGACTGCCCTGGAGTTCCAAGTCTGAATGAAGTACTGCTGGTAAAAGGGCTGACTGCTAATCTCATTAGTATCAGTCAATTATGTGATCTAGGATTCAAGGTCAACTTCTCAAAATCTGAATGTCTAGTAATTAATGAAAAACTAGAAGTTGTAATGAAAGGAATCAGATCCAAAGATAACTGCTACTTGTGGCAGCCTGAGAACACTGATAACTCCACTATGTGTCCAATTACCAAAGAAGAAAAAGAGATGAAACTGTGGCAGCATAAGCTTGGTCATCTTCATCTAAGAAGAATGAAAAGAGCTATCTCTATGGAAGCAGTCAGAAGGACTCCAGAACTACAGGTTGATAATGTCTATGATGTGGCAAATAAACTTGAAGAAGGATGTGTTGTCAGAACCATAAGTTATCATGACAAGGATGTTGGAAATAACAAGTCTAATAAATTCTGTTTCCCTGAAGAAATGAGGCGTGAAGTCTCCTCTCCTATAACTCTCCATCAAAATGGAGTGGACAAAAAGAAAATCATTCAAGAATCAACCAGAACTATGATTCATATCAAAAGAATGCCTTCCCAACTCTGTGCGGAAATAGTTGTTGCTAGGAAAAACTGTTCTCAAAATATCTGGTCAAAACAGATGCTCACTGAGTATAATGTCTCACAAGATGTTGTGACATTGTGTTGTGACAATCTGAATACAATCAATATTTCCATGAACCCTATTCAGCATAACAGGACCAAGCACATTGACTTTGTAGATAAGAAGTCATTTAAACTGGAACATGGTATCTTTAAGCTTCAGCTGACTGATTCTTCTACCAAGGCTCTTGTTAGAAATAAACTTGAAAACTTGAGGGGCAGGTTGGGTATTTACCAACATGGGAAATTATAGCAATTAATTTTGCTTAAAACAAGGGTCGAAGGAGTTAATTTTATTAAGTCTATTTTTAGTGGGTTAATCATATGTTTTCCCAATTCTTTCAAAATCCTTAAGAAGTTGAAAAGACTCTCGTTTGCCTCCTACCTCCCTCGTCTTTGCAACCTGTTCCCTCCTCTCAATCAAAGTTTTTTCTCAAATTGCTACTGGTGCTCAAAGTCAATCAAAATGTCTCAGACATCATCTTCAACCAAGGCGACTTCATCATCCTCATCATCTGACCAAGACTCTAGAGCAATCACCACATGCATAGAATCTGAAGTTCTTGAGGTCACTCCTCTCAGAGAGATGACAACTGACCCAGCCAAAGTCAAAAAGCTAAGAACTAGACATGCAGGAAGAGCTCAAGCTGCAGCCTCTGGTAATCCTTCTCATCCTTCTTCTTCTGTACCAAATAGAGAAGGATCAGTTCAAGTTCATCAAGCTATTGCTAGGCTTGTTACTAGTATACTAAGCGGAAACCAACCTGTACCGGGGATTTCTGTCCCTTTAAATCAATCAGGAAGCCCAAATATGGACGTCTCTGAGAATGTAGATGTCTCTGAGAATGTTGTGACACAAAATGACAACATTCAGAACCCTTCAGAAAAGACTGCTGATCCACCTATCATTGATGTGGATGAGGATTACTCAGATAATGATCTGATTGCCAATGTAAACCCTAGCATAGCTAGGAGATTGATGAAAAGAAAGGGTAATCAGAATGATGCAAAATGTGTGTCCAAAGATAAACCTGCTGTTAAGAAATCCAAGGCTGAAGGCATGGCTGAGAAAAGTATTCAGACAAAAGGGAAGAAGGCCCAGGTGCATACTGCTAGACAACCAATTTCAAAGAAGAGAAAAGAACCCGAATCTTCTGATTCTGATGAGGAATCAGAATTTGAGATTGATGCTGAAGAAATTCCTATCAGAAGGAAGCTCCCCTCCAGCAAAATTGCTAGAGTGCCTGAAGTCCCAACAGACAACATCTCTTTTCATCATCCTGACAATGCAAACAGATGGAAGTATGTTTGCTTAAAGAGAATAGCTTTAGAAAGAGAACTCAACAATGATGCCTTGGAGTGCAAAGACATCATGGACCTGATCAAGAATGCTGGACTGATGAAGACTGTGATAAAATTTAACAAGTGTTATGAAAATCTGGTCAAGGAGTTTGTAGTGAACTTGTCTAATAATTGTGCTGATGGAAGGTCAGCTGACTTTGAAAGTGTTTTTGTTAGAGGAAGAAGGGTCAAGTTCTCTCCATCAGAAATTAACAAATTTCTTGGAAGAACAAATGAGGATTGTCCTGATCTGGAGGTCACTGACAATGAAGTTTGTCAAACCATCACAGCAAGGCAAGTGAAGTGCTGGCCCTTGAAAGGCAAGCTGAATGCCAGCAAACTCAGCATGAAATTTGCCATCCTGCACAAGATTGGTGCAGCCAACTGGGTGCCTACAAATCATAAATCAACTATCTCCACAGGATTGGGGAGATTTATTTATGCTGTGGGAACCAAGACTGCTTTTGACTATGGCAGGTACATCTTTGAACAAACTTTAAAGCATGCTGGTAGTTATGTTGTCAAAGGACCAATCTCCTTTCCCTCCCTCCTTTATGGAATTATCCTTGCACAATACCCTGATATCCTGGTGGCAAGAGATACAGCCTGCAAAAGAGCTCCTGCCCTTGGGTTGTACTACAAACTGTTTCAGGGATCTCATGCTCTAGATATTGTCATAACATCAGCTGAGACATCGTCTGTGAAGACCCAGTCCAAGACATCTGATGTCATAGCTGTTTTAAAAGAGACCTGCAAAGAGCTGGAAGCTAGGAAAAAGAACCTAGAAATCCTAATTGCCAGGTTAGAAAAGGAGGAAGCTGAAGGAAACAGAAGGGAAGAAGGTGTAGAAGCTGAAGGTCATCTCAACATTGAAGAAACTAGCTCCTCTGAGTCTGATGACAGTGCTTAAAGGTTGGTTGCTGTTTGGTGTTGTTGCTGGTTGGTGCTGATATCTGGTGGAGTTTGGAAGTGTGTTCAGTTTTTTTTTCTCTGCTGCTGCTCTTATTATTTTTGGATAACTGTATAATCTTTATGAACATGTATCTTTGGCCCATTTGTGGCTAAAGAGGGGGAGAATATTTTGGTACTTACTTAATTAGTACCTGCTTAATTAGACATTCTATTTTTCTGCAGTCACTTATTTCTGCTGCTATCTATCTCTGATTGCTTAGGGTCTTTAGCCAAAAATCTGCCAAAGGGGGAGTTTGTAGTTGTTTAGTTATTGGCTTGAATTTTTGGTAAAACCCAAGTGTGTGTGTATGAATGTCATGACTGATGTCATAACATTCTAGTTTAGTTGTACTGATTCATTAGGTACCTTTGCAGAAAAATATTGTCATACAGGTACTGATGTTTATAAGTGTGTATCTGAGCATTTTGCAAAATGATCACATTTTCCTAAATCAGTAGACAGGTTTTCTCAGATGTCATAACAGATGTTAAGACATCCTGTTCTGAACTAACCGGTTTTCAGTTTGGTTAATTCTGAGTTTTTTCAGGAAAATAACTCAGTCTTTCCAGAACAGAATCCTGCGTTTTCTTTGGGTTAACCTAGCTCAACCCTAACCTGGTTAATAGAGTCCTGTGACCTAGTCTTAAGGTCAAACGGAATTAACCCTAGGTTTTTGTGGAAACCCTAACTGAAGTTGCAGCTGCTATATATTCAACAGAGCTGCTGTTTTGCAAGTAATCCCTTTTTGGTCAGAAGATCATTTGTAAACTGTATAGGTTTAATTATTGTACTCCAAGCAATTATCATTGTGATAAGTGACTTGGAATAGGTTTTTAATTGTAAGGGTTGTGTAGCACTCAAAGCTTTGAAGCAAGAGTGTTTGAATGTTTCTTGACTAAAGTTGTGAAGCAGAGTCAAGTTAAGTGTGTGTATCACTCAAAGCTGTGAAGCAAGAGTGGTTGTGTTGCTTGATTAAAAAGCTGTGAAGCTTAATCAAGTGTATGTTTTTGAAGAGTGTCTTCATCAATTCATTAGTCAAATTGTTTTATGTATCACTGCTGTGATTGAGGGGGAGTGAGTAGGAACTCAGGTTTAAGTTGTACTTAGATTGAAATTGCATTGGGTAGGTCTTAAGTGAAGGAGATAAACTGGTTGGTTTATTCCTGAATTAACATCTCTTATAATGGATTTCCTCCCTGGCTTGGTAGCCCCCAGAGTAGGTGTTGTTGCACACTGAACTGGGTAAACAATTGACTGTGTTCTTTACTGTTTTTTGTATTTACTATCTTATAGAAAGTCAGATACGGTGTCATAACATTGAACGTGACATTGAGTATCTGCAGCCAGAATTACAATATGTGTATAATCTCAAAACTGAAGGAGGTAAAATTTGTGACGATGGGAAGCAATCCAAGTGGTCTTATAACATGCTTTAACATCTTACTGGTAGATTCATGCAAGAAGTTGAAATTGAAGGGAAGGGTGATGGTCAAGAAATTTAGTGTGAACATTACTGTTGAGGATAATGTTCAAGGTTGTAAGGAGTATAAAATGGTGTATGATAGAGGAAAGTGTGAAACAAGGTTCTCTCTATTGACAATATTATGACCAAGGAAAAGGAAGCTGAGGAAAAAGAAGAAACTACAAATGAGGATGCATAAAAACCTTCTGTGCAAACACTGAAGTATTGAATTTATGGATATTCTTAGTAATGCTCAGTTGTTGAAGACATTGATGAATTTTGGAGCTTATTAGCCTTTGTTGGTGGTATTCATCACGGGTGTTGAGTTCAGTTACAAGCTGAATGTTGGGAAAGATGTCTCAGACATTATGTCCAACATTTGTGTATCAGTTGATGAATCTAATATGGTGTTTAAAGGAAAAATGTTGGAGCTTATTCACCTTAATTTGTTCTTGCTGCTACTACAAGTGTGTATAAGAGATAATAATATTCATCTCGAGAAAGGATGTTGATTCTATCTGGTATCTGAAGGGTCATGTTTGTCTAAAGGATATACTATTGATTTGAAGTTGGATGGTGGTCCTATAAAGGATCATATCTTAAGGAATACTTGTTTGTTTATGAAAATCCTTCTGCACTAGTTGAGGTGCAATCTTGAAGAAGTGTTTAATATGTGATATGCCTAAAAATTAGCCAAAGGGGAATATTGTTTCTCACGAACTTCAAATTTATTTCAAGTTTGTTCAACTCCAGGTTGCTTTCAAAGAAAGATTTGGATTAATTAAGAAGTTTTGGAAGATTGGATTTGCATTGAAGAAGAACAAAAAACTAATTTTGAAGACAAACCTACTCAGATGATGGTGAAGATTAGGTTAATTAGGAGATATTCTAGCATTCTATTTTGATTTTCTATCTTTAGTCATGATATGATGGCTTTCTGGTCAACATTTGTACAAATGCATGTGAATGATAGTTTCTACTCCTGATTTTATGTATGATACCAAATCATATTTTTTGTTGGAAATATTCAAGAAGAAAATCAAATATCCAACAAAGTTTGCAAATATTTTGGATGAAATAACTGCAAATCCACAAGGAAAAAACCAAAAATTTTATTGCTATATAAGGAGATCAAAACCTACTTTGAAAATCAAGCACTCCCAATGAATATCTTAGAGTGTTAGGTTTTCTTTTGTGTATTCCACGTTAATGCCCTAATAGGACTGGTGTAAAATCTATATGTACACCTTTATGTTTCAGTAATTTGGCATATAAAGTTTGTCTAGTTGAGTTGAAGTATTCAACATTCTTTTATCTTGTTTAGATTAAAGTTGATCATTAGGGTTTAATGGTTATTTGCTCAATCATCTAGCAATTGTTATTATAGTGGTTCTGGTTTATCTTATCAAAGCAATTGTTGAAGCATTGTGTTCGACATTTGTCCCCTTAGGAATAGAATTTCAACAAAAAAACAAATTTAATAAATTTTGAAAAAAAAACAAATCGGATGTCTAGTGCCAAAGGAACCTGGTGGATAAATTTTTTCCGTCTTGGATAACTTGGAAGTAAGACATATGATTGTCTATTTTACTTCACTTGATATCTTATTTCAATGTTCTTTGAAGAGTAATTTTTAAAAACATTATTGAATGACTTACTTGCAAAACTTCTGGTTATAACTTTGAGGATTAGAGAACTTAAATGTGAGTTTTTCGAGTGATAATGTGTTTGTGGGATAATTTGGAAGCAAGACTTCCAATGACTATTTATGGGTTGAAAATCGATTTAAAGACTTTTGATGGTGTGTTTATGGATAAGATAACCTGGTTCAATGAACTCTGGTATGAAACAAATTTTCAAACTCTCTTAATGACTCAGAGAACTTAAGAAATGGAATGAAGGAAAAATTTGAAATTTGAAAAAATAAACTATTTATACAAAGATATTTTGATCAAAATTGATTTATTGTAGAGATAGGGGGATACATGTTAGGTTGTGGGGTAAAATTTTGGCAATTTCTCATCCCACCCTTATACATTCTCCCAGGCCCTACATAAAATTCCCAAAATGCCCCTTTTTTTCTTCAGATATGCATATCTGGTTGCACCAAAAACCATTTTTATCACAAAAAAATCGGAGATATATCTCTGAAGTCTTAAAAGGGTTCAGAGATATGCTTCCGAATTATACCTGCTTCCAGATCTTAGGAAGCATGAATGGAAATATAGGAACATAATTAAAAACATACTAACATCAACATTTCATCAAATAAAAGCATTCATTACATAGATAGTCACGAAAATAAATTCAACATTACATAACCATTTCATCAGAATGTTGCAACATAATGATTATATCATCGGCATATCTTTGAATCTTTGCATCCAATTTAATCGAACCCTTTGATTCATAACAGAGAAAAATACTCCACATAACCTTTATTATTCATCCATCTTTAGTTCAAGGTTGGTGAAATGGACCTTCCCTTTGTTGTCAAATGAGGTGATTGGTACTCGAGCTTGACAACTCAGTGATTTTCTAGAAAGTCCAACAGAGTATTTAATTTGGATATCATATCTGCGAGGGATGTTTCCTCAATGACCCTAAATGGAAGTAGTGGTTTGTCTCCATTGAAATACAAAAATGCAAGGTGGGGATATGAACTCATTCTCTCTGGTTTTAGTGTGTTGGTGCAACAAATAAGGGTTGAGACACACCCTATTTATACAAGTATTTGGTCACTTTGGACCTAAATATTCTTATCTTGTGTCAGGTAAAGTTTCAGAATGGCATATTCGCATAAACCAAACACTTAATTACAAAAAGAATGACTTGAGAGTCACATATAAATCTCATGTTTTATTACAAAAAAGGTGACTTTGAAGTCACATTTTCGAAAACTTACCTGGACCAGGAAAAAGCCATAAACTTTGTAAACAAGCACATTCAATATAAACCAAAAGCTAACCATAAAATTATTATGTATTAAATTGTATCAAAATTAATACATACAAAAAAGTGTATCAATTACAATCTAAAATGCATCAAAAAGACCCAATACCGTATAAATCTACAGCTTATTCTGCCTTTGATGCTTCCTTGTTTGATTGTCTTTCAAGCTCCATCAATTTGGTGAACTATATCATCCTCTCCATAAATTGATCCGACCAAGTTTCCGCCTCAATTGTTAAGTGTGTCGTCCACTCCATCGATGTAGCTAGGATTGGACACCCAGGTTTCAAATAAACCTGAACAAAATGTAGCCCCTTTGAAAGAAACCCAATGCACATGATGTATTCAAATGGCTTTTCAGGTGGACCATTGCGTAATAGAAAAAATGTCTCAGAGAATCCATATCTTGTCAAATCGATACACACTTTGTCATATGAACATGCTATAAGGTCGACCATTTCAGGGAAGCACATCCATTTTGAAAATGGTGTTTTATCGTTACGACTAGGAATATACACATTTTGAATTGAATAAAAAAAATTAGACCCGTATAACTTCGTGTAAAATTTCATTTGCAACGTCAACTCTTTCAAAAGTGTGACACAGAAAAGTGGATGGTCCTCATCTAATTTACTGAGAAATCCGGATACATCCTGATAATCGCAATTACCATCATCCCCAACACTCACAATCCACTAAATGTGTTTGTGCATAAAAATCAACATTTCATCAATGAATTCAATCTCGGGAATCGATGGTGGTGGAGGGGTGGTGGAGGTGGTGGTAGAGTTGGTAGAGGTGGTTTGCTAATGCGAGCACCCTTTTGAACCCTTTTTTTTATAGATTTTGGAGTTGGCGAATCCAAAAAATACGAATCAACATGTTCAAAGTATGATGGAGACCACTTTGTTGAATTGTCATCTTGGGTCAGTTTTACCATTTTAAGGGCACCTTTGGTTTTAACCGGTTGCAAAAGTGGTTTCAAATATGTGGTTTCCGGATATGAAATATTCCTCAATTGCTCTTTGGTGGGAAACTTCATAGTATCACCTGTCTTTGCAAATTTGTCTTGGATTATTTCTCACTCGGTCTGGATGTTTTACCATCATTAATCACACCATCATCATCAAACCATAATCTTTGTCAGTGACTGTACACTTCATCCATACGTATCGGAGAATTAATCTTTAATTTTTTTGCAATGAGACAAGCACATGGAATACCATAATTCTTCCTAACTATACATCCACACTTTGTCGAATTTGTACCTGTTTGTTATAATTGCTTCGCTTTATGAAAGACAAAATTCAATGCTGAATATGCATCTAACCAATTGGGAATAGAGAATGTTGTTTTTGAATCTATGTTTTACACTGTTATGCTTCGACCAAAAGTGGTTTGCATTTCTGAATGTTGGTGTTGAAGCATTTGGTTCACATCGTCCCAATCTCTATAGAAATCACCACAACTATCACCCAACCATTTCTTCAATGCCGAATGCATTTATTCAACTCTATTAGTTGTTGGAGTACCGAGGTGTCTAACCTGATCAGTCCATGCACAAACAATCTTCTCCCTCACTTGGTCCATAATAGTACTCTCAATGTATTTTAAGAAATATGGATATCAGACACACATGCTCCTAAATTGCATTACAGAGGCAACATATATCTCTTTTGTGGATGAATTAAATATACCAGTCCATGCATCCATAATATTTTCCACCACCACACTTGGTTTGACCATTTTTTCATCATCTCCTTTGATTTGTTTGGTGCCTACAACGGGTTTTAGCCGACTCCTCACATTTTTTGTAATATGATATCGACAAATTAATGCTTATAATGTAAGAAACACATTTGCAACTGAATTCATTAGTGTGGTTTCTCGATTGATGACAATCACCTTCGACATGTTTTCTTGATCATTCAATTATGTCTTGCACACTTCCAAGGCCCATGTAACGTTGACCTCTTTTTCGGATTCCAAAAATGCAAATCCCACCGAAAAAGTCTTCTCCGTAGAAGTAACACCAACCATTTCAAGAAGCAAAAACCTATACTTGTTGGTCTTGTATGTTGCATAAATAATGAGTACAGTAGAAAATGTGTTAGTAAATAACTTAATACTTTCGGGATGAGTCCAAAATGTCATGAACAATGACTTTATCATCATATATTGCGTACCTAGAAACATAGTGGTTTTAATCTAAAAAATTCAAAAGTTGTTGCATTTCAGATCTTTGACCTCTTATCACCATGTTGTTTCTATGATGCTGATTGTGTACATGCTTGATATTTAAAACACTTTTTGGGTGTTTTCATTTCATATATGTAAGTATGTTTTTCGGTGCCACTCTGATTAAAGACATGTTTAAAACAATTTCCTTCTCCTCCGATTTAAGAGGACATATGATGGGATGACCATTTAGCTTTGTTTGCAATTCATGGTTATGTATTCCACAAAGCACATTAAATTTCCATATCTCATTGATGCTACAATATCCATGCAGTTTAAACAGACAACCACACTTTCTTGTTCTGGTGTCATCACATTTCAACTTCTGAATCGGGGGAACATACGTTCCACTTCTCTCGCATGTCATGGTTACAAATGCTTGTCTTCTATTAGAATCATTATCAGACGTTCTAATTACAATGCCAAACCCCAAATTCCTAGCTACCATGCGGACCCATTGAATCATTTGTTCGCGAGCAGTATACAATTGTTCATTTATGAAACATTGACCAACGTCTATCTTTATCACTTTAACATCATCTTTCACTTTTTCAGGTTTAATATCCTGCTTAACTTTAACTAGTTTAACATTATCCTTTGCTATATCTTATTTTACATCGTCAGATACAACTTCTTTGGGAAACATATCTAGATGAACCATATCTAATAAGAAGCAAAACAACAAAATTTTTAAAACTAGTAACAATTGAATTCATAAATACATATCTGAAATAATGTAGGTGAGTTCGAAAATGTATTTCCAAACCAGGCGACCATTTTTTCAGCTCAAACTAAAGATTAATGAAAGTAATGAAGGATGAAATAAGGGAAATTTACCTTAAATTGTAGCTTGTGATGCTCCTTTTGATGTATTAGAATGCACAAAATCTGATTTTGAATTGAAAAGTTGATTGCTAATGAGATTTTTTTCAAGAGTTTTTTGGTTACAGAGGTGTTTCGTAGTATTTGAAAAGTGAGGAAGATGATCATGCAAGGTGATTATATGCTCAAATTCTGTTGGAAATTTTCGTAAACACATCTCAGAAAATATCATTGAGTGATAAAAAAAATAAGTGTAGCAAAGGTGACTTCGGACATACATCTCCGAATTAATCCTAGGGGTGAATTCAGAGATACATCTCCAAACTAAATTTTGCCAAAAAATGGTATTTGGTGCGTTCAGAGATGCATCTTCGAATTCACCCAAGACATTTTCGGATTTTCAGAGGTGCGCTCCATATAGCAAGGATGAGATGAGAAATTGCAAAAAATTTGGGGATTTCTTAACCTGCCCCATACTTTTCTAGCACCACACGAAATTCTAAAAATGTCCCTAAAAGTCAGAAATGCATTTCCAGGACGCACCCCCACGTACAATTTTTTCGTTTTTGATATATGCCCTATTCTACGACTTAATTTATTCTGGAAATACATTTTCAGTTCCTAGTTTTATATATCACTGTTATACATAATTTGGAAACCAATACCCTTCCAAGGCTCGTAAGTGAATTCGGTCCCCTCTCCTCAATTTCACCAAATTTATTTTCTATCAAACCAAAAATAGGTGCAAAAGCTGATAATTGGTGAACCTTTGCACCTTTTGAACATTTAATCAAGTTTGTTGAGAAATCAACATTCTATTCGACGACTTTGGTTACTTTTTAGTTTTGTTAGTTTCTTTCTCCTTTTCGTGCCTCTGTCGCGACAACTGCATCGAATAGACTTTTCTTGGGCATATGAACTGTTCTTGTTTCTTTTCAAGTGAAGAGGTTGTTATACCAGAAAATGTTGAAGATACCTTGGTGTTGGAAGCCAAATTTAACTGAAGCTCGGGTTCTTGCTTTACTACAGAAGCATGTCGATTACAATTAAGTAGCAAAGCATTTGCTGAATATATAAACTAGGAATCAGAAATATATTTCCGAAATAAATTAAATCGTAAAATATGACATATCTCAAAAAGGAAAGAATGGTATGTGTGAGGGTGCATACTAAAAATATATTTTCGATTTTCCATAGACATTTTCGAAATTGTATAGAATATTCTTCACCCCTATGAAATGAGCTAAGAAATCTCCTAACATTTCCCAAATCTAATATTAAGCCCAATACAGTGCATTCTAATAAAACCCATCATCATCATCAAAAGAAGAGAAAAAAAAGAAAAGAAAAACACATCCTAAAAAAAAAGGAAAATAGATTTTAAAAATTATTATTATTAATTTAATTAATTAATCAAACCCCTACTCAATGAAGCGCAACAGCTCCAACAAAACGACATTGCATTTCGCACTGAACTCAATTCGCCGGAAAACGCAGCCGGAGTTCGTCGCTGGCCGCCTCAAACAGTACGAAGGTTCGTCCAGGTTTTCCTTCTCTCTCTTTCTAACACCAATTCCGTTCTCCTCAATTGTTACATGCGCGAGAATGCGATTCCATGATTGCGCACTAAATCTTAGGGTTTGACAATATAGAAAATTTTACAACAGTGATAAACTGATAAATATGAACAATTTTGATAATTTCCTGATTCCTACTGCACGAGTTAGGGTCTGATTGGATTAACAACTCATTTGCAGCTTATAGCACAAGTGCTTTCAAAATAAACGCTTATGAATAAGCTTGTATAAGCTATTTTTATAACAAAAGATAAAGCAAATTTAAGTTGTTTCTTTATATGCCATATAAGTTGTTTTTATAAACTATCTTGGAGAACTTATAAAAATAAGCTAAAAATATGTATGAAAAATGTCATAAGTTGTTTTGATAATATCAAACAGTGTCACCAAACAGGCCCTTAATGTATTTTGGTCATTGTATGAACTTTACATATGTAGATTTATTGCTAAAAGTTTACTTTTTTAATTCAATCATTTCTAGACAGTGCTTCACATAAGTTCACACTTATTTCCTTTATTGCAGATAGTCCTGAATGTCCTGTTATTGTAGGGTAATCATTGTTGTTAATCATGGTATGGTCAAGTATAAGTAGGAGAACCCGTCTGTTGCCGTACTTAAGGGCTTTCCGAAATTCCCCAGAATTGAGGTAATTTGATGCTTGCATTCTTTCTGAAGTTTGTGTTACTCTTTTTCTTAAGTAGGTTATTGATCAATGTTGTATTGTTGTTCAAAGGAATGATCGAAAGCATAATTTTAATTTGTATTGGTGAAATAAGAGCTTTTATTTTATCAGTTGAGGAGATTTCTTTGACAACTTCACTCTCAAGTTGTGTTTTTATTTAAATATAATGTTTTTTTTTGTTGATTCAGGGGCCGGTCTATTATTCCTGAAGGATCGGGTTATAACATAGTTAATCCTTGTTCTGGATTCCAGAGTGATTTCTCTTGTAAAATACGTCTGTCAAGGTTTAAGCAGGAATTGAGTACACTGTCATTCCATCAGTGTTACCGCTCTTCAGCTTTTGCTTCACACAATGTTGGAAGGTTGGGTTCCATACCTGGTTTTAGACACTTCTCGTCTCATGCATCTACAGAGCAAAAATCACGAAAGATGCTCATATACTTGACAGGCTTGGTCTTTGGAATGGTTGGAATGTCGTATGCTGCAGTTCCACTTTACCGGAGATTTTGCCAAGCAACTGGCTATGGGGGAACTATTACCCGCCGTGAGGTATGGGTTACTTTGTTTTTAATGGTTTCTCATTTTCTTTTCAAATTCTTTGGCAATATATTTTACATTCGTTGATTGCAATTTCCAAATTTCACATTTTTACAGAGTGTTGAAGAAAAGATTGCAAGGCATGATAGCAATCAAACAGCCACATCAAGGTGTTGTTTTTACTCCTTAGATGCCAGCTTTTTGCCGGTGGTTTGTTTGTGATATATATTTTCAGGTCGATGAATGTATGGTTATTAGAAGTAGTCTTCACATAAAATAATGTACAATGGAAGATTGACCTACAAATAAGTTTTTAAGCTGTATTTAGATAAAATTTTACTGCCTAAAACTTGCCTTTACTAAACCCACATGCATATTTCTGTTATCAGCCATAAGAGTTTACCTTTGGCATGGTCCGCGGACGATTAAGTAATGATCCAATAGAGATATGCCGACAAGGAAATATTCAATAAACCGAAATTAAGTTGACCAGCTAGCTTTTTTCTAGTTGTAATGGGTTGATGGGTTACCATTTTTTTTCCAGGGAAATTGTGGTACAGTTCAATGCTGATATTGCTGACGGGATGCCATGGAAGTTTGTTCCTACACAGAGAGAGGTTTGTCTTTGTTTAATATATCCTTAACCTTACCGCTAATATGTTGCGTTTCCATCACATAATTTAATTTTATATCATGGAACCATTAAAGTTATTTACTGGCAACTCAAAGAGGGATGGATGATGAAAGTCAAGTTAAAGTTCTTAGCTATGCTTTAAACGGAAAATGCTTGATTGTCATAAATTAATCTATTCTTTTGGGGGACAATGATATTTTTTAAATCTAACTCTTACATGCAAAATTTTGGCGGTTGTACACACCCCTTGATATCCAGTAGGGAAAGTGAAAAAGAAGTAAAGAATTGTAACATAGCATTATTCATTTGCTCTATCAGGTTAGGGTGAAGCCCGGAGAAAGTGCCCTCGCATTTTATACCGCGGAAAACAAAAGTTCTACTCCGATAACCGGTGTTTCTACATATAATGTAACTCCTATGAAGGTCTGGTTACTGAACCCTTCACTTGAACTCTTCACTTCACATATCTATCTACCGTGACTACCATGACAACCTGAGAGTTTTCTTGTACAGGCTGGAGTTTACTTTAATAAAATACAATGCTTCTGTTTTGAGGAGCAGCGACTACTTCCTGGAGAGCAGATTGACATGCCTGTAAGTAGTTTTTTCAACGTGCACTCAAGTATGCAGTAATACTCATGCATCTTGATTGTGTGTTTCTTGTATTGCAGGTATTCTTTTATATTGACCCGGAAATTGAGGACGATCCTAAAATGGATGGCATCAATAACATAATATTATCGTATACTTTCTTCAAGGTTTCTGAAGAATAATATCCAGTTGAACATTTAAAACTTAAATAACGGCGTCACTACCTTTCAAAGGGCCTAAGAACCCCGGAAGCTCATTCATGAAGTTCAAGTGTGATTTGTTTTACGATTAAACACTCAGATGTAATTTTTGAGATATCACTTTCTTCAATTTAGTCCTTAAAGTATATAAATAATGACTAGCTCCTAAAATTAGTGAAATCCATCACTTAGTTAGAGACTAGAATGATGAATTTTATTTATTTATTTATTTTCTTCAATTTCGTATATACAATAGGAACTGAATTGGAGAGAATGTGATATTTTACAGACTAAATTGATGGTATATTCTTTGTTCTACAAACAAGCCCTGTGACCAGGTTTTGAAGGTTATGTGGAATCATTTATCACCTTCCTAAATCAGTGTTGTTTAGTGTTTTAATTTACTGTGTCATGTGAATGCAACAGATACATGGTGAAGAATGTATTAGCCATTTATACACATTACTTTGTTTTTATTGTTAATTGAAAAGTTACAATCTTTGAGATATTTTGGCTATGGATGATAGAAACCAAAGAGGTATGAGATCTGGACGTTAGTTTGTTGGGCTCATATTATATATTTGATAAAATCCCATTATTTCCAATAATTTTAATTTGAAAGTTTGAGACTGTATATTAATTTTTTTTAAGCTACTGCTTTTAATATGAAATAAACTAAGGATTGTGTGGAAAGAATTGAATGATTTTAGTTGAAAGAGTTTTGGAGAGTTTGTTTTTATTTATAACACTAAAAACTCTAATTTGATGAATTCAATATTTATATTGAAGGAGGATCTTGGAGAGATTTTATGTTATAATATTATGAAAATTAAAAATATAATAATGATAAACACTCTTTTATTATTTTATATAAAATTATTTTTTCAAAAAATCAAATATTTTCCTATATTTTTTTAAAAGTTCATTTTTAGAGTCCTAAATGATGTGTAATTTTGTATTGAAGCCTAATTTTCAATTAGTTTTTGTTCTGTATATTTTTACACATATATTTGACATTAAATATTCACAATAGTTTTGTATGGTTAATAAAATGTAGTAATTCTTTATTATATTTGTTAATCATTTATATATTTAAACTACATTAATAATGTAAGTTGCTCAAATTTATGTTTCAAAATAAAATCTTTCATTGTGTTAAAGTAATTAATAGTTTTTGTTTGTAAAACAAAGTAGTCAACAAAGGGACACTTCGATAATTAACTTTTATTTATTTATTTATAAATTGGCTTTATGCCACCTAACATTCTATATACAAATCCAAAGTAGTTTAAAAACAATTGTTCCTCCTCTTTTTTCAAATTTACAACTTTGATATCCTCTTTTATTTATCACGGATTTGATCCCATTAATGTAATATTTTTGTGAATTTTGTTTGCGCATATTTTTAATCGCATTTTAAATCTTATTATGGATCACAACTATAAAAATAATTTGAGTAACTAAAAAATGATGTTTGAGAGAGATTAATAAAGTTAATTAATTAATAATGTAGAAATAAAAAATAAACGAACAAGAAACTCCGACACTATTATTTGGATTATAACTATAAGAATAATTTGAGTTGGGGTTAAGTATGTGAATTAATTAAAAAATGATGTTTGAGAGAGATTAATTAAGTTAATTAATTAATAAAGTTTATACAAAAATAAAAAACAAACGAACAACAAGATCCGGCACTATTATTTGAATTGTAAAAATTTTTTTTTTTAAAACTATCTTAATAGACTTAACAAATTAATAAGTCTTTGAACTTGAAAGATGAATTATAAGTCTTTAAACTTTATATAAAAGATGAACTGTATTTAACTAATTTTGAAAGTTATCTGTAAGAGTAAAATCACATATTCTCAGTCCTATTACTAAAGAAACTCTAGTCAATTCTCACAAACAAGTTACTCTCTTATTTACTTGAACACTAGAACATTTACGGATCTAAATGCCGATCTCTTCTTTTGTGGGTCAATCAAATTCTTTTACAGATAGCTCTTCACCTCTTCCTTCACAGCGAAATATATAAAAAATAACATCCTGTTTTTATATTTAAAAAAAATACTCAAACATGTTCTACATTTTCTACCATTAATTTTAATTTTTTTTTTGTAGTAAAACAACAAATCTCCACACAGGAGACTAATTCATTTTTGTATTGAGTTAATTGGATTAATAGAATAACATAATGTGAACAGTAGAATTAATGAGAGGATGAGCTAGAATTGCTTACTACCAAGTGTTGTATAGTTGAGATTTCATAATCATATTTAGTTAAAATGGTGTCTTTTCCATTATCAAATTTGTTAAAAGTCTTGTTGAAGGTTTTATCATGGTCATAGGATACCCCACAACTTCAACTACAAGCATTCAACTGTGTCTTGTAATAGGTTGATTTTTGATTCATAACCAAACGAATTGGATGACATTCTGCGAACCCTTAAACCGTGTGTTTTGTTTTTGTTGACGGCTTCAAGAAGAAACATTTGAAAGCTTGTTCTTAACAACCTTGTGGCCAGTGTTTTTGTTTCTTTAGTTTTTCATGAGTGTGTGTCTTTCTCTTGCCGTGGAAATGAAAATGACTCTCTCCAACTGTTCCACGTTCTGTGAGATGAAACTTCAACTTCGTATGAAAGGAAAGAAAAGTATGTAATATGTATAAGTATTCCTTAGTAAAAATACAAAACCATGGGAACTTCGATTTTCCACATGCTGTGCTAATATTTCGATTGACCTCAAACTGTATCATCATGATTATGAGATATTATCCACTTTAAATGTGAAAACTCTCACAGTTTTATTCATTAAAAAAGGTGTGTAGTTAAATTGGGGTGTTTTGATTCTTAAATAATGCGAGATTATTTTAACACAAAGAGTTTTTTTTCCACTTATATTGAACACAGCATTAGAAAGTATAAATGGAATTGAAAAGACTACTAATGCAATTTGAGTTACACAATATTGATACATGATAATGGTATCGTTGAAAGAATATTTGGGAATCGAATATGAAAACATTAATTTCTTAGAGACAAAAAAAATGAAGTTGAATTGACATATTGTAAAATATTGGATCTGAGTGATATGAGGATTAACTAACTGATTAAGAAATATAATGTGTAACACAAGTTATCCAAGGCCCATCTACCACATACAATTGATTTTCAACAAATTAAACAAGATTTATATTTGTCTCTTTGTCACTTTAAATCAACTCATTAATTGTCTTCTTCACTTTCAAGTAGTACTAATTTTTGCTATTCTACATTCAATGAACTTGGTAATAACTATAAATAAATTAATATATATAATACTACCATCCCTTATATATATATATATATATATATATATATATATATATATATATATATATATATATATATATATATATATATATATATATATATATATATATATATAACGTGAAATTTACGTCACAACATAAAAAATTATATCACAATAATTAATTTGCGACGTGAACAATCACGTAGCTGGGGAGCGGGTGACAAATATATTGCGACATGATTTTTATATCACAAAGTTGTGACGTAAAAATCACGTCGTAACTTGTTTGCACATAAATCATATAATTACATTAGAAACAGGCGTAGCAGGCACAGAAGTCAGAGCAATATTTTATTTGCCACGTCATTTTCAAATCACATATTAGTCACGTGAAAATCATATCACTAATTAATTACATTTAATACTCCAATGTTCTATTCATCTTTTGTTTTTTAATAATAAAAATTAAGTTGCGACATGATTTTCACGTCACTAATTTGTGACGTTAATTACATCTAACACTATACAACGTTCTATTAAACTTTTGGTTTTTATTAAAAAAATTAAGTTGCGACGTGATTTACATATCACAATTTTATGACATGGAAATCACGTCACTAATACTTTTTTTAAAAAAAATTTAGTTGCCGAATTTTTTATTTAATAATTAATTAAATTAATTAATAAATTCAATATATAAATTAGTAAATTAAATAAATTTAATATAATAAAATTAATAAACTAAAATTATAAATTTAAGATTTTTTAATTTAATATATTAAATAGGTTTAATTAATTAGTATGTTACACAAATTTAAATTTGAAAGTAAAATAAAAAAAATTTAATTCTACCGGTCATCTTGGTTGGTATAGTTGTCAATGTCAAAATTATCTTTGTTTCCGTCCTCCTCCGGCTCTTGACCACGAATATTTTGATTTCCACAAAACCCTTGCATAAATTGTCTCATTTGCTACTCCATATCAGCTTGCCTCTTCGCCATGACCTTCATTTTTCGCTGTTGCTCTTGCCTCATTGCCTCCATTTGGGCCTCCATTTGGATCTTCATTGTCGCCTAACGTTACGCTGACTCGCATCTCGCCTCAATTAATGCCAATTGTCTTATTGTTTCAAGTTGTTCCGGTGTCAAATTTTGTTGGCGTGACCCTCCTTCCTCATCTCCAACTCTTTGAAATAGAGTTTTATCCTCACTTCTCAAGGTGTCCGCCAAATTTCCACCACAAAAAAAACAACCTTTGTAACACGGTGGGAGAACTGACTTGGTTGTTTTGCGTTTGATCGTAATTGTTATGGATAGCAAGAGTCGCCACCGACTTTTCTTTTATCCAATAAGGAAAGGTTGAAAAGAACAGGAAAGACCTTTCGAGATTATTTCTTGAGTTCGGGGGGTAGGTTATGAAAAAGGAAGGTATTAGCACCCTTTTCATCCGTAGTTATCTACGGGCTCTTAGTTGTTTGCTAGATCACTTGCTTTTGTTTGAAAATATGCTTGTGGTGTGATTTTTGAAAGTATTTTAAAAACGTCTTTATAATGGTTCTCGTTTCTATAAGAACGCGTACAAAGTGTTGTTTTGAAAATAATTCAAAAAAGTGTTTGTGAAATGTGTTTTTGAAAGTGATTTTGAAAGTGATTTTGAAAGGTGTCTTTGTAATGGTTCTCGTTTCTATAAGAAAGCGTACAAAGAGCTTTGTCTTTTGAAAATGTTTCAAGATGAAAGTGTTAGTGTATAAAATGTTTTTGTCGTGAGCAAGTGAGCAACTAGGAGCAACCTACCTACTCAAAAGGTCTAATTGTTCTTTTCCTCCTCCTTTAGATGTTGCTATCTTACCATTGATTTGGTAAGAAGCCCCATCATTGGATGTGAAGGGACGGGCGTGGGACGTTTGTATAGTCATAGAAGGCAACCTATGAGACGTTTTAGCAATGTCGTTTAGGGACTAAATCATTTACCTAAGGCAACATTGAGGGTCATCGAGGGACTACGATCTTTTATCAAGGGTCTTTGCTAAAACTCCCATATTCGAGGGACATGACCATTTTTCCGAGGCAACAAGTGAGATTACCCTAAGGGTGCATGTGTGAATAGTGTGTTTTATTTACATGCATTTAATCTTTGATTATGGGTTGTCTACTTGTTGATTTTATTTTATCATACACACCCTATCTTACTATCAATTGTATAAAATGCAGAAAAATAAATCCTACACTATTACAACCATATTGAATAGCAAGAAAAATATAAAGGCAAAAATAAAATAAAGAAGGAAAAAGGGGCTCTTTCGATTCAGGCAGCCACACTCTTCGATTTGCACATCTTGGCTTCCTTCGATTTGAGCCCCGAGTAAATGAGGTCATGCCCTTCGATTTGGGCTTAACTTGAGGCATGAGATGCAGCATTCGATTCTGCCTTTCTGGCTCCTTCGACTGGGGGATGGAATCAGTGTGTGTGTGACTTTCAACTGGGCCTGGAATCAGTATGGGCGTTCTTCTGACTGCCTCTTTCGTTTGGACCTGGAGGTTAGTGTGGAAGCCTAAGACTTCGTTTCATACTTCCTTCCTCCTGTTTCTTTCGTTTGGAACTTTGAATAGCAACATGGCCTAAGGCCATGCTAGAATTGATCTTATGGCAAGGTTAGTTTTTAAAGCATATTTAATAAACCAAGAAACAAAACCCAAGAGGATTAGCCATGAAAACAAATTAAAAGGGTGGAAACGAAAAGAAGAACAATGGTATGTACATGTTTGAAACGAAAAGGAAGTTTATTCACATGTTATGCTAGAAACAAAAGATTCAAGGTTAAGAGTGACTTACCTTGCTTAAGGCTGGGACGTGTGAGCTGGACTTTGAGTGGCTACTCTGAGTGCTTCTGGATTCAAAGGGAAGAAATGAAGGTGACGTTTCTAATGATGGATTTGAAGGAGAAGAACAAGTGTGATGTTCTTTCTACTGGATTCGAAGGGTAACAAGGTGTGGGGATGTTTCAGATTCAAAGGGGACAAATGTTTAGATTCTAGGTTGGTGCTTAAGAATGTGTAAGTGTTTGACAGTGTTTGAGTTTTTTGATGATTCGTTCCACCCACAAGTTTCTGGATGTGTCGTCCAGCCCCCTATGCATGTTGTGGAGCCTCTTATTTATAGGCAAAGCTTGGCTGAGGTTTTGGAGGGAAAACAAAATAGTTTGAACAATTTGAGTAAACTGCTTTTGTAGCTTACGAGGGGCAGTATTTGTATGCCATTTTGGTGCAAGCATGGGGCAGTGTTTCAGGACTGCTGAGCAGCAGTTTTGGCCAGTGTACCAGACATGAACTTGGCAGCAAGCATCTTTGAATATTTCATCCTTTCATTTTGTCCCTTCTTCGACCAGATTCTTCTCCCCACTATGTTATTTGATTCCAACAAGTGTCCTTCGAATGAGTCATTTTTGTGCATCCTTTGAAGGAGCCAAATGTGTTCCCCTTGGATGGGTCACCAAAGCATGCCTTAAGGGGGGCTTTGTAAGTCCTTCGAATGGGCCATCAAGCATGTCCTTCAAATGGGACGCCCAGACATGTCCCTTGAATGGGTCATGTATGTTTCTTTGAAAAGGGACAAATATGCCCTTCGAATGGACTATACTATTCTTCGAATGAAATAGTGTAATATATCCTTCGACAAGGACTCCTATGTATGCCCTTAAAATCCAGAAATACATGTCCTTTGAAGGGGGGGGGGGACCAACCATGTGTGTTGAAGGTTGTCAATGGTGGCACTGCAGCATACTAAAGGGAAATGTTGTCTAGTCGAAGCTATTATAAACATAGCCAATGCCCTGTCGAAGCCTACATGCAGGAGGTCTGAACGCCCAAACGAAGCTTGCAACAAAGGGGCCATATGCCTAAACGAAGGGTGCACGCAGGAGGCAAGGATGCAATCGAAGGATGCTAAAAGGAGGTTTTTTGCCTTGGAATCGAAGGAGGCTACATGAGGCTTTTTGCCTTGTGCATGCTAGCATGGTGGGAGCCTCTTGCGCGCAAGAAAGAAGTTGTGGCTCAATCGAAGGCTTGTATGTAACTAGTTTGTGAGTCAAAGCAAACATGGAGGGGAATATTTGTCCAGTCAACACAGGCATGCAAGCATCAAACATTTAATCGAAGCAGGCGTATAGGCAACCATTGTATTGTGAACCATGTAAGGCCAAAGATGCAATTGAAGGTTGCATGCAGGAAGCGCCTGCCTTGTGAATCAAAGCCAGCATGCCAAAGGATAATTCCCAGTCGAAGGATGAAAGCCAAGCTTGCATCGAAAGGGGCCAAAAGGCCAATCGAAGGAGCTGAATCTAAAAAGACTTGTTTTTCTCCAATTTTGTCAAAAAGATTATTTGTATATGTTTTCCCCCTTTTTTAATAGTTTCCCTTTTTAACTTGATACTGGAAAAATCCAATTGTACTTGTGCAAGCTTGAATCTTGAGAATCCTTGTGAGAAATGGATTGAGAAATGAGAGGGAAAATTTTGGGGTACAACAGCTGCCCCTGTTCAATCTTCTTAAACTTGAAGAGTTAGATTGGCGAATCTGCCATTCGTGACTTGAAGGTGGAAGATGATTGAACACTAGAGTGCCAAGAAATTTGCACTTGATGATGTGGTGGTTGATTATGTAGGGAATGTGCTTAAAGATGCCATTTGGTAAGATGATAGAGAGTTGTCGGAGATGGGCTTATAGATGCCATCCAAAGGTGATTGTTGACAGAAATTAGACTAAGTCTAAATTTGACTTCAACTAGAAAAGAATCAGAACAAATCTTGGAGAGATTTATCTAAACCAGAGAAAATGTCTACCGGGAAGGAATCAGGATAAACCATTGAGAGATTTAAACTAAACCCGTAGAGGTCTTGAATATTCTTTAACTGGAAAGAATCAGAATAAATCTTGGAGTGATTTATTTGAACCAGAGAAAATGTATACAGGAAAGAATCAAGATAAACCATTGAGAGATTTAAACTGAACCAACAGAGGTCTTGAATATTCTTTAAATGGAAAGAATCAGAATAAATCTTGGAGCGATTTATCTGAACCAGATAAAATGTCTACATGAAAGAATCAGGATAAACCATTGAGAGATTTAAACTGAACCAGCAGAGGTATGGAAAAGAATCAGAATAAATCTTGGAGCGATTTATCTGAACCAGAGAAAATGTCTACCGAAAAGGAATTACGATAAACCATTGAGAGATTTGAACTGAACTAGCAGAGGTCTTGAATATTCTTTAAATCGAAAGAATCAGAATAAATCTTGGAGCGACTTATCTGAACCAGAGAAAATGTCTACGAGAAAGAATCAGGATAAATTATTGAGAGATTTAAACTGAACCAACAGAGGTATGGAAACGAATCAAAATAAATCTTGGAGCGATTTATCTGAACCAAAGAAAATGTCTACCAGAAAGGAATCAGGATAAACCATTGAGAAATTTAAATTGAACCAGCAGAGGTCTTGAATATTCTTTAACTGGAAAGAATCAGAATAAATCTTGGAGCGATTTATCTGAACCAGAGAAAATGTCTACAGGAAAGAATAAGGATAAACCATTGAGAGATTTAAACTAAACCAGCAGAGGTCTAGAAAAGAATCAGAGTAAATCTTGGAGCGATTTATCTGAACCATAGAAAATTCCTACCGAAAAGAAATCAGGATAAACCATTGAGATATTTAAACTGAACCAGCAGAGGTCTTGAATATTCTTTATCTGGAAAGAATCAGAATAAATCTTGGAGCGATTTATCTGAACCAGCGAAAATTGTCTACGGGAAAGAATCAGGATAAACCATTGAGAGATTTAAACTGAACCATCAGAGGTCTTGAATATTCTTTAACTGGAACGAATCAGAATAAATCTTGGAGCAATTTATCTGAACCAGACAAAATGTCTACCGGAAAGAATCAGGATAAATCATTGATAGATTTAAACTGAACCAACAGAGGTCTTGAATATTCTTTAACTGGAAAGAATCAGAATAAATCTTGGAGCGATTTATCTGAACTAGAGAAAATGTCTACCGGAAAGAATCAGGATAAACCATCGAGGGATTTAAACAGAACCAACAGAGGTCTTGAATATTCTTTAATTGAAAAGAATCAGAATAAATCTTAGAGCGATTTATCTGAACCAGAGAAAATGTCTACTGGAAAGAATTAGGATAAATTATTGATATATTTAAACTGAACCAACAGAGGTCTTGAATAGTGTTTGTCATGTAGATAGTTACCCCGTCTTGTTTCGGGAATTGATCTACAATCGATTTGTTCACAGATAGTTATCCTGTCTTGTCGAAAATTTGTTGATGATAATTTTCTGTTGATTGATCTTTCCTTAAAAGGTAAAGAGTTAGTTGTATGCAATGTCATAATGTATGAAATGAATGGCGTAATGATGTTCTCAAAATAAATGAGACTGCAATGTATATATTTGTGATGTATGCATTTATCATGTATGTAAATATGATGCATGAAATGTTGTCGGAATGTGTCGCAATTGGTTTTTAATCAGAGTCGCCACTATTAGTTTTTATCCTAGGGAAGGGAATCTAACAGAAAACCCTAATTCGCAGACAGAGATTCTAGGTTTCGGACTCAATTAGACGAAAGGATGGTGTTAGGCACCTATCATCTACCTTGTTCACAAGGATACAAGGTTTTAGGTTTAGGTTTGGGGTAAACAGGGTTTTAAGCTTTAATTAAGAGGAAAAGTGTCTTAATTTTTTAATAGGGGAAAAAGTTTTAATTTTTAATAGGAGAACTCGTCACGATTTTAGATCGTATGCCTACGTATCCTCTTATGAGGAATCAGAGTCCCAATTCGTAGTTTGTATGGGTTGGTATTTTTTAGGGGTTTGCAAACATATTTTGAATCACTTCGCACTCGGTCGGGAGTAGTGATTGCGAAGATTTTGACTGAGTGCATAGTAAGTCAAAACTAGTTTAAAACCTTTTGCAAAAATAGTTGATTAGTTTAGTTTATTGCGAAAATAGTTTGATGCTTGATTTCTGTTTTTTAATCGTATTATTTGAGAAGATCTTGATTAATGCATGATTGAAAAAGATTTAATGCAAATAATATATAAAAATAATTATGCAATTTTAATATAAAAATAATTTGTCTGATTATGTAAAAATATTTAAATAGTAAAAGATAAGAATAAACATAATTATAAAAAAGAATTACAATAATAATGATATATACTTTATAAATAATATTTGCATCTAATAAAAAAAACAAGAAAATAAAGTTAATAGCTAATAATTATAAAAAAATATAATAATTAAAATATAATAATTATAAATAAATAATATGAAAAAAAATGGAATTAAAAGTAAAAAAGAATTTAATTTAATTAAAACCAGGGGGGTGTAAAATTAGTTATGCAAGTAAACAATGGGGGTGCTAATAGGAGGCCTGGGCTAGGCCCATTACGCGCCCAGGCAAGGGGTGCGTTTGTTTTGAAATTCTTATAATTTAGGAATGGGGGGTGTCAACAGCGTTGGGTTCGACCCATTAAGTGAATTGGAGGGGTTCCAGAGTAATCATATAAGTGAGGCGTATGGCAGCTTACGGTGGACCTGGCCTCTTGGCCGTCCACCCAAGATCTAATGGATGAGATAAAGGGGTGTATGATAAATATCGCTAGCGTACGGGTATTGAATAACACTAGAAAGAATAAGTTTTGTTTTTTCATTTTTTAATTTTCATTTTAGTTTTAATCTGTTCATCTCTCTCTTGCACAGAACACCATTAACCCTTTCTCTTAACCCTTACAAACCCTACACAAATCACGACGGCGACGGCTGAAAAACAAACCCCACCCACCGTGAATCCAACCCCAAAACAAAAGAAAAAGCTAATAGTTTTACCCTTTCCGCGATTTTCTTGTTCTGATTCTTGAGCGTGTCCGATCCGGTGCTAACACTCTCCTTCTTCTTTGACTGCGCAGGTTTTGAAGGCGACTTCCGGTGGCGTTAAAGTTGATGGTGGTGGATGACGGTGGATCACGGTTAGGGTTTCAGAAATTGAAACCCTAACCGTTCTCCTTCAATCTTCAGCGGCGGACAGTGGATTCAGACTCTTCTCAGTCTCTCTTCGCGATTTCAGTTCTCTCCTTTCTCTATAAAACTCTCCGCCTTGTTCTTGTTCTTCTGTCTCCAAAAAAATCCCCCTTTCTCTTTTTATTTCTGTTATTTATAGAGTTTAGGGTTTTGAGTGAATTTGTTGTTACAATTTCAAGCTTAGATTTAGGATAATCATAGAAATTTAGGGATTCTGTCTTTGTAATTGATTCAATTTGTGATTTGTAATTTGATTGAGTTTGTAATGATTGATTTTGTTTACTGTAAATTTTATTGTTTTAGATTGGAATTGATTAGTTTTAGTGTTATTTCTGGGCTGTTACGATTTTGAAGATTAGATTTTGTTTAATTCTGCATATTAGATTGAAATAAGATTTGATTTGTTTTTCTTTGCAATAATCTCTACCGTATTAGTTATTTAATGAAACTTGCGCAGAATTAGTGATGATTTGATCAGTTGTTGTTGTTAAACAATTTGGGCCTGGCACTTACTGTGGGCCTGCGTTAATTTTGCTTACTATTCAACAATGTTTTTTTTATTTACAGTAAAAACAATTTCTAAAACTAAGCCCAATTTTTAATAACTATAATTAGTGACATTTTTTTTACTAATAAATATGTAATATATAACTAATAACAATATATATAAACCACAATTTCTCAACAAATCCAAACAAATCTATTAATAATAGGTTACGTTTTTTCTTCTTCTCAAAAACAACAACAATTTTCTTTTTTTGTTGATAGTAACACTTAAAACAAATATTTTTAATAAATACTTTATAAAAAATATTTAATAAAATAATTATAATAAAAATACCCAATAATAACAAGAAACAAAATAAAAATGATTTTCTCAAAAACGCCAAATGGGCTAAAAACTCAGTGGGCCTATAGTTTGTAACAGATTCAAAACTTTAAATATTATTTAGTTTATCCATTTTTTGTAATAAATGAAAAAGACTTCTTTTAACAAGTTGTGCATACGAATTTTCTTAGAAAAATAATAATAACAGCAAACGTTTTATAATAATTCTTCTAAGATAAACCAACAACCAAAATGACAAATGAACTGACTATGGGCCCTACGAATTCTACCACTCACTCCCTTTTTCTTTACTAACAACAAAAACATTTAAGTGGACTTTTATAATTAAAACTTAATAATTTTTCATTTTCGAATCGCATGGCCCATAGGCCAACATGCCCTACGAATAGGTTTACGGATACACGAGTCTTTCTGATTAAAAAAGCCCCGCTTTCCTGAATTAAGAATACACCCCTAGTCTTAGATAAAGATGGGACATCTAATACTGTTGTACCATCTTTAATTACATATTTATTCTATTTAAATCTTGAAAAATAAAATCATCGAGGTAGGACAAATTTGGGGTACGACAGCTGCCCCTGTTCAATTATCTTCCAATCGAATAGCGCGGGAAAACACGAGTCTTACGCATTCTGATTGGAAGTTTATTGAATACTTGAAGTATCCCTAAAATTTGTCCGACAAACATAAGGTTACACTGATATAGCATACCCCTGCGAGTCTTTGGGAAAGTAGGCAGAGCTGATTGCTTACCAGGGTTTGGTAACGAGGCAGATAGTCTTTGATTTCAAAAGCGCAATCTTGTATGTCTTGGTTTGGTTTTGATTATTCATCCATTTGGAGGATGAATACGACAATAATTGATGATGCATAACTGCTTGAAGACCGAGGCCATGGGTTATGTTCGCGAATCGCTGCATGACGTCTGAGGCGATGGGCTAGAGTTTTGAGATAAAGAAACACATCGCTGCATAAAGTCTGATGCAATGGGTTAAAGTTTTGTTTTCTTTTGAGAATCACAACATGAAGTCTGGGGCGATGGTCAGTGTTTATGGAATAACGAAACGCTTTGCTGCATGAAGTCTGATGCAATGGGTTAGATTTGCAAACTGCCACGTGAAGTCTGAGACGATAAGCTAGATTTTGTCTTCGGACGTTGCCGCATGAAGTCTGAGGCAATGGTTTGTGTTACGGAGTAAAGAGATGTACATTGTTGCATGAAGCATGAGGCAATGAGTTTGGTTCGCAAATCGCTAAGTCTGATGCGATAAGCTGGACTTTGTGGAATGAAGAAACACATTGCTGCATGAAGACTAAGGCAATGGGTCAGGTTCGTTACTGCGTGAAGTCTGATGTGATAAGCTAAATTTGGTTTTCGGACATCGCTGCGTGAAGCCTGAGGTGATGATCTGTGTCGCAGGATAAGAAATACATTGTTGCATGAAGTCTGAGGCAATGGGTTAGGTTTGCAAATCATTGCGTGAAGCCTGATGTGATAAGTTAAATTTGGTTTCGAACATCGCTGCATGAAGTATGAGACGATGGTCCGTGTCGCAGAATGGGAAACACACTGCTGCATGAAGTCTGAGGCAATGGGTTAGGTTTGCAAATCACTGTGTGAAGCCTGATGTGATAAGTTAAATTTGTTGTTTCGAACATCGCTGCATGGAGTCTGAGACGATGGTCTGGAGTTTGGAACACATTGCTGCATGAAGTCTGAGGAAATGGGTCAGGTTCACAAATCACAGCGTGAAGTCTGATGTGATAAGCTAAATTTGGTTTTCAGACATCGCTGCGTGAAGCCTGAGGCAATGATCTGTGTCGCAGAATAAGAAACACATTGTTGCATGAAGTCTGAGGAAATGAGTTAGGTTTGCAAATCACTGCGTGAAGTCTGATGTGATAAGCTAAACTTATTGTTTTGAACATTGCTACATGAAGTCTGAGACAATGGTCTGAGTTTGGGTAATACATTGCGGCTTAGAGGCAACATGTCAATTTTTGAGGATACATTGCAGCTTAGAGGCAATGCACCGAGTTTTGAGAATTCATTGCGGCTTAGAGGCAATGTAATGGATTTTGAGAATACATTGCGGCTTAGAAGCAACATACTAAGTTTTGAGAATACATTGCGGCTTAGAGGCAATGCAATGGGTTTTGACAATGCGTTGCGGCTTAGAGGCAATGCAATGGATTTTGAAAATGCATTGCGGCTTAGAGGAAATGCAATGGGGTTTGACAATGAGTTGCGGCTTAGAGGCAACGTACAAAGTTTTGAGTATACGACTTAGAGGAAATATACTGAGTTTTGCGAATACATTGCGGCTTAGAGGCAATGTATTGAGTTTTGCGAATACATTATGGCTTAGAGGCAATGTACTGGGTTTTGCGAATACATTGCGGCTTAGAGGAAATGTATTGAGTTTTGAGAATACATTGCAGCTTAGAGGAAATGTACTGAGTTTTGCGAATACATTACGGCTTAGAGGCAATGTACTTAGTTTTGCAAATACATTGCAGCTCAGAGGCAATGTACTGGGTTTGTAAGGAACTCATCACTGCAGGAAGACTTAGGTGATGGGCTAAATATGTCACGGCATGAAGACTGAGGTGACGGGTTAAATCGTAGGAGAGGTATTGCGTTAGTCGACCCTTAGATAGTTGAATCGAGGGTGAGATTATTTGTCTGTTTGCTATGTGATACATGTGTATAAATGCGTATTGAATGTTGTATGTATGCGACATGTATGATATTTGACATTGATATGGAACCCTGAGTGTATTGAATATTGAAATGTATAGGGTATGTATGCTTGAGATATGCAAAATGTGTGTATGTATGAAATGTGTGTAAGATGCGCGTATGCCTTGAAATGTTATGAAGACTATTTCTGGCATTCTCCTTTAAACCATTGGCTTAGGGTTACCAATTCCCGGCGTTGTATGTTGTGTCATCGTAGCATTGTTGATCTTGAATGTTAGCAAAATTTGAACATTGATTTTGTATAGTGAGCCCGGGCGTAGACGTAGATGTAGACGTAGGTAGTGGCATATGCGTAGATTTGTATGTTGTAAGCGCATGCGTAGACGTAAGTATTGGCATATGTGTATCCTTTTATGTTGTAAGTGCAGGCGTAAGCGTAGACGTATGTACTGGCATATACGTAGATTCGTGTGTTGTAAGCGCATGCATAAGTGTAGACGTATGTCGTAGGCGCAGGCGTAAGCGTAGACGTATGTAGAATTGGTAGGAGTGTACATGTGCGTAGACGCATGTGCGAATGTAGACTTTGTGTTGCAAGTTAGGCATAGGTGCTGACATGGACGTAGACTTTGTGTAGGGACGCGTAGATATATGTATAGACTTTGTATCGTTGAGTGCAATCATAGGCGCAGGCATGTGTATGGACATAGACTTCATGTACGGATGCGTAGATATGCATAGATACAGGCGTAGACATGTGTATAGATTTTGGTATTGCAAGATGTAAGAGTAGCCATGTGCATGGACGTAGACGTGGATTTTCTTTTGATGTTTTTCTAACCCAAAATGTTTTTTCGATGTTTTATCGAATGCTTTTATTTTGTTAATCCGCCGAAATGATTTCAAGACAATATTCACAAGTAATGATCGTAGTATTTTGTAAACAAGTCTGAGAAAAGAAAAATGCAATTTGGAAAACGCAAAGAAAGCCCGTGTTTTATTAATATGCCTCTGAATAGGCGAGAGTACAAGATGCAATTCCTAGAAAGAGGTAATTACATAAGGTTTTAAAACTGTAAATGGAAATAAAAATGGTAATTGCTACTGTTGTTCCCCAATATCCTTTTAATGATCTTATCTCCTTTGCTTATGAGTTGAGTGATTCAGATCTATCTCTCCCTTCGTGGTTCGTAGTTGCAGTTCTTAGATTGCAGTCTTTTTATTTTTTGTTTCTTTGTATTAAATCCATAACTTTTGCCTGGATTTCCCTTTCGGGTTTTCAATCCACTGAGATAATTTTTGTTTATATGCCCCTAATTTTTGCCTGGATCTCCCTTTAGGGTTTTCGATCCACCGGGACGCTCCTTTTTACATAAGTCGCCTGTTTAAGGTTCGAGCTTAGCGAGCTTCTTATACATAGTATTTTTTACTACGTCTGAATTTGCCGGATGCGGTAGTTCTTCCCCATCCATTATTGTGAAGATAATATTACCATCGGGGAATGCTATTTTAGCTACGTATGAACCTTCGTAATTGGGGTGTTCGTTCACCACGTGAGTTGGGACGAGGTAGCTGAATCTTCTTGAGTACTAGACCATGTCGTGGTTCATCTTGTACAGTATACCATTACTTTGAAAGAAACCCGAGGCTATATTCCATAGAGTTCGTTTGTCGATGCTAGAGACATTTTCTGGATGTCATAAAACCAAGGCTTGTTATATTGTCGTTCTTTGATAGCCAAACAAAGTGCGAGCTCTTGACTGTGTCTGTTTGTGATGTGAGATTCTTGGTTTGACCAAGTTACTTTGAATATAGACGATATAGTCGCCAGGGAGTCCGTCATTTGATTTCCTTTTCGTGGGACGTGATTGAAAATGATTTTTGTGAACTCCGCAATCAGTTTTCAAAATATGATCCCGATACGGAACCAGTTTTAGATATTTAGTATCCCATTTTCTGTTGACTTGGTATATGGCTCGTGAGCCCTCTTTGGAGAAGCCAAAACTTCCCCTATATCGTGCCCCAGTGTATTTGAAGCCCCGTCGAACGTGAATGTCCAACATGCCCCTGGATCAGGTTTTTCGTCGGGTCCTGGTATTTAACCTTGGTCTGTTCCTGTAGGAACAAGCAGATATGTGCAATAACTTGATCAGCTTTTATGTAGCTCCGCTATAATATTGCCCCTTAGCTTGATTTCTTTCGGATCTTCCCATGTGCTCAGATTAATGGTCTTAATAGCCTCTTGATATGGTTGTATATTGTTAGCCTTTCATTTTATTTCCCTCGCCATTTTCTTAGAGAGTTCAAGATCTTTATCATCTTTCTCTTTAGCTTGGTTGATAAGAGCATCACAATTATATCGGGTCATAGCAGTAGCGTTATCGGTGGTTTTGGGCATGGATTTGCACCTTTATCTTGTTTTGGCGCAAATTTTAGTACATGAATATTTGAAAATGCATATGCAGAGAAAGTATTGCCATTTTTAAATTTACGAAATAAATGAAAGAGAAAGACAAGGATCTTAATTGAAAATAAAATATCACTTTTATTAATCGTAAATATTATTTGAAACAAAATGGGGGAACCCTTACAAGCAACCCCTATGCCCCGAGCTTGACATAGGTTCTTTCAACAACAAGGAAAAAATTACTTAGGAAAAAAGATCTCGGGAATCTCCACGATAGTCCATCTTTTGAGTTCTTCTCCTGGCGCGTATTCTCGGATGAAGTCAGTTGTATTTTTGGTGTTTACATTGTTGGATATCTTCGCCACATGTCCGCCATGCTCTACTCCCTTGTTGACAAAGGTCTCTTGGATTGGAGGAAAATGTGATTCGCCCTTCAGAGCAGCTTTATATATTTTCTTCAGGGTATGGTTCGAATTGGACTATGCCCTTGTCCCATAGCCTTTGTAGAGCTCTTTCGAAAGCTTCATTGTGTTCTAGCGGGAGTTCATATTCCAACCAATATTCTTTCAGCGAATTTATCGGGGTCTTTGCTTGTCTGCTTGCCCCAGAGTCAGTGAGTACTTTGATTGCATTTATTGTTAGCCCATCATGCAACGACGTAGGATCTGATGTGATGGTGGGCTTATCGAAAGTGATGTCTTGAGAATCCAAAAAATAGCATGATATTCGCATATGGCGTTGGCATCGTATCTTCGTGGGAGTGGCCCGACTGGAGGGGCTAGAGGCCTGAGTTCTACTAAGGATGCATTAACTAGCTATTGCAATAACTGGCTAGGTGGCATCGGGAGTGGATCAAATTTCTTGGGTGGCCTTCTGCCTTGCTGCTTCCCTAGTGGGATCACTAATGGTTGCTGAATCCTGGGTTGTGGTGTTACAACATTAATCTCTCCCTCCTTTCCTTTGGTGGAGTTTGAGGCAGGCCGCTTTGAATTGTAGGGAGCATTTGATGCTCCCCCTGATATCTTCCCACTTTTTATCCTCGTCTCGATTCTTTCTCTGATGGTTACTAGGTCTGAGAACCCCGAAGAGATACTTCCAACCATCTTCTCATAATAATACCCGTGCAAAGTTCCCATGAACGTGTCTACTAACTCCTTCTCTAACAGTGGTTATTGCACACAAGATGCCAACTCCCTCCATCTCTAAGCATACTCCTTAAAGGATTCTTCTTTCTTCTGGGAAAAATTCTGGAGTTGCATGCGGGTAGGCGCCATGTCCAAGTTATATTTGTAATGCTTTAGGAAAGCATTAGCAAGATCTACCCAGGTTCGAATATACGTTCGCTCCAATTGCATATACTAGTCTGAAGATGCCCCACTCAGGCTATCTTGAAAATAGTGAATCATCAGCTTCTGATCATGGGCATGGGCATGCATCTTCCTGCAATACACGCGGAGATGATTTCTTGGGCAAGTGAGCCCCTCGTATTTTTCAAAGTCAGGTACTTTGAACTTTGGTGGAATCACCACATCAGGAACTAGACCCATTTCGAGAGCGTCTACTTCAAAAGCGTCAAAACCCTCCACAACTTTTAATCTTTCTTCCAGAGCTTTGTAATGATTCATCACCAGTGGGTTATTAATAGCAAGAGTACCAATCGTCTTTAAGGGTGCTTGGTTGGAATCCTCTGGGTCGTGGTTTCTGTATTGCAGGTCCAAGTAATTGTTTGTATTATTGGTTGGAATCTGTAGGGTATGTGATGTCCCTGCTTTTGGTGGCGGTGGGATAAACCCTTCAGTTTCAACTTCTTGTTGGGCCATGACAGACTTCTGGAGTCCTGCTTCTGGCTCTTTCCTTGGTTGGTGACCTCTTAATGCACTGATAGTTTGGGCTACTTCTTCGAAAGCTACCCTGGGAATCTGGTCTTGCCTATCAATGATGTTCTTCAAAGCTAGGAGAACTTGGCTCAAATCTCCTTTCATTGAACTTACGTAGCCTTTTACTTGGTCGAGATCCTCTTTGAATGCAGTCTGAGTTTCCTTGATTTTATCCATTGTTTTCTGTTGATAGGCCCTTGTTTGATATGGAGGCCAAGGAGGTGGAGACCTTCTTCTACCAATGGTTCAACTAGAGAGAGGTTTTTTGAAAAATGAGTTTTGACATAATATGCGGGTGTTCGTGAATGCATACGTGAGAATGAATGTGTATGAGTATGAAATGTGTTGTACCCCAAAATTTTCCCTCTCATTTCACTCAAGACATGCCTCTAGAGGTCCTCAATTGCTCAAGGATGACTAAGGATTGACCAGACAAATCCTCCTCCTAAGGCAACAAGCTTCAAACTAGGGTTTCACTCCTCATCAAGATGGTTGAAGCCCAAGGGTCCCAAATTATTTCCATGGTCCTAATATATTCTCAAGATCATCCATGTCAAGTTTCATTCCTTGCACAAGAAGTTTGCTCAGTCAATTGCCCAGATGCCTGAAAATTAACTCTACTAGGTCAAAAGTCAACTGTAGCCCACATACAGTCAAACTTCAATATTTTTGGTCAAAATCAACATTTTGAAGATATATCCATCATTTGATCAAGGGTTGATCATGATTCCTCAAGGAATGTCCCCAAATTCATCAAAACCAAAAAGTTGCTAAATTAGGGTTTCATAAGAAAAGTCAACCAAACTTTGACCAGACATAACTTCTTCATACTTTATCAGAAATTTTCCATCCAAGGCTCATTTTGAATAGGATGCAATTCCCTACAACTCATATTCATCCCACAAGTTCAAAGTATGCACTCATCAAAAGATATGAGTTTCTACATTATAGGTCCTTTTGAAAAGTCAATAAAAACACCTTTTGGGTCAAAGCTTCTTACATGAACATGGAAGACCCAATTGAGATGAAACCAAAAGGGTTGTTTAGGGGACATCCTAATATTTCAAAAAAGTCTAAGAAAACCTCTCTAGGGTTAAAATTGGAGGAGATATGCCTTGTCAAAGTTGACAATTTTTGCAAAATTGCCAAAAGTCAAATGTGCTCAAAAGTGCATTTTTTGTCAAATGGGCCTAGCTTTTGATGATTGAATCTTATTGGGGACATGGTCCACGACCCAAATCAGCATCCACACTTTATTTGCTTCATTATTTATTTTCTTTTGATTGTTTATTATTTAAAATACAAATTAAATCAAATAAATGGCAAAAACTACAAAAGAATGATTTTGATCTATTTTTTTTGTAGGAATCAAATCAAATCAACCTAGCATGACCAAATAAAATCGTGCAAGGGTGTAATGGCTCAAATTGGCATGATTTTGATGCATTTAGAAGGATATGATGCAAGGAAAAAATCAAATCAAATCTTGATGATCTTCAAAGATTCAAATTATTTTTTGCTACCCTAATTCATTCTAGCATATATATTGAGCAAGAACAAGCCAAAAAGACAAGGATTTGCAGTCGTAAAACGCCATACCAAAACTCAAAAAATTGGACAAAAGTGCTAGATCGTTTTTGGACCTAGAAGGCAATTCAAGCCATTCCAATACTCCCAATCGTTTCCTGAAGCCTCTCTGAAGCTAACATGGTCAGTTTCACGCATCCTCACGCCCAGAATCGACCCCTAGACTTCATACAATTTGCTTTCTTTTTCAAAATTGATTACAAAAATTCTTGCATCATTAGCATGTTTTAATGATATACTTGTGATTATTGATGTATTTGCAACATACCTGGATTGTTTAATTGAAGTTTTGAGGCTTGTATGTGTGTTTGCCATTGTTAGGGTTTTCATGGCCGTTTTAGGTTTTTTTCTCTACAGGCTAAATTAGGCCAAGAAAAGGATGCCATGGTGTTCGTGGCATCAAGATAAGTTGAACCATGATCTTTAATTTCATTTATCATGCGTATATCTTGATGTTTGAAGTGTACAGGCTATGGCTACAGACGTTTGTCTGTAGGTAAAAGGTGATACCTAAGACGACGGTCTCAATGAAGGAGATGATGACTTGGCATCATGGTACTGGTCCGTTCAAATGTTGGCGCGTGTTTTTGTTTTTATACATGTGTTTTCATATATTATTTGTTTTTATTATACTAACAAACAAAGCAAATATCCCAGATGGCAAGACGTGTATTGATTTGAGTGGGAGGACCTGGGTTCGATCCCAGGTCCCAGCAAATTTTATTTTCTCACTCTGTTTCTACAGATTATGTGCATTGCCTTTCCAAGCGCCTCCCATGCATTGTCACCATCTTGCCATTGGATTCATTGCTAGCCAGATCCAACGCCTCAACCAAGGAATGACTATGGTGCACTCCAAGGTTGGCACAACAGGGAATCACACGCATGGAATGGGCTCAGCTTCATGGGCCTAAGCAATTCAGCATCATACCCCCTCATTCAGCTTCTAACAGGCCCATTCTATCTTTTTTATTTTAATTCTTTTAATTATTTTCTAATTATTTTCTTTTTTAAAAATAACACAAAAATCATTACTTTTTTCATTTAATCAAAAAATCATAAAAAACATCCCAAATCATTTTTCCTAAAAAAATATTTTGTTTCTTTAATTAATTAATTAGTTTAATTAAATTAAGGCAATTTAATTCTTTCTTTTGTCATAATTTAAAATAATTAGACTTAGGGTTTAATTTTGTATATAATCTGATTTTTTCTCAAAAAACTAACCTAAACATTTTTTAACCAGATCTTTTAGGTTTTGCTAATTATTCTCGCATTTAATTCGCCGCACACATTTTTTAATTTCCTTTTTATTATTATTGTAACTGCTCCGAGTTTGTAATAGTAATTAGGGTTTCAATTCCGCATCTTTATTTTCTGTCAAAATAATTATGTATCTGCAAAAGCCCTGTAATAGCCAGGACTTTAACTTTCTCGCTTTAATTTCCGCAAACTATAAACTACTTAGATGTATGTTAATAGGATTGTATGGAAAGACAAACTTAAAATTAATACAGTAGAAAACCCTAAATGTGTAAAGATAAATTAACTGAAAATTACACTCGCACATGCTCACTCATAGGGTTTACTCCACTCTGGTTGCCTTCAGTAAACGATCATGAAGTATAGGGTTTGTTAGTGGTTATCCTCTAGCCCCGAAAGATCTAAAATGACCCATTTGGATGTTGCCTCAGAAAGATCTTTAAGGATTTAGGATGATTACTAATATTTCCTAACATTGCTTTTGTGATCGTATTTGTCCCTTCGAATGTCCCTAAAAAACTCCAACGGCGATGCTACCTATTTCTCAATAATGGGATAGCATTGTCTAAAAGGAAAACGAACAGACCTTTTTCGAGTAGGTAGATTAGTTCCTAGGTACTTGCTCAAAAAACAAAAACTTTTTCACACCAACACTTTCCAAACAAAGTTTTCAAAAACAACTTCGTAACACTCTTGAGGACAGAAACAAGGGTTAATACGAAGTAAAACAAAACTTTTCAAAACAAGCACACACAAGCAATTTTCAAAATGAGCAAGTACCTAAGAGCCCTTGGAAAACCACGGATAGAAAGGGTGCTAACACCTTCCCTTTCTATAATCTACCCCCCGTACTCAGAAACATCTCGAAAAAGGTTTTTTCTGTTCTTTTTCCTTTTCCTGATTGGATAAAATAAAAGTCGGTGGCGACTATTGCTTACCGCGACATTTGCGAACAAAAAATGCAAACCAGTATTAACAGTCGGTTCTGCCACCGTATCACAGAACTGGCGAATCTGCTGGGGAATGAAATATAAAGTGGGGTAAACCTTAGGATCTAGGTCATATTTAATTGCTTTCTCTTGATTGTCTTGCTTGCTTTATATTTATGGGAACTGTTTGGGTAATTTGATCCTACACCTAGATCGGGAAACACCTTTTAGGTAAGTAGCAATAAACTGTGAGGGAGCTATGCTGGGGTATACCGACACGATTGAAGCAGTAGCTACATTGATATGTCACTTTGGTTGATACCCGTAACCCTTGAGTCAATCAGGGAGATGTACGGGGCCGCCGCGTGGTGTCATAAAGCATTAACTTACCTTAGAACCTTTAATTGCACAACTTGGCCAGTAGGACGTAGCGAGATGGCCGGCTTTGGTGTATGCCCAAGGTCGACAGATACTCGATGCTACACTAGATGAGGTTTGACTTCTGAGTTTTGTTTGATTACGAGTCAATCGTTGATTGAACAAGGCTTGGGGGAAAGATCGGTGATATTGAGATCCCTTTAGAACTCGGTTATATATTTATAGGACAGGTTGAACCAATCTAGCTTCAAGAGGGTATGACCTTAAAACTTAAGCATGCCTTAAACCGAAGGACTTGGTGTGATTTGTCTGTGTTTGCTATACCTGTAATTTATCATAACATCATAAACATCATACCATAGCATATCATACTAACTGTTTCAAGGGTTTCTAGGGCTCATCTTTGCTCTATTTTGTAGGATATGGCATCCGCCCGTAGGAACACTATCCAGATTAACCTAGTGAAAGTATCTCCCCCAATTAAGGGACTTGGCAGTAAGGATTCCCGAAAGCTCTCCTTTCACTGAAAAGCATGGTCGGTTTCTCAACTTGGTCACTGCAAAACTTGACGAAGAAATGTTAAAAGTGCTGTTTCAGTTCTTTGATCCTCTGCATCACTGTTTCACATTCCCGGATTACCAGTTAGTGCCTACTATGGAGGAATTTTCTCAGTTATTAGGGATAACCATTCTTGATCAGCTACCTTTCAGCGGTACGGAAAGACATCCCAAACCTGAAGAAATTGCTAAAGCTCTATCCTTACAACGGTCTAACATAGTGACAAATTGGGAAACCAGAGGGAGTGTTCAAGGAATTCTGGTTAAATTTCTATTCGAGAAGGCTTACTATTTTTGGGATACCCTGGATCTACAAGCTTTTGAAGAGGTTTTGGCGCTCCTTGTCTATGGGATGGTACTGTTCCCTAATGCAGATCAACTCGTAGATGTGAGCACAATCTAGGTTTTTCTGTCTCGGAATCCGGTACCTACATTACTCGGGGATATTCTACACTCTCTGCATGCTCTCACTCTAAAAAGAAGGGGGACCCTCCAGTGTTGCACTCCTCTATTGGCTAGGTGGTTTATTTCCGATCTACCCAGATCTACTTTGAAGAATGAACAGGGTAAAAGATGGTCTCATCGACTGATGTCCCTTACGCATTCAGATATTCATTGGTGTTCACGGTTCTCGGAAGATGTTACTATCATTGATCACTATGGTGAATTCCCTAATTTCCCTCTCTTAGGCATTAGGGGAGGAATCACTTATAACCCTTGCTTATCATTACGACAGTTTGGTTATGCGAGAAGGGATGGTCCTCATGATACACTTATTCAAGGAATCGCCTTCAACTATGATAATGATGTTCAGAGTTACCGCAAAAGGTTCATACAAGCTTGGAGTATGGTACATAAGGTTGACAACAAGACACTTGGGCATAAGAATTCCATACCTCTCGAGTCTTATCTCAGATGGGTACGAGCCCACGCTCAAACTCTTGTGATGCCTTATCTCACTATCCGACCTATGATTATGGAACCAGTTGCTGAGGGAGACACTCCTCATCTTGTTCTTCATCTAGACATGCCAACTGATCATGAAGAGTTACAAAAGTCCTGGGTTCAGCTTAAAGAGGAGCGGGATACGTTTGAAGCCCAATTCTATGCCAGCGAGAAGAAGGTCTTGGAACTCACTAGGATACTTCATGAAGAGAGGAATATCAACGCCTACATCGTGCCAAAGAGGATGGGCTCATGGGAAACCTAGTCTTCTTTTTGTTTTATTTTGCTTAATTGTACTCTCAAAATACATTCTTTGTAACAATTCAAGTTTACTAATACAATTCACGTTTATTCCTTTTTGTTTAAGAAAATTTGAGCCTTTAAGAACCCTTGAAAACATTGCATACATATCATGCATATCATTGCATAACAGGATTCATAACAGGTTTCTCATCTCCTCCGTTGTTTATTTCAGCAATGGCTCTTGAACAAACTATGAAAGATCTTTAGACTCAGAACACGCAGTTCTAGCAAATGATTGTGGCTCTGGCCAAAGGACAGGAAGAGCTGAAGGCTTTGATTGTTAAGAAGAACACTAAGAAGACCAAGAGGACAGCCGGTGTGACACATATGAGCAGAAGGTTCAGAGGTCCGCCAAGACGGGTTGTTGATTTAGCTTCTTCATCTAAAGAGGGAGAGAATCAAGAGGGTGAAGCCAGAGAAGAGGACCCTAGTCCTAAAGAGTCTGACAATGAAACTGATTATAATGAGGAGCAGTACCCTCCGGCTGATGAAAAGTATAAGAAGTTAGAAGAGCGTCTGAGTGCTATGGAAATCCAGAAGGTTCCTGGGCTGGATTTTGAAGAGTTGGGTCTGGTCTCCGGGGTTGTCACCCCCCAAAATTCAAGGCACTGGTATTTGCTAAGTATGATGGGGTCTCTTGTCCTAAAATGCATCTTCGTTCCTATGTGAGGAAGATACAGCCTCATACTGCTGACAAAGACTTGTGGGTTCACTTCTTCCAAGACAGTCTGTCTGGAACACAACTGGATTGGTTCTATCAGCTGGAAAGAGCCAATGTTCGTAACTGGGAAGACCTTGCTGCTGCATTTTATAAGCAATATCAGTATAATGTAGACCTCGCTCCCACCCGTACACAACTCCAAAATCAGTCTATGGGTTCGAACGAGGGTTTCAAGGATTATGCTCAGAAGTGGAAAGATTTGGATGGAACAGTTCAACCTTCCTTGGCTGACAGGGAGCTTGTGGATATGTTTCTGGGATCTTTGACTGGGCAATTCTTCAACCATCTGATTGGAAGTTCATCGGTGGGTTTTATTGAACTGATCTTAACAAGAGAAAGAGTGGAAGCTGGAACCTGAAGTGGAAAAATTCAGAAGGATGCCTCTTATAGTGCTGCAAGGAAGCCATTTGTAGGTAAAAAGGAAGTCAGTGCCGTCTATAACCAAAAGAATCAGAATCGAACCGAGCACCGTCTGGCGGTAGGGGCTGTTATGATTCCCAAACCTGCACCTGCTCAACAAAGAAACAATCAGCCAAGAGCAAAAAGACCAGCTAGACAGATCAACATGACGCTGTCTCAAGTTTTACCTTATTTGCTGAAGTCCAATCTGGTTACTCTAAGGGAAGCTCCTAAGAATCCGAACACCACCTCTCCCTACTATAAACCGAATGCTCGTTGTGCTTACCATTCGGAAAGTCCAGGCCATGATACCAATGACTGATGGGCTTTGAAGAACAAAGTACAGGATCTGATTGATGTTAAGGAGATTGAATTTGATCACCCGGAGACTCCCAACGTTATCACTGCCCCTATGCCGAAACATGGTCGAGGTGTTAATGTCGTTGAAGAAGATGTGTTTGTGACTTCTGTGGAAGAATTGGTGACCCCACTCATGACTATCAAAGGGAATTTGCTGAAGGCCGGTTTATTTCTGGGATGTGATAAAGGTTGCCACCTTTGTTCATTTCTACCGACTGGTTTCCCTTTGTTGAAGTCAGGTGTTCAGCACCTGATGGATGACAAAGAGATTCTATTTAAGAAGACTCTTGTTTCGACTGTTTCCTGTGAAGACGTTGTTGTCATAACCATTTCTTCCAATCCTCCCAGGGCCTCCGCTAAGAGACCCGCCAGGATTACATCAATTCCGAAGGTGACTCCGTTGATCATAACCATGCCAGGGCCAATACCATACTCCTCGAACAAAGTTGTTCCTTGGAACTATGGGGCCGACGTTTATTACAACGGCGTAAAGCAGGACATGCTAGCCATTGAAGACAAGATTGCTAAAAATGCTGATTCCGACATCGTCAATATTGCCGGAACCAGTAAAATAACAAGAATTGGAAGAGTGTTCTCCCCTAAAATTTCTCCCCCGAAGACTATTACCGGACCTGTGATCATTCTTGCTGTGGTTCCACCCAAGACTACTACTACAATTCCAGTAATCACTCCTGTTGACCCTCCCATCACCGAGTCGGCCGAGACTCGAGGCAAATACATACTGATTGAGCCTGTCCTGACAAAGGCCAATTCAGTAACCATACCAGAAGCTTCCAAAAAAGAAATGGAAGAAATTTTGAAGATAATAAAGGAGAGCGACTACAACGTGGTCGAGAAGCTGGGACCCCATCCAAAATTTATATGTTGGCTTTGTTGATGTGTTCCGAGGCCCATGGTTAAGTTTCTGAAGACGGCTCACGTGCCATAAGAGACATCTACTGATCAGTTTGAAGATTGTGTGGCTAGTCTAACTGCCGATAATGGTTTGGGTTTTTCCAATGCGGACTTGACACCAAAGGAGAGGAAGCATAATGATGCTCTTCATGTTTTCGTTGAATGCAGGGGCACGACTCTGGCCCATGTTTTGGTAGATACTGGCTCCTCGTTGAATGTGCTACCTAAAAAAGCTCTGGATAGATTAGAATGCGAAGGCTTGAACTTAAAGCCTAACAATATAGTTGTGAGAGCTTTCGATGGTTCGAAGAGGATGGTGCACGAGGAAGTGGATGTCCCTATCAAAGTTGGTTCCCAGACCTTTGACTCCACTTTCTACGTAATGGATATCAAACCATCATATTCTTGCTTGTTGGGACGCCCTTGGATACATGGGGTTGGGGCTGTTACTTCTACCCTCCACCAAATGTTGAAGTACCCAATAAGAGGAAAGATTGTCAATGTGCATGGTGAAGAGGAGTATATGATCACTCACTTGACCTCCTTCAGGTACGTGGAAATGGATGGCGAGTTCATCGAGACTCCTTGCCAAAACTTTGAAAAGGTACCTCAGATTATGGCTACAGCAGAAACTACCGACAATCCTCCAAAGGTCACTAAATCTCCCTCGAAGATGGCTTCTCTCAAGGATGCACGAGCAGTGGTTGAAGAAGGTGGGTCTACCATTTGGGGTCAGCTCCCGGTTATTCATTACAAGTCTGATAAATCTGGTTTGGGCTTTACTATAGGTGCTCAAAAGACTATTCTTCATGCTCGGGCTGGAGGACCTCCCCTACGCATCAGAAATCCTGGGGTCAATGCGCTTGAAGACAATGATGGTGATTCCGACATTGACAACTGGATCTTCCCGACTACCAACGACGGACTCAGTAACTGGACTGCCAAGGACTTTGTACCGATTACTTTTGTTCAAGAGTAATTGTCTTTCTGATTTTTCGGATATGTAATTTAAAAACAATATAAACTCTATAGACATGTGTCTTACCCGGGGCATAATGGTTCTATCTGTGAGGGTTATCATGTTTCATTTTCATATGACATCAATAAAGCATTGGACGTTTGCATACAAATTTTGTGCTCTCTGTCTTTCTTTTCTTTTATTCTGTCTATACAGCTATGCTCTTACACACACTTACGTATCCAAATGTAGATCCATATCCACTCTGGATCCCATTGATAATAGTTCTGCTACTGCTCATTATGACTTTGAAAATCCGATTAACCGAGCCGAGGACGAAGGTGAGGAAGATTGTGAGGTACCCGAAGAACTTGCTAGACTATTACAGCAGGAAGAAAGGGCCATACAACCTCATGAAGAGCCGGTTGAGACAGTGAACTTGGGTACAGAGGAAGACAGAAAATAGGTTAAGATAGGTGCAAATCTGGAGCTTAGTGTTAAACATCGGTTGGTACAGATGTTGCATGACTATGTTGAAATCTTCGCCTGGTCATATGAAGACATGCCGGGACTAGACACAGATATAGTGGTTCATCGTCTGCCGACTAAAGAAGACTGCCCTCCGATAAAGAAAAAGACCCGTTGTATGCGCCTTGAGATGTCAGAGAAGATTAAAGCAGAGGTTATGAAGCAGTTCACCACAAGGTTCTTAGCTGTCACCTCCTATCTGCAGTGGGTTGCTAATGTGGTTCCAGTACCTAAGAAAGATGGTAAAGTACGAATGTGTGTGGATTACAGAGACCTGAACAGGGAAAGCCCCAAGGATGACTTCCCGTTTCCCCACATCGATGTTCTGGTTGACAACACCGCACAAAACAAAGTCTTTTCCTTCATGGACGGTTTCTCTGGCTACAATCAGATCAAGATGGCACCTGAAGATATGGAGAAGACAACCTTTGTTACACAGTGGGGCACTTTCTTCTACAAGGTGATGCCGTTTGGGTTAAAGAATGCTGGGGCAACTTATCAGCGAGCTATGGTAGCTCTGTTCCATGACATGATTCACCATGAGATAGAGGTTTACGTCGATGACATGATAGCCAGGTCTCAAACTAAGGAAGAACATCTTGATCATCTACAAAAGTTGTTTGATAGGTTGAAGACGTACAAGCTGAAGTTAAATCCGAACAAGTGCACCATCAGGGTAAGGTCTGGTAAGCTTCTGGGATTCATTGTCAGTGACAAAGGTATTCAAGTAGACCCTGCAAAGGTGAAGGCCATACAAGAGATGCCGGCTCCCCGTTCTGAGAAGGAAGTTAGAGGTTTCTTGGGATGCCTAAATTACAATGCCTGATTCATTTCACATCTGACTGTTACTTGTGAGCCAATCTTCAAGCTTCTGAAGAAAGATCAAGTGGTAAAATGGAATGACGAATGCCAGGTCGCTTTTGACAGAATCAAGCAATACCTCTAAGAACCTCCTATTCTGATGCCTCTGACTAGAGGAAGACCTTTGATAATGTACTTAATAGTGCTAGATAATTCAATGGGGTGTGTGCTGGGGCAGCATGACGAGTCTGGTCGAAAAGAGAACACAATATACTACCTTAGCAAAAAGTTTACCGACTGTGAAACACGATACTCACTGCTCGAGAAAACTTGTTGCGTTTTGGCATGGGATGCTCGCCGACTGAGATAGTATATGTTGACCCACACTACTTTATTAATATCTAAGATGGATCCGATCAAGTAAAGTTTTGAGAAGCCCACTCTCTCCGGAAGAATAGCAAGATGGCAAATAATCTTAACCGAGTACGACATCCAATACACAACCCAATAAGCAATCAAGGGAAGTGTGTTAGCTAATCATTTGGCACATCAAGCCGTGGATGACTACCAGTCCATGAATTTTGAGTTCCCGGATGAGAATATCATGTTAGTAACCGACTGTGAAGAACCTGGACCGGATGAAGGACCTGAGGAAGGATCCCGATGGTCTATGTTTTTTGATGGAGCCTCAAACGCACTGGGTAACGGCATTGGCGATGTAACCATATCTCCCGAGGGCTGTCATACTCCATTCACTACCCGATTATGTTTCAATTGTACCAACAACATGGCAGAGTATGAAGCGTGTATCATGGGTCTTAGAACTGCTATTGACCTAAGGATCAAATTCTTGAGTGTATTCGGGGATTCCACTTTGGTGATAAGTCAGATCAAAGGCGAGTGGGATATGAAACACCCGAACCTTATCCCTTACAGAGAACATGTACTGACACTGCTGCCGCATTTTGAAGAGATCACCTTTGAACATTTCCCACAAGAAGAGAATCAGTTAGCGGACGTGCTAGCTACTATGTCGTCAATGTTCAAGGTCAGGTGGGACAATGAAGCTCCCCGAATCACTATTGAGAGGTTAGATGAACTGGCATACTGCTGTGAGATCGATACTGAGGAGGTAGCCGACAAACCTTGGTTTCATGAGGTGAAAAGGTATCTCGAGTCTCAAGAATACCCCGAAGGGGCATCTGTCAATGACAAGAAATTTCTGAGAAGGTTTGCTGCAAAGTTCTTCCTCAACAATGGAATCCTCTATAAGCACAATCGTGACTCTACCTTACTGTGGTGTGTAGACAAGAACGAAGCAGAGAGGATCATGGCAGACCTACACGAAGGTACCTTTGGCACTCATTCCAGTGGACATACCATGGCGAAGAAGATCCCACGGGCAGGATACTACTGGTCCACTATAGAAGCCAATTGTTATCAGCATTCTCGAACCTGTCACAAGTGCCAAATCTATGCTGATAAGGTGCGTGTACTTCCAGTTCCCTTGAACGTCTTGATAGCTCCCTGGACCTTTGCAATGTGGGGAATTGACATGATCGGAGAGATCAGACCTACCGCGTCCAACGGGCATCGCTTCATCCTAGTGGCCATTTATTACTTCACGAAGTGGGTTAAGGCTGCCTCCTTTGCTAAAGTTACCAAGAATGTGGTGGCACGGTTCATCAAGTATAACTTGGTTTGTCGTTATGGTATCCCTGAGAGAATCATCACGGATAATGGTACTAATCTCAACAACTTGATGATCACTAAACTCTGTAAACAATTCAAGATTCAACATCACAACTCTTCTCCTTACCGGCCGAAGATGAATGGTGCTGTCGAAGCTGCTAATATGAATATTAAAAAGATCATACAGAAGATGAAGGTGACATACAAAGACTGGCACGAGATGTTACCGTTTGCTCTTCACGGGTACCGTACTTCAGCACGTACGTCGACAGGGGCAACACCCTATTCTCTGGTATATGACATGGAGGCTGTCATACCCATGGAGGTCCATATCCCTTCTCTATGGATTATGAAGGATGCGGGTTTGAGCGAAGACAATTGGATCTAGACTCGACTTGATCAATTGAACTTAATCGACAAGAAAAGACTTACTGTTGTGTGCCATGGTCAAATGTATCAGAAACAGATGATCAAGGCCTTCAACAAGAAAGTCAGACAACAAGTGTATCAAGTAGGGGATCTGGTAATCGAGCGCATCATACTGCCGCAAGGTGATCCCAGGGGCAAATGGACTCCCACCTATGGGGGACCATTTGTAGTCAAGAACATATTTTCTGGTGGAGCCATGATTCTGACCACCATGGATGGTTACGACCTTCCACACCCTGTTAATGCGGACATAGTGAAAAGATACTACGCATGATAAAGACCCTCTAGGTTGACATACCTAGGCAAAAATAAGGGCATCCCGGCGAACCAAAAGGGTTCGGGCAAAAATTAGGGATAAAAAATGAAAAAATATGTACACCCGGCAAGTCGAAAACCCGAAAGGGCGACTTGGGCAAAAAAGGGTATCCCGGTGGACTGAAAACCCGAAAGGGCGGTCCAGGCAAAAATTAGGGATTAAAGCGTATCACTATGTCCCATTGGATCACCTTGCAATCAGACCTCGGTAATCAGATATCAAGCTCAAACGGTACCGATCCATCCAGTCAGCTTCGGACAAGTAGCAAAGTGATGAGATGCTCGAAGACATAGGGGCAATAGCAGAATTGGAACCCAATGGGATCACTAGACATAGCTGTTTTCTTTTTGTACACAATTTCTGTAATAATTTCCATTTTTACGGCGGCGTTCTCTTACTAGAGCGTCTGCCTCCTTGTAAAAAACGCCTGTTATAGGCAAATTTCAAATCAATACAAAGTGTCTTTTGAGTACAAAACTCTGTGTTTGTTTTTTCCGTTTTCTATTTTGTTTTGCAAAAAAACGTCCAATGTTTTATTCTTGACATATGCATTTGAATATGATTACTGTTCACAAATATCTGCATATAAAACAGAAAGACAGTTACTAAGAACTCAAAGAAACCGGTACAAATCCTAAATGCCAACAGTTACTCCTTCCATCATGGTACAAGGGGCAGAGACAGTTGGAAGCGAAGTCACAATCAAATACAAGCCAGTGATACCTATATTCCCCACAGAGCCAAGACAACCAAGGTCCGACCTCTGTATCCCCAAGCAGGAATTCCTTCCCCAGCAGGTTCCTTCAGAAAGCTGATATCTGCATTCCCCAGCCGAGTTTTATAACCATGAGCAGTTTATAAAGCCATCTCCCAAGCCGAGTTTATTTCTCTGACAGCGGAAGCTCAATCTCAAACAGAGCTCTTATCTCCAGCAATGGAAGTTCATCCCCAGCTGAGTTTATTTCTCCAAATCAGTAGATCTTCCAACATAATATCTCTCTTCCCCAGAGTCATTCCCCCGCATGATTATTCTCAGACAGAGTCTCCTCCGGCAGAATGTTCTCAAGCAGAATGGATGTAAATCCCCAACTAATCATCTTCGGTCACTATCCCCAGCAGAAACGAAGAACTCAACTCCTTATACTCTCCAGCAGCAGTCCATGATTTATTTTCCCCAGCTAGAGAATATCACAATAGCATTGCATATCCATACATCATGGCATGTGCATACATATTATACAGCACAATCTCATTTATTTTGAGAACATCATTACTCAATACATTTCATACATCATGACATTGCATACGACTAACTCTTTACCTTTCAGGGAAAGATGCAATCAAGTTCTCACAAGTTCTCTCTGGTTCAGTCAAACCGACACCAAGGTTTCTATTCCAGTTGAAGATATTCCAACACTTTTCAAGATTTTCTCTGGTTCAGTCAAACCGACACTAAGGTTTCTATTTTGGTTGAAGATGTTCTAAGACTTTCGTCTGGGTCAGCCGAATTGCCGCTAAGATTCCCCTGATTTCTATTCCAGTCAAAGTTAATCCGAGACCTCTCCCGAGTTCAGTCAAATCGATACTAAGATTTCTCTCCCAGTTGAAGACAACTCGAGACCTTTCCCTGGTTCAATCAAATCGATACTAAGATTTCTATTCCAGTTAAAAAAGCTATGAAGCCCGAAAATTGATCGGATAACAGCTTAATTTCCCCAAATTACTGAAGCTTGGAGCACGACCAGATAATGGTAAAAGACACTATGAAACCTGGAGCACGACCAGATAACAATATAAGGTACTGCGAAGCTTAGAATATGACCAGATGGCAGTTTACTCGGACAATTACTATTAAAGCCTGGAAACGACCGGATGATAGTATGCCTTAAATTCAAGTTGAAACCCGGATGCGACCGGATAACCACTTAATTCCTTCTGAAGCCTGGAGCACGACCAAATATAGTTTTTGAGATTGCAAAGCCTGGAGCACAACCAGATAGCAAGTTTAATCTCATCTCCCCAGTAACTTACTGTAAAACCTGGAGCACGACCAGATAGTAGTCAGTCTTATTATCCTCAGCAAATCACTATAAGGTCTGGAGCACGGCCATATATCAGTTCATTTTCATCTCCTCGACTAAGAGATGATTCCCCAGTAGAGTAAAGGACAACTGAAGTTCCTAAAATTCAATTTCTCCCAAGACAGAGACCAACATTCCTCAGCAGATTCCTCCTCAACGACAGGAACAAGAATTCTCATCAAAGGAATATCTCGGGAAATCAACATCCTCTAGATGGCATCTTTAAGCCCATCTCCGACGATTCTCTGTCATATCTTCCGGATGGCATCTTTAATACCATCTCTTGTGACCTTCCGTCATCTCCTCCAAATGGCATATGTAAGCCCATTCCCGATACTACCTACACAGTCCAACACCATCTCAGACGAGTGCAAGGTTCTGGGCACTTTAGTGTTCAATCATCTTCCAACTTCAGATTACAAAAGGTAGACAGCCAATATACATCCTCAGGTTTAAGAATATTGAACAGGGGCAGCTATTGTACCCCAAAATTTTCCCTCTCATTTCACTCAAGACATGCCTCTAGAGGTCCTCAATTGCTCAAGGATGACTAAGGATTGACCAGACAAATCCTCCTTCTAAGGAAACAAGCTTCAAACTAGGGTTTCACTCCTCATCAAGATGTTTGAAGTCCAAGGGTCCCAAATTATTTCCATGGTCCCAATATGTTCTCAAGATTATCCATGTCAAGTTTCATGCCTTGCACAAGAAGTTTGCTCAGTCAATTGCTTAGATGCCTGAAAATCAACTGTACTAGGTCAAAAGTCAATTGTGGCCCACATAAAGTCAAACTTCAATATTTTTGGTCAATATAAACATTTTGAAGAGATATCCATCATTTGATCAAGGGTTGATCATGATTCCTCAAGGAATGCCCCCAAATTCATCAAAACCCAAAAGTTGCTAAATTAGGGTTTCATAGGAAAAGTCAACCAAACTTTGACCAGGCATAAATTCTTCATACTTTATTAGAAAGTTTCCATCCAAGGCTCATTTTTAATAGGACGCAATTCCCTACAACTCATCTTCATCCCACAAGTTCAAAATATGCACTCATCAAAAGATATGAATTTCTACATTATAGGTCCTTTTGAAAAGTCAACAAAAACACATTTTGGGTCAAAGCTTATTACATGAACATGGAAGACCCAATTGATATGAAACTAAAAGGGTTGTTTAGGGGACATCCTAAGCATTCTAAAAAGTCCAAGAACACCTCTCTAGGGTTAAAATTGGAGGAGATATGCCTTGTCAAAGTTGACCATTTTTGCAAAATTTCCAAAAGTCAAATTTGCTCAAAAGTGCATTTTTTGTCAAATGGGCCTAGCTTTTCATGATTGAATCTTATTGGGGACATGGTCCACGACCCGAATTAGAATCCACACTTTATTTTCTCCATTATTTATTTTCTTTTGATTTTTTATCATTTAAAATACAAATTAAATCAAATAAATGGCAAAAACTACAAAAGAATGATTTTGATCTAATTTTTCTATAGGAATCAAATCAAATCAACCTAGCATGACCAAATAAAATCGTGCAAGGGTGGAATTCCTCAAATTGGCATGATTTTGATGCATTTAGAAAGATATTATGTAAGAAAAAAAAACAAATCAAATCTTGATGATTTTCAAAGATTTAAATTGTTTTTGTTACCCTAATTCATTCTAGCATATATATTGAGCAAGAACAAGCCAAAAAGACAAGGATTTGCAGTCGTAAAACGCCATACCAAAACTAAAAAAATGGACAAAAGTGTTGGATCGTTTTTGGACCTAGAAGGAAATTCAAGCCATTCCAATACTCCCAATCGTTTCCTGAAGCCTCTCTGAAGCTAACACGATCAGTCTCACACATCCTCACACCCAAAATCGACCCCTAGACTTTATACAGTTTGCTTTCTTTTTCAAAATCGATTACAGCAATTCTTGCATCATTAGCATATTTTAATGATATAGTTGTGATTATTCATTTATTTGTAACATGCCTGGATTGTTTAATTGATGTTTTGAGGCTTGTATGTGTGTTTGCCATTGTTAGGGTTTTGATGGCCGTTTTAGGTTTTTTCTCTACAGGCTAAATTAGGCCAAGAAAAGGATGCCATGGTGTTCGTGGCATCAAGATAAGTTGAACCATGATCTTTAATTTCATTTATCATGCGTATTTCTTGATGTTTGAATTGTACAGGCTATGACTACAGACGTTTGTCTATAGATAAAAGGTGATACCTAAGACGACAATCTCAATGAAGGAGACGATGACTTGGCATCATGGTACTGGTTCGTTCAAATGCTGGCGCGCGTTTTTGTTTTTATCCATGTGTTTTCATATATTATTATTTGTTTTTATTATACTAACAAACAAAGCAGATAGCCCAGATGGCAAGACGTGTATTGATTTGAGTGGGAGGACCTGGGTTCGATCCCAGGTCCCAGCAAATTTTATTTTCTCACTCTATTTCTACAGATTATGTGCATTGCCTTTCCAAGCGCCTCCCATGCGCTGTCACCATCTTGCCATTGGATTCATTGCTAGCCAGATCCAACGCCTCAACCAAGGAAGGACTATGGTGCACTCCCAGGCTGGCACAATAGGGAATCACACGCATGGAATGGGCTCAGCTTCATGGGCCTAAGCAATTTAGCATCATACCCCCTCATTCAACTTCTAACAGGCCCATTCTATCTTTTTTATTTTAATTCTTTTAATTATTTTCTAATTATTTTCTTTTTTTAAAAATAACACAAAAATCATTACTTTTTTCATTTAATCAAAAAATCATAAAAAACATCCCAAATCATTTTTCATAGAAAAATATTTTGTTTCTTTAATTAATTAATTAGTTTAATTAAATTAAGGCAATTTAATTCTTTCTTTTATCATAATTTAAAATAATTAGACTTAGGGTTTAATTTTGTATATAATCTGATTTTTTCTCAAAAAACTAACCTAAACATTTTTTTAATCAGATCTTTTAGGTTTTTCTAATTATTCTCGCATTTAATTCGCCGCGCACATTTTTTAATTTTCTTTTTATTATTATTCTAACTACTCCGAGTTTGTAATAGTAATTAAGGTTTCAATTCCGCATCTTTATTTTTGGTAAAAATAATTATGTATCTGCAAAAGCCCTGTAATAGTTAGGACTTTAACTTTCTCGCTTTAATTTTCACAAACTATAAACTACTTAGATGTATGTTAATAGGATTGTATGGAAAGACAAACTTAAAATTAATACGGTAGAAAACCCTAAATATGCAAAGATAAATTAACTGAAAATTACACTTGCACATGCTCACTCCTAGGGTTTACTCCACTCTGGCTGCCTTCGGTAAATGGTCATGAAGTATAGGGTTTGTTAGTGGTTGTCCTCTAGCCCCGAAAGATCTAAAATGACCCATTCAGATGTTGCCTCGGAAAGATCTTTAAGGCTTTAGGATGATTACTAACATTTCCTAACATTGCTTTTGTGATCGTATTTGTCCCTTTCGAATGTCCCTAAAAAACTCCAATGACGATGCTACCTATTTCTCAATAATGGGATAACATTTTCTAAAAGGAAAATAAACAGACCTTTTTCGAGTAGGTAGATTAGTTCCTAGGTACTTGCTCAAACAAACAAAAACTTTTTCACACCAACACTTTCCAAACAAAGTTTTCAAAAACAACTTCGTAACACTCTTGAGGACAGAAACAAGGGTTAATACAAAGTAAAACAAAATTTTTCAAAACAAGCACACACAAGCAGTTTTCAAAATGAGCAAGTACCTAAGAGCCCTTGGAAAACCACAGATAGAAAGGGTGCTAACACCTTCCCTTTCTATAATCTACCCCCCGTACTCAGAAACATCTCGAAAAAGGTTTTTTCTGTTCTTTTTCCTTTTCCTGATTGGATAAAATAAAAGTCGGTGGCGACTCTTGCTTACCGCGACATTTGCAAACAAAAAACGCAAACAAGTATTAACAGTCGGTTCTGCCACCGTATCACAAAATGGTCACTGTTTTAAATTCCTTATTCACTTGGGTATGTATTTATCTCCTGCTTATTATTTTACTTAGCGACTATCTTTAAAATAGATATGCAAACGGGATATGGAGACAAGATGCCTTTACTGAGGGTAACGTAATTCAGATATTGAAAAATATTACGATCTTAAACCAAAATTTTATTTGCGTGAAATCAAGCAAAAAGGAAATAAGTATTCTAGGTGCGCCTGCAGATATCTGATCTTGAAACCATCCCTTATTGCTGGACAAATCTTGAGAAAGTCTTTAGCACATTATTTCCCTTTTGTGACCTTGATTTCGGACATGTTTGGCGTGTTGACGCGGGCAAGTTGTTTCCTTCGGCATCCATTTTTAAAGACAGTCACCGAGATCTTGATGTTATTATTTTTTTTTGTACTCCGTGAATAAGACAAAGAAATGGGTGAAGAATATATGATGAATGTATGACGAATACATGAAATATATGAATGCGTGGGTGTAAGGTTGAGTGACGAGATTTAGTGATAAGTACCCCTAGAAGGTATGTTCCTTAATTTTGACCTACGGTTAGTCTACCCTCCTCAAAAGGTGGTTTCCTTAAAGGTGTCATGAATAACACCAGAGGGAAAAGGCATAAGGGCCTCCCTTAGGTGGAGCCTCTTTACAGACCGAGACTTTCGTCTCAAAGTCGTGAAAGATCTCGTCATGAGATTTTGGGTTAAGGTCGTTACAAAGAGTCATGGGTGTCCTTCCACAATCCTACTCATCAAGAGGATATCTCTCGATAAGTATTCCTTTTTCGGAAGTTCACCGACTCTAGGCGAAGTCGTCACATAAAATCGCAAGGATGATGTACCCCCTAAGCTAATAGACGAACCTTCTTTCTAAGGGTTATATTGAAAATATTTTTGAGATAGAAATTCCCGCCACGCAGTAAGTATATGACGATAAGAAAAATTGACATCAAATAAATAAATGCAATAAAATAGATAAATGCGATAAATAAATAAAATAAAAAACCCCCAAAGTAAAACCTAAAACCTAGGGTTAAGGAAAGTCCTCAGCAGAGTCGCCAGCTGTCACAACTGGTTTTTAATCAGAGTCGCCACTATTAGTTTTTTTCCTAGGGAATGGAATCTAACAGAAAACCCTAATTCGCAGAAAAGATTCTAGGTTTCGGACTCAATTAGACGAAAGGAAGGTGTTAGGCATCTCTCATCTACCTTGTTCACAAGGATAATAGGTTTTAGGTTTAGGTTTGGGGTAAACAGGGTTTTAAGCTTTAATTAAGATGAAAAGTGTCTTAATTTTTTAATAGAGGAAAGAGTTTTAATTTTTAATAGGAGAACTAACTACGATTTTAGATCGTATGCCTATGTATCCTCTTATGAGGAATCAGAGTCCCAATTCATAGGTTGTATGGGTTGGTGTTTTTTAGGGGTTTGCAAACATATTTTGAATCACTTCACACTCGGTCGGGAGTAGTGATTATGGAGATTTTGAATGAGTGCGTAGTAAGTCAATACTAGTTTGAAACCTTTTGCAAAAACAGTTGATTAGTTTAGTTTATTGCGAAAATAGTTTGATGCCTGGTTTGTGTTTTTCAATTGTATTATTTGTGAAGATCTTGATTAATGCATGATTGAAAAAGATTTAATGCAAATAATATATAAAAATAATGTATGCAATTTTAATATAAAAATAATTTGTCTGATTATGTAATAATATTTAAATAGTAAAAGATAAGAATAAACATAATTATAAAAAAGAATTACAATAATAATGATATATACCTTATAAATAATATTTGCATCTAATAAAAAAAATGAAATAAAGTTAATAGCTAATAATTATAAAAAATATAATAATTAAAATATAATAATTATAAATAAATAATATGAGAAAAAAAGGAATTAAAAGTAAAAAAGAATTTAATTTAATTAAAACCAGGGGGTGCAATATTAGTTATGCAAGTAAACAATGGGGGTGCTAAGAGGAGGCCTGGGCTAGGCCCATTATGCGTCCAGGTAAGAGGGGGTACATTTGTTTTGAAATTCTAGTAATTTAGGAATGGGGGGTGTCAACAGCATTGAGCTCGGCCCATTAAGTGAATTGGAGGGGGTCCAGAGTAATCATATGAGTGAGGCGTATGGAAGCTTACGGTGGACCTGGCCTCTTGGCCGTCCACCCAAGATCTAATGGATGAGATAAAGGGGTGTATGATAACTATCACGAGCACACGGGTATTGAATAACACCAGAAAAAATAAGTTTTTTTTTTCATTTTTTAATTTTCATTTTAGTTTTAATCTGTTCATCTCTCTCTTGCGCAAAATACCATTAACCCTTTCTCTTAACCCTTACAAACCCTAAACAAATCACGGCGACGACATCTGAAAAACAAACCCCACCCACCGTGAATCCAAACCAAAAAAAAGAAAAAGCTAATAGTTTTACCCTTTCCGAGATTTTCTTGTTCTGATTCTTGAGCGTGTCCGATCCGGTGCTAACCCCCTCCTTCTTCTTTGACTGTGCAGGTTTTGAAGGCGGCTTCCAGTGGCGTTAAAGTTGATGGTGGTGGATGGCGGTGGCTCTTGGTTAGGGTTTAAGAAATTGAAACCCTAATCGTTCTCCTTCAATCTTCAGCGGCGGACAGTGGATTCAGACTCTTCTCCGTCTCTCTTCGCGATTTCAGTTCTCTCCTTTCTCTGTAAAACTCTCCGCCTTGTTCTTGTTCTCCTGTCTCCAAAAAAATCCCCATTTCTCTTTTTATTTCTGTTATTTATAGAGTTTAGGGTTTTGAGTGAATTTGTTGTTACAATTTCAAGCTTAGATTTAGGATAATCATAGAAATTTAGGGATTCTGTCTTTGTAATTGATTCAGTTTGCGATTTGTAATTTGATTGGGTTTGTAATGATTGATTTTGTTTACTGTAAATTTTATTGTTTTAGATTGGAATTGATTAGTTTTAGTGTTATTTATGGGCTCTTACGGTTTTGAAGATTAGATTTTGTTTAATTTTGCAGATTGGATTGAAATAAGATTTGATTTTTTTTCTTTGCAATAATCTCTACAATATCATTTATTTAATGAAACTTGCGCAAAATTAGTGATGATTTGAGCAGTTGTTGTTGTTAAGAAATTTGGGCCTGGCACTTGCTATGGGCCTACGTTAATTTTGCTTACTATTCAGCAATGTTTTTTTTTTCTATTTACAGCAAAAACAATTTCTAAAACTAAGCCCAATTTTTAATAACTATAATTAGTGACATCTTTTTTACTAATAAATATGTAATATACAACTAACAAAAATATATATAACAACCACAATTTCTCAACAAATCCAAACAAATCTATTAATAATAGGTTACGTTTTTTTTATCAAAAACAACAACATTTTTCTTTTTTTGTTGATAGTAACATTTAAAACAAATCTTTTTAATAAATACTTTATAAAAAATATTTAATAAAATAATTATAATAAAAATACCCAATAATAATAAGAAACAAAATAAAAAATGATTTTCTCAAAAACGGCAAATGGGCTAAAAACTCAGTGGGCCTATAGTTTGTAACAAATTAAAAACTTTAAATATTATTTAGTTTATCCCCTTTTTGTAATAAATGAAAAAGACTTCTTTTAACAAGTTGTGCATAAGAATTTTCTTAGAAAAATAATAATAACATCAAACATTTTATAATAATTCTTCTAAGATAAACCAGCAACCAAAATGACAAATGAACTAACTTTAAAAATCTCCATGGGCCCTACGAATTCTACCACTCACTCTCTTTTTCTTTACTAACAACAAAAACATTTAAGTGGACTTTTATAATTAAAACTTAATAATTTTTCATTTTCGAATCGCATGGCCCATAGGCCAACATGACCTACGAATAAGTTTACGGATACACGAGTCTTTCTGATTAAAAAAGTCCCTCTTTCCTAAATTAAGAATACACCCCCAGTCTTAGATAAAGATGAGACATCAGATACTGTTGTACCATCTTTAATTACATACTTATTCTATTTAAATCTTGAAAAATAAAATCATCGAGGTAGGTCAAATTTGGGGTACGACAGAATGTAATTTTGTCTTAGAAAATAAACCCTTGACAAGTGCTAGGGAGTTTCAGGAAGTTGAATCTCAGACGGACGTTGGGGATGAAGAATATGCACACCTTTCCTGACCTTGATTTTAGAATGTTTCCGCTGGTGATTCCTGTTTTTTTGTTTGAGAAGAACTTCGCTGGGGAATGTTGACTATGCTTGAGAAGAAAACTCTATGGAGAGTTTTGATTCCTGCTTGGGGAAAAGAGTTCAGGAGTTTTAGTTGTCTGTTGCTCTATTGGGGAATTATCTCTTGATGAAAGAGAAAAGGAGTTAACAACTTGTTGGGGATAAAGAGGTTAACTATTATCTGGTCTGGTTTCCAGGTTTTGCAACAACTTACTGGTGATTGTAGAGCGGCCTAATGGTGTAAGAGGAGTTGTGGTCCCTTGATTTGTGATAGTCTGGGAGGAAAATTCAAACTGGGGAATCTTTCCGTTTGTTGGGGAAATAAACCGTGTTGCCAATTTGCTGAAGAAGTGCTTTCTTTTGGCAGAAATCCTCGAAGATTCTTGAGATCAACTCAGTTTAGGAGAAGTTTTCAGAAATTAAAACTCTGGCTAGGGATTACCCTATGAAAAAGACTTTGTGGGAGGTTTGTCACTGCCCCTAGTAGTAAGTGTTTGTAGTACTGCCAGAAAGTGTTTTCCTGACCGTGTGTGACCCTTTGTTGGAATTCACATTCAATGCCCCAAGTGATTCAGATACAAAGTTGCCCCTCATTTCTTGATAGCTTTCTTGGAATCTTGACTTGACTGCCCCAAATGTTCTAAATAACGATCATGCAATGCCCCCCGTTTATAGGATATTTGTCATTGGAGGTGTCATCCCTTTTGAAGTGATTTTGTTCACTGAGAGAGCTTTCGTTTGTTAGATATTCGTTGTGTGAATTTCTCTGTTTCCAAACAAATAGCTATATGCAAACAACGTTATTCAAAATAATGCAAAGTTTATGCTTGTCTTGAAGTTTTGAAAATGCGTTTTAGCAGATAAAAGAATTTTTGTAAGAATGTGAATTCAACACAGGATTTAGAGTAAGCCTTACAGGAGTCAGGATACCTTTTGTAACAGTATGCTTTTGAGCTAACCCATGATTCAATTAGGACTTTGAAAGGTTGTATCATGGTCTATGTTCATGGTTTAAGAAACAAAGGATAAGGCTCAAAGTGTAATTGTACCCGCCCATTCTTCGTGATATTCTTCAGTCCTAAACTCAGTTAATTATGCGTTTTGAGCTCATATTGAATCTGGAAAGATGGTTCAGATATTTGGAAGCTTATTTATTGGAAGGCAGTCATTTTTGCAACATTTTTTCATGTTGTTTGAGGATTTGTAGTGTCCTCTCTTTTTTTGATTTACTATCCCTGATTTATGCCTGATTGTTCTTGTTTTGAGATTACAGTCAGCGGAATGCCCCAGTTTTTCTTAATTTTCCTTCATAGGTTTTTAATTAGTGGGGTTTTCTCTTGAGAGATAATGATTGTCTAGCTTATGGGATGAACCATCACCGTCTTTGGATCTAGAAGGATGTTCTTGGTGTCAATCGTTGTGTATGAAGTGAAAGTTGGTGACTGAACGCACACTTGAATTAACTGAGAGACTACCCTGCCCCAGGTTTTGATTAAAGGTTTTAATTTGTGTGAAAAAGAAAACTCCTACTTCTTTGGCTCTAAGGGGTTGACTAGGGATTATCCTCCTTATAACTCTAGTGTTTAGGAATTGAAACAAACTCCTGTACATCGTCAGCAAGGTCTGTCCAAAAGCTAATTGTATGAGATTATGGCATCGTTTTCGTCATCCTCCCTCTAAAGGCTTTCAACTTTTTGAAACAAGAGTTGATATTATGAAGCGAGTAAAAAGCATAGTTTTTAGTATAATGAAAACGAATGGATTAATTCAAGACAAACATATGCAATGCATTATTGAGAGTAAACAGAGTCTGACATAAAGATAAATGTTTAAGCAAACAAAGAAATTACAACAAAAAATTTCCTCGCCCAGACCGTCGCTTCATGTGGATGCCCTTGAGGGGTGATAGAAGAGTTCCAGTTGACCATCTTGTGTGAACTCCAATGCTCCTCCGTCGATCAAGTTTTGAATCTTGTACTTCAGCGCCCAAAAATCGTTTGTATTATGTCCAAGACTGTCGAAATGATAGCCACACCTGGCATCAGGATTGTAGTTAGGAGAAGAAGTTTTGGGGTTTGGATGAGGTCCTATCAACATGATTATATTCATCCTCAACATGTGTTTCAATGCTTGAGACAGTGGCATGTTGACGTTAGTAAACTGTCTCTCGGGCTTGTTTTGCCTTTGTTAATTTTTCTGTTGATGTTGACGAGGTCATTGTTGGGCCCGTGATGTGGAAACAATTTAGAAAGGTCCACTCTCCATCAAACCGGCTTCTTGTCTCATCGGAGGCTGATTAATGAATTGATGCCCAATTTTGACAATTTGTTTCATACGGTTACAACTGTCTTAATGAAGTTTGTTGACGAGGGTCCTTAGCTCCTGTTGTCCCCGAGCTAAGTTTTGGATAAGATCCATCTGGCCCACCAGTTGTACCATCATCTGGACTTTTATTGTTTCCATTTCAGTTTGTAGCTGTTCCAACTGGTCATCCTTGTTGTCCTCAGGATTCCCCATGATCATGCCCCTAGTGAGGAGTGCTTTCACCTCTTCTTGTCCCTTGGACAGGTTCAAGAACAATGCCTGAAGTTGAGAATTTTGAGTCTGAATGTCCTTGATAGTCTGTTCTAGAGCCATCTCTACTGAAATAAATAGTAAGCAGATCAGAGACCTGTGTGGGAAAATCCTGTCATGATATGATGCATGGTATGTGGATACAATGTTTTCAAGGTCTTAGAAGATTTAAATTTGTTATAGACAAAGAAAGGAGAAAACACCAATTGTATTAATAAGTTTAAATTGATTACAACCATGCCCCTTGGGCTTACAAAGGAGGAAATAAATCAAAATAAACTCCTAAGACAAAAAGGTCAAACGCATCCTCTTTGGCGCAATGTAGGTGTTCAGATTTTGCTCCTCATGAAGCTGTTTTGTAAGCTCCAGAACCTTCTTTTCACTTGCGTAAAAATGGGCTTTGAAGGTGTCTCGTTCTTCCTTCAGCTGGATCCAAGCTCTTTGTAAGTCTTCAAGAGAAGTAGGCATGGTAGGATGAAGGATAGCATAAGGAACATCTTCTTCAACTAAAGGCTCCATGATGATAGGCAAAGTGGCAGGGTATGGCATACCGAATCTTTGAGCACGAGTTCATACCCACTTAAGATAAGGCTCCAAAGGAATGGAGTTATTACGCCCCAATGTCTTGCTATCCACTTTGTTTACCATTCTCCAAGCTCGTATGAACCTTTGACTATAGCCTTGGTTGTCGCCATCATAGTCAAATACCAGACCTTGGATGAGCGCATCATGAGGAACATCTCTTCGTGCATACCCAAATTGTCGTAATGCAAGTGAAAGGTTATAGGTGATACCTCCCCTAATGCCTAAGAGTTGGACATTAAGGAATTCCCCACAACGGTCAATAATAGTGGTATCCTCCTAGGATTTAGAATACCAATAAATGTTAAAGTGTGTGAGGGACATCATCCTTTGAGACCATGTCAATCTTTGCTCGTTCTTCAGTATTGATCGAGGTAGGTGCGAAGTAAACCACTTAGAGAGTAGGGGAATACAACACAAGAGAGTACCTCTTTTCTTCATTGTGCGAGTGTGGAAACAATGTAAAATGTCTCTAAGCAAAGTAGGTATAGGATTACGGGAGAGGAAAACCTTGATGGCATTCACATCTATGAATTGCTCCGGATTAGGAAATAGAACCAAACCATAGATTAGAAGAGCTAAGACATCTTCAAAGGCTTGAAAGTCCATATCTTCCCAGAATGAACGAGCCTTCTCCAACAAAAACTTGGCTAAGAAACCCTTAACTCCACTTCTTGTCTTCCAATTTTCTATAATGTCAGCTCTCTTTAGATGCAGGGCTTCGGCAATGACTTCAGGTTTTGGAGTCCCTTCTAAACCAGTGAACGGTAATTGATCAAGCACAGGCACTCCCAATAGTTTAGAGAACTCCTATAGTGTAGGGACCAACTGATAGTCAAGAAAGGTGAAGCAATGATGCATGGGATCAAAGAATTGGAAGAGCACACACATCATTTCTTCTGGGAATTTGGAGGTAGCCAAGCTGAGAAGTTGACCATATTTCTCGGTGAAGGGAGAATCTCCACTCACCCTTGATGCTAATTCTTGGAGTTGAGGGTGTGCTTTCACAAAGCTAATCCGGGTGGTATTCCTTCGGATGGGATTCATGGCCTACAAAACAAAACAAAGATAAATTCCTAAATCCTTGAAATGGTTAGTTAGAATTCTTATGATGTTATGATGTTTATGATGTTATGTACAAGTATGCAAAGCAAGCAAGTTGTTATGTACACACAAAGTAGACAAGTCCTTAGGTTTAGGCTTGCATGGAGTTTGTAGGTAAGTACCCTCTTGAAGTTTAGTTGGCTCAACCTGTCCTAGTAATAGTAACCGGGTTCTAGGGGATCTCAATATCACTGATCTTTCTTCATCGGGCATTGTTTCAGTGCAAGCCTCTTTAATGGCGACCAAAATATCCTGAAAGTCCGATCTCAATGAGCGTAGCATCGAGTATAAACCAATCTTCGGTCGGAACCAAAGCCGGCTATCCCGCTACTTCCTAATGGCCAAGGATGAGTCAATTAAAAGTTCTAAAGTCAGTTAGTGCTTCATGACGCTGTTCAGCAGCCCTGTATTTTCCTCGATTCAACATAAGGGATACCGGTACCAACAAATGCATCACACTAACATAGCCATTGCTTCAATCGTGTCGGTCTACGCTGTATAGTTTCCACAATCTATTGCTACTTACCTAAATGGTGCCCCCAGATACGGGTAGAGGATCAAAACAAGCCCAAACAAGGAACCATAATGTAAAGCAAGCAAATCAAATAAGGAAAGCAAGTAAAGGTGATATAGCCCTAAGGTAACCCCACTTTTAAATAAATTCTCCAGCAGATTCGCCAGTTCTGTAACACGGTGGGAGAACTAACTTGGTTGTTTTGCATTTGATCGCAATTGTTGCGGATAGCAAGAGTCGCCACCGGCTTTTTTTATCCAATAAGGAAAGTTTGAAAAGAACATGAAAGACCTTTCGAGATTATTTCTTGAGTTCGGGAGGTAGGTTATGAGAACGGAAGGTATTAGCACCATTTTCATCCGTAGTTATCTACGGGCTCTTATTTGCTTTCCAGATCACTTGCTTTTGTTTGAAAATGTGCTTGTGGTGTGGTTTTTGAAAGTATTTTAAAAACGTATTTATAATGGTTCTCGTTTCTATAAGAACGCGTACAAAGTGTTGTTTTGAAAATAGTTCAAAAAGGTGTTTGTGGAATATGTTTTTGAAAGTGATTTTTAAAGGTGTCTTTGTAATGGTTCTCGTTTCTATAAGAACGCGTACAAAGAGATTTGTCTTTTGAAAATGTTTTAAGATGAAAGTGTTAGTGTATAAAATGTTTTGTTCATGAGCAAGCGAGCAACTAGGAGCAACCTACCTACTCAAAAGATCTAATTGTACTTTTCCTCCTCCTTTAGATGTTGTTATCTTACCATTGATTTGGTAAGAAGCCCCATTATTGGATGTGAAGGGACGGGTGTGGGACGTTTGTATAGTCATAGAAGGCAACCTATGAGACGTTTTAGCAATGTCGTTTAGGGACTAGATCGTTTACCGAAGGCAACATTGAGGGTCATCGAGGGACTACGATCTTTTATCGAGGGTCTTTGCTAAAACGCCCATATTCGAGGGACATGACCATTTCTTCGAGGAAACAAGTGAGATTACCCTAAGGGTGCACGTGTGAATAGTGTGTTTGATTTTCATGTGTGATCGGTGGATCTGGAACTGACTGTTTAACGCTGGTTCGCGAAATGTCGCGGAAGCAAGAGTCGCCACCGTCTTTTATTTTCTCCAAATGGAAAGGACAAAAGCACAGAAAAATTCCTTTTAAGAGATTGCTCTCGGTTCGGGAGGTAGGTTATAGAAAGGGAAGGTGTTAGCACCCTTTCTATCCATGGTTATCCATGGGCTCTTAGATACTTGCTCATTGTGTTTTCAAAAATGGTTTGTTTGCTTTTCAACTGTGGGTGGGTTTGAAAAAGTTTCGTTTAAAGATTTCAGATCGACTCTTGTATCAGTCCTCAAGAGTGTTTGAAAAATTGTTTGGAAAGCTTTTTGAAAAATGTCGGTGTGAAAAGTATTTTTGATTTGTTTTGTTTTGAATTAGAGCAAGTATCTACGAGAACCTACCTACCCTAAGGAATTCGTCTGTGTAAATGTCCTTAAAGTAGTGCCATCCCACCATTGAGAGGTAGGTAGCACCACTGTTGGAGGTGTTCGGGTCAATTCGAGGTTCGGGACATGGTGATCACCAGAGTAATGGGAAGACACCTTAGAAGCTACCCTCATGCCAGGTTCCCGGATCATGAGGACTTACTAAGACATCCTCTACTCGACGATCACCTTTCGAAAGGCAACAGTGAGGCGTACCCTAGGGGCGGTGTGTGCGAATTGTGTGTCATGTTTCAAGTTGTTTGTCTTGTCATGTTTGTCGTGTTCTACGCTTGATTTTAATTTGCCATTCATTCTTGCATGCTTGGTTAATAGTTATAAAGTTGCGAAAAATAAATTCTAAGTTATTACAAATGGCGCGGGTCCACATCGCCAAAATTAAACCGGACCCGATTTAGCGGAAAAATAAATAATGCGAAGAAATAAAGTGCGAAAAGTAAAATTACATGGCTTAGGGACAATTACATAATTATATAAACGATAAAAAGTAAATGTGCGAAATAAATAATAAAAATGACGGGCGTTGGACCCTTTCACAAACAATTAGAATTAATGAGAATTAAATAAAGAGGAATTAAAATTAAAATTAAGAAGAAAAATGTTTTTGGGTATTTTTATGTTTTCTTTAGATTTAATAAGGAAAAAGTTAATTGAAATTAAATTAAGAAGCAAACCCTAATTCTAATATTTTTTATTTATTATGAAAGAATTAAAATATGACCTAAATTAAACCTAATTCATTTATGTACAATTTAAATAGGAAAATAAATAAATAAATAATAATTATTCTAAAAAAGGAAAAATATTAAAAGGAATAAAAAATATCAATTAACCTAATTCTATTTTGTTGGATTTTTGTTATGGAAAAAATATAAATTAAACCTAATTTGAAACTAGTTTATTTACATGCTAATAAAATAATTATAAAAATAGATATTATTTTTTGGTCTTTTTCTGATTTTTATGATATTTTTATATTTTTGTAAAAAAAAGGAAAATTAATTAATTAAAGCAATACAAATAAATAATATAATAATTTAAATAATAAAAGAAAAGAAAAGTGAACCAGAGTGGGGTGTTGCCCCAAATAAGGAGGTATAAATTGGAGAGGCCTGGCCCAATAAGCTGGGAATTGATTGACTTTTTTGGATCAGGTGTAATACCTTGACTGGCGTATGGTATGCTCTTTGCACTGGAGCCATTGATCTGGGTGAGGTGGACGCGTGTGTGGCTTGAGAGGGTGAGCATATGGTACACCTGGACGTTAGTGCTGCATAGAATCAAGTATTGAAAAATAATATGGAGTATTTGCCAGACCTGGGACTTGAACCCAGGTCTTTGAAGTTACCAGCACAACACACGACCACTGAACCAAACGCGCTTCAATTAACATATAATAAATGATAAACAATATAATAAGAACGCGTTAGTGCTTTGGAATTCCGCGCGAAATTCAAATGGACCTATCACCAATGGACACGGGGTCATCTTCTTCCCCACCCTGTAAAACAAAGCAAATAGGCGACGGTTTTGTATTTGTTTCCTTAGGGTCTCTACAAAAAAATAGCGAATAGCCCCTCGTGGCTCATAAATTGAGCGCGAGGGTGCTATACTCTTCGTCTCAATCTGCTGAAGCTATTGGTACTGGTCTAGAAGCATGATTTTTCCTTGGGCAAAAACCCCCAAATTTGAAACCTGCAAACCCTAGAGAACGCTCATGGCAGAATCACGTGTATTGCTCAAAAATGAAATTAATTAACATGATTAGCTTCAGAACATCATGAGAAACAAGAATTCATAAACAAAAAATGCAAAAGATGTATGATTTGTGGTATATGATTTCAAAAAAATCGCTTTGCAGTTTGAGTCCTAACCAACGATTCTTTGTGCTTTAGTTGATGTTAATGATTGAGGAGCATTCAGTGATGCTTCAGGATGATGATGAAACAAAAAGTGAAGCTTGAATCGATCTCTAGGCTAGTTTTCAGTGTTTGAGTTTTTTATGAAAAAAATCAATATGCAAAAGGGTTCTTGGGCGCAGCTTCCAGTCTTCTTGGCTTAGGGTTGTGTTCTTGTATATGTAAGGAATGATTTAGGTCAAAAACATTGAACAAAATCCATGGCCATAATGATTTTGAAGATTTGATTTCACAAGATCTTTTTTGAATCTTTTTTCATGGTTCTTGTGTCAATTAGGTTTCAATCAAGCCAAAACCTTCTATATCAGCATGTACACGAAATCTCAAGTCCAAATCATGCATAAAAAGATTTGTTTAGGTTAAGTTTATATTTTTCATGAATTAAAATGATTTAAATGAATATAAATTAATATTAATTCAAATAAATAATTAAAAAATATGAGAATACTTACCTTTGGGCCTAGTGGTCGTGCATAGGCTTGGCATGAAGAAACTTGGAAGAAAAATGGGCCCATTTGCATTTTTAGGCCTTTTGCATCATTGTTGACTTTTCAAAATTCCTAAAAATTTCCCAACTTCCACAAGGCATAACTTGGTCAATTTTTAAGCTTTTCACATGTTCTTGGACATTTTGGAAAGGTCTTTGAGTCCTTTAACCAATGCCTTTGGTCCCATGTCATTTTGATTTACCAATCTCAAGTTATGGTCTTTGACTTAAAGTCCCTTTTTGTTGACTTTTGAAAATGACCTATAATGTTGAAATTGATAACTTTTTGTGAGAGCATTTCTTGGACTTGGAACATGAAGATGAATTGTAGGAAATGTCTTTCTCTTCAAAATGAGCTTTGGATGGAATTTTTCTGATAATCCATGTGAAAGTTATGCCCTAGTCAATTTCAGTTGACTTTTTCAGCTGTCCAAATATAGCAACTTTTGCATCTTTGATGATTTCTGAGCCAAATTTTGAGAATCATGATCAAGCATTGATCAAATGATGTTTGTGGCTTCAAAATGATATATTGACCAAAAATTTGAACTTTTGACTGTCAAATGACCATTTTACCCCTACAGTTGACTGTAGTGCAATCTAGGGTTTTGACTGTGCAATTTTGAGCTGAATGCCTTGAAACTTGACATGAGGGTACTTGACCATCTTTGTAAGCATGTGAGACTTGATTGGGCCATTGAAAAGTTCATTTGCTTGACCAGAACTCAAACCCTAGTTTTGACTGTATAGGAGACAGTTGGGCTGCACAACCCTTGGGGCATCTTGTGACCTTGATCTGGCAATTTTCTTGATGAATATGGGAGGGCAAATTTTGGGGTACAACAGTTGCCCCTGTTCAATCTTCTTAGACCTGAGGATGCAGATTGGCTGGCGTGCCTTTCGTAATCCGAGGGTAGAAGATGATTGGACACTAGAGTGTCCAGAAATTTGCGCTCACATAGTAGCAATGATGATGAGGGAATGGGCTTATAGATGCCATTTGGATGTTGCTTGGATAGGATGATGGGCTTATAGATGCCATCTGGACGTTGATCGCGTAGGAGATTCCTTAGCGAGAACCTGCATACCTGCAAAACAGAAAAATGAGTACCTGACGCGTCGCAGGAGCTGATTTTAGATGCTTGACATAGATATGTCCTGACTGGTTACAGGAGCTGAGTCTGGAGCTTCAAACGCTGATGAATGAACCAGGGATGGTTACTGCCTTGGCATGGATGGTAAGAGAATCCTGAATGATTTCAACCTCAACAACGCTCGTTGAGAAAACCTTGGTGAGAATTACCATCTTTGTAGTGTCAGGAAGAGAACCAAAGGACATTATAATCTCAAAGGGAGTCACCTCACTCATCGTTGGAGAGGGAACTATAGGAAATTATAATCTGAAAGGAAATATCACCTCACGCTCATGCCGGAGAGGGGAACATCTTGAAAGGGAATTACCACCTCACACGCCGTTGGAGAGGGGACCATAAGAGAATATCACCTCACGCTCATGCCGGAGAGGGAAACATCTGAAAAAGGAATTACCACCTCACACGCCGTTGGAGAGGGGACCATAAGAGAATATCACCTCACGCTCATGCCGGAGAGGGAAACATCTGAAAAAGGAATTACCACCTTACACGCCGTTGGAGAGGGGACCATAAGAGAATATCACCTCACGCTCATGCCGGAGAGGGGAACATCTGAAGAAGGAATTACCACCTCACACGCCGTTGGAGAGGGGACCATAAGAGAATATCACCTCACGCTCATGCCGGAGAGGGGAACATCTGAAGAAGGAATTACCACCTCACACGCCGTTGGAGAGGGGACCATAAGAGAATATCACCTCACGCTCATGCCGGAGAGGGGAACATCTGAAGAAGGAATTACCACCTCACACGCCGTTGGAGAGGGGACCATAAGAGAATATCACCTCACGCTCATGCCGGAGAGGGGAACATCTGAAGAAGGAATTACCACCTCACACGCCGTTGGAGAGGGGACCATAAGAGAATATCACCTCACGCTCATGCCGGAGAGGGAAACATCTGAAGAAGGAATTACCACCTCACACGCCGTTGGAGAGGGGACCATAAGAGAATATCACCTCACGCTCATGCCGGAGAGGGGAACATCTGAAGAAGGAATTACCACCTCACACGCCGTTGGAGAGGGGACCATAAGAGAATATCACCTCACGCTCATGCCGGAGAGGGGAACATCTGAAGAAGGAATTACCACCTCACACGCCGTTGGAGAGGGGACCATAAGAGAATATCACCTCACGCTCATGCCGGAGAGGGGAACATCTGAAGAAGGAATTACCACCTCACACGCCGTTGGAGAGGGGACCATAAGAGAATATCACCTCACGCTCATGCCGGAGAGGGGAACATCTGAAGAAGGAATTACCACCTCACACGCCGTTGGAGAGGGGACCATAAGAGAATATCACCTCACGCTCATGCCGGAGAGGGAAACATCTGAAGAAGGAATTACCACCTCACACGCCGTTGGAGAGGGGACCATAAGAGAATATCACCTCACGCTCATGCCGGAGAGGGGAACATCTGAAGAAGGAATTACCACCTCACACGCCGTTGGAGAGGGGACCATAAGAGAATATCACCTCACGCTCATGCCGGAGAGGGGAACATCTGAAGAAGGAATTACCACCTCACACGCCGTTGGAGAGGGGACCATAAGAGAATATCACCTCACGCTCATGCCGGAGAGGGGAACATCTGAAGAAGGAATTACCACCTCACACGCCGTTGGAGAGGGGACCATAAGAGAATATCACCTCACGCTCATGCCGGAGAGGGGAACATCTGAAGAAGGAATTACCACCTCACACGCCGTTGGAGAGGGGACCATAAGAGAATATCACCTCACGCTCATGCCGGAGAGGGGAACATCTGAAGAAGGAATTACCACCTCACACGCCGTTGGAGAGGGGACCATAAGAGAATATCACCTCACGCTCATGCCGGAGAGGGGAACATCTGAAGAAGGAATTACCACCTCACACGCCGTTGGAGAGGGGACCATAAGAGAATATCACCTCACGCTCATGCCGGAGAGGGAAACATCTGAAGAAGGAATTACCACCTCACACGCCGTTGGAGAGGGGACCATAAGAGAATTTCTACTGAGTCTTTATCAGAAAAATCTGTTTGGAGTCGATTTAACTGGACTAGAGAAATCCTTGAAATATGTTTGAGAATTTTCAACTGCATCTTTCCTGAAAGGTAAAGGTCAGTTATATGCAATGCATGATATGGATCAAGCCATGAGATTCGTATGATATGATGCAGTGCGTTATGCATGCTATGATGGTGTATGTAAAGTTTTATGTATGTTTTCGTCTAGGAAAATAAATCCTTGACGGGTGCCGGGAAGTCATATCCTGGGCTGATGTTGAGGAAGAGATTTTGCTTCCGCTGTGGATGATCGTTGCAAGAATGCCGGTAGGAGGAGATAACTCCGTTGAGGGATAAACTTGGCAAATGAAATAATTCTGCGGGAGAAAAGATACTCTAGCGATCATGCTGGGGAGTGCTACTCTGTGGGGGATAGCTATGCTTTGCTGAATTGATGAAGATAACTCCGCTGGGGATACCGTTGATGAGTTATGCTGGGAGATTTGATGGATTCCGCTGGGGGTAGGAAGATACTTTGCCGAGGACGCTCTTTCCGTGGCTTTTGGCTGAGGATAACCCAGTTATATCCTGTTACGGGAATAACTCTTTAAATAAAGCCGGGAGACGCGTTCGTGTTTTGTGAGGGGTAAGCTTCCGGAATTTACTGGGGATAAGCTTGCTGCTTGGGGATATGAATTCCATCTTTCCTGGGGAACTGGACTGGATTCTCTGGGGAAGTTTTGAACTGTATTGGTTTATGTTCTTCCACGGGACCTACCCTGATACCTTGGAGGATAGAACAATCAGACTGCTCAGACCAACCTTTATTGCCCCTGTTTCTATGGGGGAGGCACATGTGGGATGCTGATAATTGTTGGGGGACAAACCTTCTTCTGGTAGACAGGTAGCAGGACAACGGGACATAATCGTACGCTTTAATCCCTAATTTTTGCCTGGACCGCCCTTTCGGGTTTTCAGTCCACCGGGATACCCATTTTTGTTCAAGCCGCCTTTTCAGGTTTTCGACTTGTCGGGTGTATAGATTTTTCATTTCATCCCTTCATTTTGCCCGAACCCTTTTGGTTCGCCGGGAAGCCCTTATTTTTGCCTAGGTATGTCAACCTAGCGGGTCTTTGATTTTGCGTAGTATTTTTGACTATGTCCACGCTCTTAGAATGTGGGGAGTTGCCCCTGTCATAAATGTTTTGTTATGTTACCAGAAGGTATTTGATCAGGTCAGATTTGATGCTGGGATGCCCCAAGTGACTCAAGCAGAGATTTGCCCCAGGCTTTTGGCCTTTTGAGAGATTCTCTGGACATTGCCTTAACTGCCCCAGATGGTGGACAATAGTCATGCCATGCCCCTTGATTGAAAGTGCTTTTGTTCACTAGGTATTCATCGTGCGAATTTTCCTGTTGTTCAAACAAAAAGTCATACGCAAACAAAGTTATGTTAAAAATGCAAAGCTTATGTCTGTCTTGAAGATTTTGAAAATACATTTTTTATTTCATAAAACAAGTGAATGTTTGTAAAACATGATGTCAACTCCGTGTTTACCGTAGGCCTTCAGGAGTCAGGATACCTTTCGTGACAGTATGCTTTCGAACTAACCCATGCTTCAGCTAGGACTTTTAAGGGTTATAACGTGGCTTGGTTCACGGTTTAAGAAACAAAGGATAAAGGCTCAAATTATTTGTACCCACCCACTCTTCGTGATGTTCTCCAAACCTAAACTCAGTTGATCGTGCGTTAGACCTTGTTTGAGTCTTTGCTTTGATGTTCCAATAATGGTTCAGATGTTGATGATTTCTTTTGAATAGGCAGTCATTTTTTGCTTTGGTTGAGGGTTTGTGAGACCTCTTTCTTGATTTTTATTATCCCTTTCTTTTTTTGCCTGAACTGTTTCCTTTTTGGAATTACAGTCAGCGGGATGCCCCAGTTTCATAAGTCCCCTTTGTAGGTTTAGACTTTTTGGGCTTTTCATTTATGAATTTTGATGATGACTGCCTGTCCTTTTGATTGTTCTGAACCATCACTGTCTTTGTTCGTTTTGTAAAGATGCGCTTGGATCAACTGAGAGAACTACCCTGCCCCAGGTTATGATTAAGGGTTTTGATTTTCGAAAATAAAAACTCCTACTTCTTTGGCTCTGATGGGTTGACGAGGGATTATCATCCTTATAACTCCAGTGTTTAGGGGTTGAAACAATGCCTGTACCTCATCAGCGGGGTTTGTTCAAAAGCATACTGTAAATTGCGGTATCGTTTTCGTCATCCTCCCTCAAGAGGCTTAGGATTAAAGATCAAGAGTTGTCATCAGAAAAAATATGAAAACAGTTTGCATATAGTGAATGCGAATATATTGATTCAAAACAGACATAAGCGATGCATTAATGAAATAACAACGTTTGACATGAATAAATGTTTAAACAATCAAAGAAAAATGCAACTTGAACATTCGAATGAACAAAAGTTTTCTAGTTTGACTTAGTCCCTTCAGATGGGAGATTCTCAACAGAAGCATTTCATTTGGCCACCCGGCATGAACTCCAGCACCCTTCCGTCGATCAAGTCTTGGATCTTGTTCTTCAAGCTCCAACAGTCATTGGTGCCATGTCCAGGACTGTCAGAATGGTAGGCACATCTTTTATCAGGGTTATAAGTAGGAGCAGAGATGTCAGGATTCTGGGGAGGACCCTTTAAAGTAATCAGATTGACCTCCAACAAGTGTTCCAGCATTAGAGATGGTGGTATGCCAGTCTCAGTGAAATGTCTTCCAGGCGTGTATCGCTTGCGTCGATTACCCCGTTGATACTGGGCTTGTGAAGTAGTAGCAATTTGGAGAGGTTCATTCTTCACCATACCAGACTTTGGTCCTCTTGGTGGCTGATCAACGACTTGGTCCCTGACTTGGGCTGGTTGCTTCATGTCTTGATGAAGCTGACTGATCATGGCTCTCAACTCTCATTGCTCCTGAGCTATACCTTGAATGAGGGCCCTTTGCCCCAGCATCTGAGTTTTTAATGTGTCTACCTCAGCTTGTAGACGTTTCAGCTGTTCGTCCTTGTCCTCTTCAGGACTTTTTCTAATCAGATTCCCCATGAGGAGTGCCCTCAACTCTTCCTGCCCCTTGGATAGACCTAAGAAGATTTCCTTGAACTGAGACTCTTGAGCGTGAAGGTCCTGGTTATCTTGTTGTGAGGCCATTGCTGAAATAAACAGCGAGAAAGGTAAGTGACCTGCAAAAGGGATACCTGTAATGCGATGATGTGTATGATATGCATGCAATGTTTTCAAGGACCTCGCAGGGTAAACAGAGAAACTTGTTAGAGTTGAGAACCAGTAACTTGATTGAAAGAACTTCCTGTTGTTGAGAGTCCTTCTTCAAGGGTCAAAGGCTCACCATATCTAGTGGGTCATAGCCCCTGACAACCTTGGCTAGAGGAAGATAAATCCTCTTTGCCCCTGGCTAGACAGTTGGTTCATCATGACCTGCATCACAAGCCCTTGAGATCCTTGAAATGGGTTAGGATGTATGCAATGGTATGCAATGGTATGATGTCATGCTATGCATGGGGTGATGTAGGTAAACCCTGCTATGAGTCCCAATTAAGGACTATAAACAGACCCTGCAAGAAATTCAGTATACTTTGTTATGAGTCCTAATTAAGGGCTATAAACAAAACCTGCAAGAGATCTAGTAAACCCTGTTATGAGTCCCAGTTAAGGACTATAAACAACACCTGCAAGAAATTTGGTAAACCCTGTCATGAGTCCTATAAACAGAACCTGCAAGTGGTTAGTACACCCTGTTATAAGTCCTAATTAAGGACTATGAACAAAACCTGCAAGGCATCAAGGGTCAGATAACAAACATGCAAGTAGTCAAGTACGAAGGCACGCAAGTCACACAAAAGAGACCCTTAGGGTTTAGGCCAGCATGGGGTCTGGGTATTACCCTCTCGAAGTTGGTGGGTTCAACCTGTCCTAATCAAAGTAACCGGGTTCTAAGGTTCCCAATATCACGGGATTGCTTTCATTGTTCATCGTTTCGATTTAGCCACTGAACTGGCGACCGAAATATTCCAGGAAAGCAAGCCTCAATTGAGTGTAGTATCGAGTATCAACCAACCTCGGACTGCACCAAAGTCAGTTATCTCACTACCCTAAAGAGGCCAAGATAGTTCAATTAAGGTTCCTAAGGTCTGTTGATGCTTCACGACACCACGCGGAGGCCCCGTACTCTCCTTGACTGAACTCAAGGGTTACCGGTACACACCAAAGTGCCACATCAACGTAGCAGACTGTTTCAACCGTGTCGGTATACCCCGCACAGTTCCCTCACAGCCTTGTTGCTACTTTCTAAGAAAGGTATCCCCCAGATCCGGGTTTAGGATCTATAGAACTCCCAAGCAACCCACAATTTAAAGCACACAAGGAAAACAATTGAAAACATAGTTATGACCTAGCCCTAAGGTACACCTCACTTTAAGTTATCCCCAGCAGAGTCGCCAGTTCTGTGATCGGTGGATCTGGAACTGACTGTTTAACGCTGGTTCGCGAAATGTCGCGGAAGCAAGAGTCGCCACCGTCTTTTATTTTCTCCAAATGGAAAGGACAAAAGCACAGAAAAATTCCTTTTAAGAGATTGCTCTCGGTTCGGGAGGTAGGTTATAGAAAGGGAAGGTGTTAGCACCCTTTCTATCCATGGTTATCCATGGGCTCTTAGATACTTGCTCATTGTGTTTTCAAAAATGGTTTGTTTGCTTTTCAACTGTGGGTGGGTTTGAAAAAGTTTCGTTTAAAGATTTCAGATCGACTCTTGTATCAGTCCTCAAGAGTGTTTGAAAAATTGTTTGGAAAGCTTTTTGAAAAATGTCGGTGTGAAAAGTATTTTTGATTTGTTTTGTTTTGAATTAGAGCAAGTATCTACGAGAACCTACCTACCCTAAGGAATTCGTCTGTGTAAATGTCCTTAAAGTAGTGCCATCCCACCATTGAGAGGTAGGTAGCACCACTGTTGGAGGTGTTCGGGTCAATTCGAGGTTCGGGACATGGTGATCACCAGAGTAATGGGAAGACACCTTAGAAGCTACCCTCATGCCAGGTTCCCGGATCATGAGGACTTACTAAGACATCCTCTACTCGACGATCACCTTTCGAAAGGCAACAGTGAGGCGTACCCTAGGGGCGGTGTGTGCGAATTGTGTGTCATGTTTCAAGTTGTTTGTCTTGTCATGTTTGTCGTGTTCTACGCTTGATTTTAATTTGCCATTCATTCTTGCATGCTTGGTTAATAGTTATAAAGTTGCGAAAAATAAATTCTAAGTTATTACAAATGGTGCGGGTCCACATCGCCAAAATTAAACCGGACCCGATTTAGCGGAAAAATAAATAATGCGAAGAAATAAAGTGCGAAAAGTAAAATTACATGGCTTAGGGACAATTACATAATTATATAAACGATAAAAAGTAAATGTGCGAAATAAATAATAAAAATGACGGGCGTTGGACCCTTTCACAAACAATTAGAATTAATGAGAATTAAATAAAGAGGAATTAAAATTAAAATTAAGAAGAAAAATGTTTTTGGGTATTTTTATGTTTTCTTTAGATTTAATAAGGAAAAAGTTAATTGAAATTAAATTAAGAAGCAAACCCTAATTCTAATATTTTTTATTTATTATGAAAGAATTAAAATATGACCTAAATTAAACCTAATTCATTTATGTACAATTTAAATAGGAAAATAAATAAATAAATAATAATTATTCTAAAAAAGGAAAAATATTAAAAGGAATAAAAAATATCAATTAACCTAATTCTATTTTGTTGGATTTTTGTTATGGAAAAAATATAAATTAAACCTAATTTGAAACTAGTTTATTTACATGCTAATAAAATAATTATAAAAATAGATATTATTTTTTGGTCTTTTTCTGATTTTTATGATATTTTTATATTTTTGTAAAAAAAAGGAAAATTAATTAATTAAAGCAATACAAATAAATAATATAATAATTTAAATAATAAAAGAAAAGAAAAGTGAACCAGAGTGGGGTGTTGCCCCAAATAAGGAGGTATAAATTGGAGAGGCCTGGCCCAATAAGCTGGGAATTGATTGACTTTTTTGGATCAGGTGTAATACCTTGACTGGCGTATGGTATGCTCTTTGCACTGGAGCCATTGATCTGGGTGAGGTGGACGCGTGTGTGGCTTGAGAGGGTGAGCATATGGTACACCTGGACGTTAGTGCTGCATAGAATCAAGTATTGAAAAATAATATGGAGTATTTGCCAGACCTGGGACTTGAACCCAGGTCTTTGAAGTTACCAGCACAACACACGACCACTGAACCAAACGCGCTTCAATTAACATATAATAAATGATAAACAATATAATAAGAACGCGTTAGTGCTTTGGAATTCCGCGCGAAATTCAAATGGACCTATCACCAATGGACACGGGGTCATCTTCTTCCCCACCCTGTAAAACAAAGCAAATAGGCGACGGTTTTGTATTTGTTTCCTTAGGGTCTCTACAAAAAAATAGCGAATAGCCCCTCGTGGCTCATAAATTGAGCGCGAGGGTGCTATACTCTTCGTCTCAATCTGCTGAAGCTATTGGTACTGGTCTAGAAGCATGATTTTTCCTTGGGCAAAAACCCCCAAATTTGAAACCTGCAAACCCTAGAGAACGCTCATGGCAGAATCACGTGTATTGCTCAAAAATGAAATTAATTAACATGATTAGCTTCAGAACATCATGAGAAACAAGAATTCATAAACAAAAAATGCAAAAGATGTATGATTTGTGGTATATGATTTCAAAAAAATCGCTTTGCAGTTTGAGTCCTAACCAACGATTCTTTGTGCTTTAGTTGATGTTAATGATTGAGGAGCATTCAGTGATGCTTCAGGATGATGATGAAACAAAAAGTGAAGCTTGAATCGATCTCTAGGCTAGTTTTCAGTGTTTGAGTTTTTTATGAAAAAAATCAATATGCAAAAGGGTTCTTGGGCGCAGCTTCCAGTCTTCTTGGCTTAGGGTTGTGTTCTTGTATATGTAAGGAATGATTTAGGTCAAAAACATTGAACAAAATCCATGGCCATAATGATTTTGAAGATTTGATTTCACAAGATCTTTTTTGAATCTTTTTTCATGGTTCTTGTGTCAATTAGGTTTCAATCAAGCCAAAACCTTCTATATCAGCATGTACACGAAATCTCAAGTCCAAATCATGCATAAAAAGATTTGTTTAGGTTAAGTTTATATTTTTCATGAATTAAAATGATTTAAATGAATATAAATTAATATTAATTCAAATAAATAATTAAAAAATATGAGAATACTTCCCTTTGGGCCTAGTGGTCGTGCATAGGCTTGGCATGAAGAAACTTGGAAGAAAAATGGGCCCATTTGCATTTTTAGGCCTTTTGCATCATTGTTGACTTTTCAAAATTCCTAAAAATTTCCCAACTTCCACAAGGCATAACTTGGTCAATTTTTAAGCTTTTCACATGTTCTTGGACATTTTGGAAAGGTCTTTGAGTCCTTTAACCAATGCCTTTGGTCCCATGTCATTTTGATTTACCAATCTCAAGTTATGGTCTTTGACTTAAAGTCCCTTTTTGTTGACTTTTGAAAATGACCTATAATGTTGAAATTGATAACTTTTTGTGAGAGCATTTCTTGGACTTGGAACATGAAGATGAATTGTAGGAAATGTCTTTCTCTTCAAAATGAGCTTTGGATGGAATTTTTCTGATAATCCATGTGAAAGTTATGCCCTGGTCAATTTCAGTTGACTTTTTCAGCTGTCCAAATATAGCAACTTTTGCATCTTTGATGATTTCTGAGCCAAATTTTGAGAATCATGATCAAGCATTGATCAAATGATGTTTGTGGCTTCAAAATGATATATTGACCAAAAATTTGAACTTTTGACTGTCAAATGACCATTTTACCCCTACAGTTGACTGTAGTGCAATCTAGGGTTTTGACTGTGCAATTTTGAGCTGAATGCCTTGAAACTTGACATGAGGGTACTTGACCATCTTTGTAAGCATGTGAGACTTGATTGGGCCATTGAAAAGTTCATTTGCTTGACCAGAACTCAAACCCTAGTTTTGACTGTATATGAGACAGTTGGGCTGCACAACCCTTGGGGCATCTTGTGACCTTGATCTGGCAATTTTCTTGATGAATATGGGAGGGCAAATTTTGGGGTACAACATCATGCATTTAATCTTTGATTAGGGATTGTCTACTTATTAATTTTATTTTATCATACATACCCCATCTTACTAGCAATTGTACAAAATGAAGAAAAATGAATCCTACACTATTACAACCATATCGAATAGCAAGAAAATATAAAGGCAAAAATAAAATAAAGAAGGACAAAGGGGCTCTTTCGATTCAAGAAGCCACACTCTTCGATTTTCACTTCTTGGCTTCCTTCGATTTGAGCCCTGAGTCAGTGAGACCATGCCCTTCGATTTGGGCTTAACCCGAGGCATGAGATGCAGCCTTTGATTCTGCCTTTCTGCCTCTTTCGACTGGGGGATGGAATCAGTGTGGGCGTGCCTTTCGACTGGTCTGGAATCAGTGCGGGTGTTCTTCTGGCTGCTTCTTTCATTTGGACCTGGAGGTTAGTGTGGAAGCCTAAGGCTTCGTTTCATACTTCCTTCCCCATGTTTCTTTCGTTTGGGACTTTGAATAGAAACATGGCCTGAGGCCATGCTAGCATTGGTCTTATGGCCATGTTAGTTTTTAAAGCATACTTAATAAACCAAGAAACAAAACCCAAGAGGATTAGCCATGAAAATAAATTAAAAGGATGGAAACCAAAAGAAGAACAATGGTATGTACATGTTTGAAACGAAAAGGAAGTTTATTCACATGTTATGCTAGAAACAAAAGATTCAAGGTTAAGAGTGACTTACCTTGCTTGAGGCTGGGACGTGTGGGTTATACCTTGAGTGGTAGCTCTGAGTGCTTTTGGATTCTAAGGGAAGAAACGAAGGTGACGTTTCTAATGTTGGATTCTAAGGAGAAGAACAAGTGTGATGTTCTTTCTACTGGATTCGAAGGGTAACAAGGTGTGGGGATGTTTCAGATTCGAAGGGGACAAATGTTTAGATTCTGGGTAGGTGCTTAAGAATGTGTAAGTCTTTGAGAGTGTTTGAGTTTTTTGATGATTCGTTCCACCCACAAGTCACTGGATGTGTCGTCCAGCCCCCTATGCATGTTGTGGAGCTTCTTATTTATAGGCAAAGCTTGGCTGAGGTTTTGGATGGAAAACAAAATAGTTTGAACAATTTGAGTAAACTGCTTTTGTAGCTTTCGAGGGGCAGTATTTGTATGCCATTTTGGTGCAAGCACGGGGCAGTGTTTCAGGACTGCTGTGCAGCAGTTTTGGCCAGTGTACCAGGCCTGAACTTGGCAGCAAGCATCTTTGAATATTTCATCCTTTCGTTTTGACCCTTCTTTGACCAAATTCTTCTTCCCACAATGTTATTTTATTACAATAAGTGTCCTTTGAATGGGTCATTTTTGTGCAATCTTTGAAGGAGCCAAATGTGTTCCCCTTGGATGGGTCACCAAAGCATGACTTAAAGGGGGCTTTGTAAGTCCTTCAAATGGGCCATCAAGCATGTCCTTCAAATGGGACGCCCAGACATGTCCCTTGAATGGGTCATGTATTTTTCTTTGAAAAGGGACAAATGTGTCCTTCGAATGGACTGTACTATTCTTTGAATGAGCTAGTGTAATATATCCTTCGACAAGGACTCCTATGTATGCCCTTGAAATCCAACAATACGTGTCCTTTGAAGGGGGGCACCAACCATGTGTGTTGAAGGTTGTCAATGGTGGCACAACAACATACTAAAGGGAAATGTTGTCCAGTCGAATCTATTATAAACATAGCCAATGCCCCGTCGAAGCCTACATGTAGGAGGTCTGAACGCCCAAACGAAGCTTGCAACAAAGGGGACCTATGCCTAAACAAAGGGTGCATGCAGGAGGCAAGGATGCAATCGAAGGATGCCAAAACGAGGCTTTTTGCCTTGGAATCGAAGGAGGCTACATGAGGCTTTTTGCCTTATGCATGCTAGCATGGTGGGAGCCTCTTGCGCGAATGAAAGAAGTTGTGTCTCAATCGAAGGCTTGTATGTAACTAGTCATCACTTTGTGCGTAAAAGCAAACATGGAGGGAAATATTTGTCCATTCAACACAGGCATGCAAGCATCAAACATCCAATCGAAGCAGGCACATAGGCAACTATTGTATTGTGAACCATGTGAGGCCAAAGATGCAATCAAAGGTTGCCTGCAGGAAGCGCCTGCCTTGTGAATCAAAGCCATCGTGCCAGAGGCCAATGCCCAGTCGAAGGATACAAGCCAAGCTTGCATCAAAAGGGGCCAAAAGGCCAATCGAAGGAGCTGAATCGAAAAAGAATTGTTTTTCTCCAATTTTGTCAAAAAGATTATTTTTATCTGTTTTCCCCCTTTTTTAAAAGTTTCCTTTTTAACTTGATACTGGAAAATCCAATTGTACTTGTGCAAGCTTGAATCTTGAGAATCCTTGTGAGAAATGGCTTGAGAAATGAGAGGGCAAAGTTTTGGGTACAACAACCGTTATAGCCTTTTCCGCCAATGACTTGATCCCAAATATAAAAATTCACATATGGATGAAGCGACTCTCCCTCTCCCGGAGTATATTGAGGATTATGAATCAGAAAATTTGCGAGCAATGTCTGATAATCCTCCTACATATTCAATAAAAAAATTAAGTTAAATATATATTAAATTATATTAAATTAAAATTAAATTAATTAAAAAAATTGCCACATGATTTTTACGCCACGACTTCTCAATTGCCACATGATTTTCACGTCACAACTTCTCAGTTGCCACGTGAAAATCACGACACAAAATTGTCATTATATTAAAAAATATATAAACAATGTAAATTAAAAAACTTACGAAAGTTTTTAGTGTACGTTCATCAACAAAATATCCGGTTTTCTTTGTTCAAGTCTTTTTAACCAACTGAATCATCAGGGGTGGTCTCCCCAAAGTCTTGGTCTGAATAATAAAATTAACTTTAATTAATAAAATATATTACGAATCAAAATATAACTTAAAAGTGGTAATATTTACCATGCATCGAACATGCTCTACGGTACCTATACTTTCAACTGTATTAACGCAACCCCCTTTTTCAGATGCCCTCATCTTAAAATTTTAAGATTTAGCCTGTAATTCGGGTGACTCCCAATATTTAAGAAGTTCCTCAAAAACCTCTGTGCCAATTCAATTGGGACGGATACCCTGAAGTTCCCAATTCTATGTAACACCCGCATTATGTCAGAAAGTCGTCTTGAGGTTCTGCCATAATAACTTTTTTAATTAGCTTCTCATTCAATGGGGTCCCACACACATTTTTTATGTAATGTTCTATGACATTAAAATAAATAGTTAGATAATTATAATGAAAAAGTCATTTAAATAACAATAACTAAAAACTAAATTAATTATACCTTAAATTTGTTAACCCAAAATTCTTTATTTTTAACGTCTTTGAATATCTTTAAAAATTGCTTATACATCTGCTGAATTCTATATTTTATAACATTAGCAGCAGTCTGACTCGGCGAGAAACTAAACAACAATAATTTGAATTAGCAATATTAAATATAAATTTATATTAAAAATGAAAATGTATACTTAAATAAAAATTTATAAATAAGAAACTTACGAGCTTCCTTCAGGCCAAATCCAAAATCTCCATGTCAATGACATGAATCTCACTCGGATCATCATTCCCTCAAAGATCATTTCCATCCAACACATCATCATCCCCATCCACATCATCATCATCATCATCAGGCTGCACATGATCATTCTCACGTGCAGGTACATGTGTGAGATATGGGGTGCGAGATCCTCCAGTCTGTGTGGGATGTGGGGTGCTGGATCCTCTAGTTTGTTGGAAGAATAAGGGCATCTGTGTGGGATGTGGGGTGCTGGATCCTCCAGTCTGCTGAAAGGATAAGGGAATCTGTGTGGTATGTGGAAAACTGGATCCTCCAATATGTTGAAAGGATGAGGGCATCTGGTTCTACGGGAAAAGAAAACCAGGTGGCCTAACAAAAGATGGTACCTCATACAGGCTAATAAAAGAGGAACTCCCAGATGGGAATGACATATTTTAAGAGAAGAGTAATGGCACAGAAGGCTGAGTACTACCCATGGATATAAGATCAACCTGACTCTGCGGGGGAGGACACGTGGTCGACTGAGGTGCCTCACATGTTACTAACCTCGGGCGTTGAGACTTCTTACCACTATCTTTACTCTTATCAATTCGAGGTGGCATTTTACCTATTTATATATAATACACAGTTAATATATATATATATATATATATATATATATATATATATATATATATATATATATATATATATATATATATATATATATATATATATATATATATATATATATATATATATATATATATATATATATATATATATATATATATATATATATATATATATATATATATATATATATACACATCAACCCAAATAATAAATTTGAAAAATACATTCTCATCAATGCATATTCATTAACACATTCAATAGATAATTCATTATTCTCATCAATACATATTCATTAACACATTCAATAAATAGTTCATTATTCTAAATCTTCATGCACGTTATCCATATCATTCTCATCATCTGATGTTATATTGTCCTCGGGTCCAAACTTTTCATCATGCTCTTCATCCATATTATTATCAACCAACAATATAGACGCATCAACTTGATGTCCCTCAACCATTGTATCAGACAAACTTGTAATTTTTCATCTGCAATCACATAATTAATTTGCTCAACTTCATCAACTTGGTAAGTAGCATCTTCCACTAGATCACTGATAAGTGCAAATTGTAGCTATTTTTGTATATACTTTTTGTTGCACTTATCGACTCTTTGTTGTTAATATCGTTAAATAAACACGACTCTTGTGTAAATACGCTTAGTTTGTGTTTATTTGTGTTTTTGTGTACATAGTGTACCGTTTGATGTTTTTCCATTCATTGTATAGGCATTGATGCGTATTTGGAGCATGATCAATAAAGTGTCGAAGACACGACTTTAAATGCGCAATTTTGAGCAACTCGTCAATGAATAAGGCTCAAAATCAAAGAATAAGAAATCATCAATTTGGTTTATATTTAGGCATTGTTAGATAGATAATTGAATAAGCTTTTAACGCTTCGAAATGGGTGTAAATCGGAGTTATGATTCTCAAGTTGTGGCGAAAACAAAACGCTGATTTTCTTCTCATGACAATAGAGCGCGCTAAGCGGGATTTTTCCGCTTAGCGCGGTCCCCTGGACAAAATTACGTTAAAAGGGGAAAAATACATTTTTAGGTGATGTTTTGGGGTATTTGTTCCCAACTCATCAAACCTTTATTTTTTGGTAGAGAGAGCTTAGAAAATAACTTCAGAGCTTGCATACGGATGATCCGGGGTAGATTGATCATCAATCGATGCTGACAAACCGGGAGATTTTTGGTTCATTTCTCTTCCTCTCTGTGTATTTCTATTTGGTTAGATTTTGTATATGATTTTACTTTTAACTCATGTATATTTGTCACCCATGGCGTTATATTTAATTTGCTTTACAAATCTGTGTCAATTGTCATCTTAGATTTTTTCTCTGTGCTCGGGGTTTGGGTTGTTATAGATATATACTGCTCAAATTCTTATCTAAGATGATTATCTGTTAGTTTATGGATTCTAGAGATAGATGTAGAGCTAACAATCTTTATGGGTTTCGAAGCTTAATGCTTCCGTGTTAGTTGTGTCGGTTGAGAGATCATCGATACAAGTAATATGGATGTCTGTTGTGTTGTTAAGGTTGGATGAGAGATCGTCGCTGAGATGATATAATAGTTCTCTCTCTACTTTGGTTTAGAAATAACTTAGAGAGTGAGCGATGCTAGATGACTCTGAGGAGTATTGTAGGTTAAGTGTAACTAGTCGATAAGTTTAAGTTTGTGAGAAGTAGATTACGTGCATGCTTGATAAGTTTATTCTCTCTAGAGAATGAATTCTTTCCTCTTCATATTTACTTTTATATTTTTATGTTTTACCAATTCAATTCAAACTCATTAACAAAAGATTTGTCGAACGACATTTCAATTCACCAATCTCTGTGGGCACGATACAATATAACCTAAATATCACCCGGTAAATTAATAACTTACCTTTTGCTTGCAGTCCCGCCCGTTAATTTAATTAATTATTTAATTAAATTAATTACGGATTAATGGTTGAAAATGTTGTTGAAATTGTTGAAGTTGCGAAATATCGAGAAGTGTTGATTTAAGTTGCTAAGTTGTTATATGGTTGATATTTAATTGATTGGTTGATTAATATTAGCAATAATATTAATATAGATATTAGAATAATATAAGGTTTATTAGTTGGGATCATTATTTGGTTGTATGGAGTAATATGTGGGGTGTGAAAGTGAGGCCCAATAAGAATATTAATAATTATAAGGTTAAGTTAATTATAAGGAATTAGGTTAATTGAACAAGTCTTGAGTATTTTGTGGGAACGTGGAAGTTGCAAAGTTGCAGAGAAGAGGAAAAGAGGAAAAGAGGCAAAGGTTGGAAACTTTGGCAAGGCTTGGCTCGATCAAAGAATTATAGAATGATCTCCAATTCAAGGTAAGGCTTGGGTTCTGACTCTATAATTGGAATTATGATGGATATTATGTAGGGATTGGGTTGTGTAAAATTTGTTGTTTTGTGCGTATAATTATTGCGGTTGTTTATGAAATTTTCTGTTACTTTGTTGTGGTTGCTTCTGAAAGTATTTGCTATCATGTTGTGGGTGATCTTGAATTGTCTTCAGAATTAACCTATACTACCAATGAATCTGTCGTCAGAATTATCTCATGTTGACATAGTTGTTATGTTGCTGTATTATTCCATGTCGTTTGGTCTGAAATTAGTAATCGAGGAGAATTACTGCAAATTCTTGGTTAACATTGGTGACAGACTGAAGTCTGTGTAGAAATTATGAGAACACGCTGTGCCGAGGGGCATAGGTGCTGGTGCTGAGTGGCACGCATGGAGATGGTGTGTGCTGAGTGGCACAATAGTTGTGTGCCGATGGGCACTATTAATGTGTGCTGGGGGGCACTTAGAGAAGAGTTGCCTTATTATATCTTTTGCTAATGGAATTAGTATACTAGTATAGAATTTTCTTAGTATATTAGTGGAATATTGACAAATCATATTAGTAGAACATGCTAGTAAGAAATATTATTAAATAAGAGCAACAAGGAAATATAAGAGTATTAGAAACTAGTAGTAGTAGGATATAATTGTTGAAAATAATAAAAGAAGGCTATTAATAGTAAAAAGATAGCAGGGATAATTCATACTAGTAGGATGTAATTGCAGGAACCTTATTGGAATATTATTAACAATATAATAGCATAGTACATGTGGTAGGAATGAGTTGACAGTAGGAGTTAATTGTGAAATAGTAACATAAAGCTATTAGCAATAAAACAACAAGAGAGAATTATTTAGCAGTACTAGATTATATAGTAGTTGCAACATGATAATATTAGAGGAACCATCACCGAACGTCTAATAACTGAATATAGACGTATAGCTGAACATTTATGTAGTGCTATTGCAATGGGCTACAATTGTATTTGTGGATTTTTTGTAATGTCAATATTATTGACGATGCAAAGTTGCAGGATATACCGATGTTGTTGAAATGCCTCTAATTATTGGCAAGTATTAAGTTGTAGGCTTATGGCCAAAGTTAACTTATGTTGAGTTATCGTGTTGTTGTGATTGTCACTGTTAATTCTTGTTGGTAATGCGAAGTTGCATGGAATTTTAAATGATGATGAATTACCTCTATTTACTAGTAATAATGGTGATGTGGGCTTATGCCTTGCGATGGATGATGATTGTTGTGAGTATGTGATAGTGCATTCATTGAGTCATATATATTTTCATATTCTGTGATGACCTGGATTGGCAAATTACGAAGAAAGCTTATGCCTTGTTGATGCCTCTATTTATTGGAAGATTTTTAAGATAGGAGTTCTTCTCCAATGGTACCATATGCACGTGAATTGTAATTGACTCACATTTGATGTTGTATCTTGAGTTCTGGTGATGATATATTTGTTGTTGCTTTATGTTGTTGACTTATTGTGACAAGTATTATCTAAAAGTTGTGAATTAATCGCTATGTCATGTCGATGTTTTTTTCTGATTAAATTTGTTTGTAAGTTGTGAAGTAGTGATTTTATGTGATCTAATCTAACATATTATTTATCATACGCTCAATTATATAGTTCGATATCTCACCCCTTATGTTTGAATGTTGTCCGCTGTTGGTAACGTGCAGGTAATCCAGAAGGATAGTTGTTACCTTCGTCAGTTCAAGTTGGTGTCGTCGCTCTGATACGTAGCACTCGGGGGGGGGGGGGGGGGGGGGTGAGCACTTGATGTTTAGTTGTTGATGTTTATTTTAATTGCTGAATTTTTTAGTTGATTACATGAAATAATTTTTGTCTTGAAGTTGTTTTAGTTGAAGAAAATATGTTAAGTGAATTAAAGTTGAGTATGTAGATTCCACTGCTTATCAATAAAAAGTTGTTTGATTCTAAAGAATAAATCAGGTTGTTATCGGTTCATCCGAGTTAAGTGTTATGTATTTGTTTTATATGTGATTAATTGAAGTTTGATTTTAAGTTGAAAATGTAGCATCCTATTTATGTTGAACTCTGATTTTATTATTATCCGCCGGGTAAAAATGGGGTGTTACATTAGTGGTGTCAGAGCAAGTCGGTCCGTCTGACCAAGTTGTCTAATGCTGTTTGTTCCCTTAGTGCGCGACAAGTGTGTGAAACACTGTCGGTACTTGTTTGCTTTTCCAATCGATTGTATGCAGGAGTTTGTTTGAAGATAAGTGGGGGAGATGTTTTGCTTCTCGGATATGTTTTGGGTGTAAGATGTTAGTTCAATATGCTACTGATGGCGACAGTGCAAGTAGTGTTGAAATTTTGTTGTTTCCCGAATCCAAAGATGACATGGATTCAAGATTTTGTTTGTTAATCAAGTTGAAGCGTCTTGAGGGAGGATGATCAGACTTGTTGATGTTTACTTCTCGAAGGATGAGGAGCAATGTAACGATTGTCGATATACGATTATAGTGTAAATCCCTGATGTTTCTGAAGGTGATTGTTAAGTAACAAGGATAAGTTTTAGAAGATGGAATTTAGAAAGTTGCGATGTTTCAGCGCTGCTGGTGGACTGTGAAGTTTTTGATTTAAGTAGCCCTTGCATAAGATGTCGACGGCTGAACGGTGATAGAGTGACATATTGCTGTAGACCTTGTCGTGGGATCCTTGTGAGTGATTGTAAAAGTTATTAGAATGTTTTGAATCGCGAGTCAGAGTCAAAAATGCAAAGAGATGAGTATGATTTCAAGAATGGTAAATGTTGGTACTGGTACAAAGAAAATTTATTCTGATGTTATTGTAAGGTGTGTGATAGTATGTCGCTGCATGATGTCGATGTTCACATTTTTTGGATAAATTTGGAAATTCATATCTTGTGTTCCGAGTATCGGATTGGTGTTCTGTTTGAACCTATGATGATATAGAAATATATTCTATCATATGAAAGTGTTTTCGAATATGGTTGATGCATTCCCTTATGGAGGAACTCTGAAGTCGTTTACGGAATTAGAGTCTTTTTGGGCATAAATGGTTATTATTCCAGTTGTTCGAGACGAAGTCAAGCATAATATGTTGTTGACGATTAAGTTAAGAAATGAGATGTTCCACATTAAAAAGGATAGTCTTTCATCATTTCAAGTATGGGATGTTGCATGCGAAGAAAGTTTTGTAGAAGGGAAAAAGAGATTGATGACTGCTCTGGTGTTGGTTTTTCCAAATCTGAATGAATCCTTTGTAGTTTATTGTGATGCTTCTAAGATGGGTCTTAGTGGTGTGATAATGCTGAATGGACAAGTTGTTGCTTGTGCTTCTAGATAAATCATAGTTTATGAGAGGAATTATCTTACGCGTGACTTAGAGTTAGCAGCGGTGGTGTTTATGTTGAAGATTTAGAGACATTATCTTTTTGGTTCTAATTTTGAGGTGTTTAGTGATCATAAGATTTTGAAGTATTTGTTTGACCAGAAGGAATTAAACATGAGATAGAGAAGGTGGCTTGAATTACTGAAGAATTATGACTTTGATTTGAGTTAGCATCCTGATAAAGTAAATGTAGTTGCCGACGTGTTGAGTAGGAAGTCGCTATATGTGTCGATGCTTATGGTTCGAGAATTGGAGATGATCGAACAATTCCAAGATATGAGCTTGGTGTGTGTAGAAACTCCTGATAATGTGAAGTTTGGTATGTTAAAGCTGACTAGTGGTATAATAGAGGAAATCCGAGAAGGTCAGAAATTTGATTTGAAGTTGGTTGATCAATTGACTTTAATTAACCAAGGTAAAGGAGATAAGTTTAGAATTGGTGAGAATGGTGTGATGAGGTTTGGCGATAGAATGTATGTTCTAGAACTTAAGAAGAGTATTCTTGAGGAAGGACATAGAAGTGAATTGAGTATTCATCCAGGTGCTACGAAAATGTATCAAGACTTGAAGAAGTTATTTTGGTGGCCAGGTATGAAAAAGTAAATTGTTAATTTTGTTTATGCTTATTTGACTTCTTAGAAGTCGAAATATGAGCATCAGAAGCCAGTGGGTATTATGCAACCGTTGAGTATTCCCGAGTGGAGATGGGATATTGTTTCCATGGAATTTGTGACAGGATTGACAAAGACTGTTAGAGGCAATGATTCGATTTGGGCAATAGTTGACAGGTTGACCAAGTCAGTGCATTTTCTGCCGATGAAGGTCGAGCATCCAGTGGAGAAGCTAGTTGAGATGTATATTGAAGAAATTTTGAGATTACATAGAATACCTTCGAGTATTGTGTCGGATAGAGATCCAAGGTTTACTTCGAAATTTTAGACGGGTTTCCGAATTCTTTTGGTACTAAGTTGATGTTGAGTTCTGCATATCATCCACAGACGAACGGTTAGATGGAGAGAATTATCCAATCTTTGGAAGATTTATTGAGGGCTTGTGTGTTGGAACAAGGAGGTGCTTGGGACAACCACTTGCCGTTGATTGAGTTTACCTATAATAATAGTTCCATTCTAATATTGAGATGGAACTGTATGAAGCCCTGTATGGTAGGAGGTGTAGAACTCCATTGTGTTGGTATGAGTTAGGTGAGAGTGTTGTGCTTGAACCTGAGGTTGTGCAAGAAATAACTAAGAAGATAAATATGATCCAAGAGAATATGAATGCTTCTTAAATTCGTCAGAAGAGTTACCTTGATAAGAGGAGAAAGGACATTCATATCAAGAAAGATGATCATGTGTTTTTGAGAGTTACTCCAGTAACCGGTGTCAGTAGAGCGTTGAAATCAAGGAAACTTACGACACAATTTGTTGGACTATATCAGATATCAGAGAAGGTAGCTGAGGTGGCATACCAAGTTACTTAGCCACCGTCACTTACAAATTTTCATTATGTGTTTCATGTGTCTCAATTGAGGGAAGTATATGCCAAATTCTTCGCATGTGATTCAGATGGATGATGTACAAGTGAGAGATAACCTTACTATTGAGACGTTTCCAATTAAAATAGAAGGACAAGAAGTGCAGCAATTATGAGGAAATGATATTTCCTCAGTGAAGGTGTTGCGGGGTAGACCAGATGGTGAGAGTTGGTCGTGAGAACACGAGGATCAGATGAGATAGTCTTATCCAATGTTGTTTCCATCAGGTAATTTTCGAGGACGATAATTCTTTTAAGCGGGGGAGAGTTGTAACACCCTGAATATTAGATTAATTATTTAATTAATTAATTTAGTATGATTATATGAGTCTATGTGAAGTATATGGTGTTTTGATGCTTATTTATGATGTTTTGGTGCCTTGTGTGAGTCCTTGTGATGGTATATGACGTGTATTCGTGATGCAATTGTGATGCAAATAGAGATGATTTGATGAATAAGGTGTTTAAGACAATGAGTTGTATGGTGTAGGATGAGTTATTAAGAAGGTTTGGAATTTAAATAATTATTTTGGAATTATTAAGATTTAATAGTGATTAATTAGAATTATTTGGATTTAAGTAATTAGAATAATAGAATAATAGAATAATAGAAGTGTAGAGAAAATAAGGACAAGATGGTAATTAGTAGAAAGAGTGAGGGCATGATGGTAAATGGTATAATGCTAAGTGAGGGAATTTTTGGTATATAGGTATTAGGGGTCTAAATTGTGTTATTAGAAAAACATGAGTGAGAGTACAACTAAACATATCGTAGAATGAGAAAAGGCAAGGAGAAGGGAAAAGCTAGGGCAAGAGGAATTTGTAGAACGAGAAGAGGAATCAAAAGCTAACAATAATCATAAGGTAAGGAGGTGAATGGATTCTCTAATTGGTGATCCTACATGAGAGGATAGTGAGGGTTCCTTTCCCTCTTAGGTTGTTTTATATGATTGATACATAATTTGTTTGGTTTGATTGAATTGATGTGTTGTATATGATTATACATGGATCTGTGATGCTATGTTGTCATTATTCTTGTGATTGCGTTGTTATGATGATTGTTGCATAAAGCCCCAATCTAGAACCTATGAGTAATGAGAATTAGGATTTGAGGATTTGATGAAATATAAGATGAATAATAATGCCCAAATGATGTATAATTGATGTAGAAACATAGTATGATACAGTGGCAGAACCGACTGTTATACTGGTTTGCATTTTGCGTTTTTTGTTTGCAAAATGTCGCGTTAAGCAAGAGTCGCCACCGACTTTTATTTCATCCAACTAAGGAAAAGGAAAAAGAATAGAAAAAACCTTTTTCGAGAATATTTCTGAGTACAGGGGGTAGATTATAGAAAGGGAAGGTGTTAACACCCTTTCTATCCATGGTTTTCCATGGGGCTCTTAGGTACTTGCTCATTTTTAAAATTGCTTGTGTGTGTGCTTGTTTTGAAAAAAAAGTTTTACTTTGTGATAACCCTTGTATCAGTTCTCAAGGATGTGACGAAGTTGTTTTAAAAATTTGTTTTGAAAGGTGTTTGCGCGAAAAGTTTTGTTTGAGCAAGTACTTAAGAGTTTCTACCTACTCGAAAAAAGACTGGTCATTTTCCTTTAGACAGTGCTATCCCATTACTAAGGAATAGGTAGCACCGTCGTTGGAGTTTTAAGGGACGTTCGAAGGGACAAATACGGTCACAAAAGCAATATTAGGAGGTGTTAGTAATCATCCTAGAGCCTTAAAGATCTGTTTCCGAGGCAACATCCGAATGGGTCATTTGAGATCTTTCGAGGCTAGAGGACGACCACTAACAAAACCTATACTTCATGACGGCTTAACCAAAGGCAACCAAAGTGGAGTAAACCCTAGGAGTGAGCATGTGCGAGTGAGCTTTTTTCTGTTAATTTGTATTTGCACATTTAGGTTATCTACCATTTTAATTTTCAAATATTCTTGCCATACAATGCTATTAGCATACATCTAACAGTTAATAATTGCGGAAATTTAAAGTGCAGAAATAGAAATCCTAACTATTACATGGCTTTCGCAGATACAAAATTATTTAGTTGAAAATAAAATGAGGAAATTAAAACCCAAATTAAAATCTATTACAACCTCGAAACAATTACATAATAATTAAAAGGGTAATTAAAATACGCGCGACGAATTAAATGCGAAGAATTAATTAAGAGACCTAAAATCTAATTAAAAAATAATTTGGTTATTTTTGGAGAAAAATTAATTATTTACAACCCTAATTTCTAATTAGTTTTAATTATGAAAAGGAATTAAATTAACCTAATTTAAACTAAATTAATTAATTAAAAAAAATAACTATTTTATGAAAAAAAATGATTTTTAGGTGTTTTTTGTGATTTTATGGTTTTTTGTAGTAAATAAAAAATAATAATTAATTTGTGAAAGTAGATAATTAAACAAACAAAATAAATAAAAAAAATAGAAAAAAGAATTTAAATTGGGCCTGTATAGCAGATGGAGGGGTGTCCTTCTGAATTTATTCCAGGCCCACCAAGCTGAAGCCCAGTCAACGCCTGATCCAGTGTACTGGTCCACTGATGATCTATGGTATGACTGCGCGTGGGGGACGTTGGATTGGATGTGATGAGATCTTGAGGGTTAGATCTGAGGTCTCACGGTGGACTTTGTTGAACATGGTGCATTAGAACCTGTTAGGAAATATCAAGAAAATGCAAAAGTAACACGCCTGGGGTCGAACCCAGGACATGCACCTCATAGGTTTCCTCATTTGCCAACTGCGCTGCCAAGTTATTTGTTAATATAAAAACATAAAAACAATATATTGTGAACTGGTCAGTGACTATAACCAAATGCGCGTGAAGTTTAAACCATCCACTCAAGTCGTGACACGCACTCGTCTCCTCCAGGGAACTGTCGTCTTAGGTTCATAGCTTTTACCCACGGACAATCAGCCATAGCTAAAGACCTGCAATTCTCAAATATCTTGTCTAGGCAATATAAATCAGATTCAAGGTCATGAATCAATTGGATTCGATCCTCTGATCACGATGGTATCCATCTTGAGATCTAATTTTTCCTGCATTTGAAAGCCCTAAAGCAACCTTGTAAACCCTAGCAATGGTGTCTCATCCAACACGCACCAAAACATGCAATTAAGTATGTAAAAACATTCTAAAAGGAGATATAAACACGAATATACGCTCATAACTCAATGATCATGCATGAACTGTGAAATCAAATTCAAAATTATGGACGAACCGTGTTACAGCTAGCGCTCGTTTCTTGATGTTCCAGGCCTTGAGGATGCTTGTTATTGCTTCAACGATCGCCTAGGAACATGTTTTGACCTTCAGCACGCCTTGAACTGGTCTAAAATTGAAGATCTGATTCACACTTTTTCTTCAAGAATTTGAGTTTGCTTGATGACTTTCACGACCTCAATCCTTGTTCTCTTGCCTTGGCTGCGTTATGTATTTGTACTAGAGTGAATTAGGGTTGTAAAAACCACTAGTATCTTTGCAAATTTTGAAGATTTGATTTGGTTTACATATGGTATGATATCCTTCCAAATTTGGCCTAATCATGCCATTCTTGTGCCAATTATCTTTGATATGATTTGATTCTGATATGCCAGCATAATGAGCTTGTGATTTTGTCCAAAAATCCAATCAAACAAATCTTTGCTATTATTTACCAATTATTTGATTTAATTCAATTTTAATAAATAAAAAATCAAAACAAAATAAATAATGAAGAAAATAACATGTGAGTGAACATTTGGGTCGTGGACCATGTCATGAGTGAGGTGCAAGCATAAAAAGTTAGGCCCATTTGGCAAAAAATGTATTTTGATCACATTTGACTTTTGGCAATTTTGCAAAAAGGGTCAACTTTGACAAGGCATATCTCTTCCAATTTTAACCCTAGAAAGGTGTTCTTGGACCTTTTAAAAAGATTAAGATGTCCCCTAAGCAACCCTTTTGGTCTCATCTCAATTGGGTCTTCCATGTTCATGTAAGAAGCTTTGACCCAAAAAGTGTTTTTGTTGACTTTTCAAAAGGACCTATAATATGAAAATTCATATCTTTTTGTGGGTGCATATTTTGAACTTGAGGTATGAATATGAATTGTAGGTAATTGTATTCTCTTCAAAATGAGCCTTGGATGGAAAATTTCTGATAAAGTATGAGGAAGTTATGCTTGGTCAAACTTTGGTTAACTTTTCCTAAGAAACCCTAATTTAGCAACTTTTGGGTTTTGATGAATTTAGGGCATTCCTTGAGGAATCATGATCAACCCTTGATAAAATGATGGATATAACTTCAAAATGTTAATGTTGACCAAAAATCTTGAAGTTTGACTGTATGTGGGTCATAATTGACTTTTGACCTAATACAGTCGATTCTCAAGCATCTGAGCAGTTTAATGAGAAAGCTTCTTGTGCAAGGCTTGAAATTTGACATGGAAGGTCTTGGGAACATATTATGACCATGGAAAGCATATGAATTCTTTGGAGTTCACCCATCTTGATGAAAATGGAAACCCTAGTTTAAGATACATTGCCTTAGGAGAGAGTTTGTCTGGTCAACTCTTGGGCAACCTTGAACAAATGGAGGATCTCTATGGGAATGTTTTGAGTAAAATGAGAGGGAAAATTTCGGGGTACAACAGCTGCCCCTGTTCAATATTCTTAAGCCTGAGGATGTAGATTGGCTTGTCTGCCTTTCGTGATCTGAAGGTGGAAGATGATTGAACACTAAAGTGCCCAGAAATTTGCACTTGTATGAAGTGACACTTGATTTGATGATGTCGGGAATGGGCTTACAGATGCCATTTGGAGAAGATGACAGAAGATCATCAGGGATGGGCTTAAATATGCTATCTAGGATGTGATGGAGAATCGTAGAATCGTCGGAGATGGGCTTAAAGATGCCATATAGAGGATGTTGATTTCCTGAGATATTCCTTTGATGAGAATTCCTGTTCTTGTCGCTGAGGAGGAATATGCTGAGGGATGTTGGTATCTGTCTTGGGAGAAATATAATTTTAGGAGCTTCAGTTGTTTGTTACTCTACTGGGGGAATAATTCCTGCTTGCGGAAGCGGAAGTGAACTGCATATCTGGTCAGGGTACAAGATGCACCGCGACTTACTGGGGAAATGCGAAATCGATCGTGTTTGATCAGGTCCAGGTCTTGTAGTGTTGTGAACTATTGTCTAGAGATAAGAGAGAAGAAACCTGGATGGTAAGGTTATGAGAAGGAACCTGGGTCGTAGGTTTACTTCGAAATGAAAGCATGGATAGTAGGGCTGTGAGAAGGAACCTGGATAGCATGGTTACTTCGAAATGAAAGCCTGGATAGTAGGGTTGTGAGAAGGAACCTAGATAGTAGGGTTACTTCGAAATGAAATCCTGGATAGTAGGGCTGTGAGAAGGAATCTGGATAGTAGGGTTACTTCTAAGTGATAGCTTGGATAGTAGGGCTATGAGAAGGAACCTGGATAGTAGGGTTACTTAGAAATGAAAGCTTGGATAGTAGGGCTGTGAGAAGGAACCTAGATAGTAGGGTTACTTCGAAATGAAAACCTGGATAGTAGGTCTGTAAGAAGGAACCTGGATAGTAGGGTTACTTTGAAATGAAATCCTGGATAGTAGGGCTGTGAGAAGGAACCTGGATAGTAGGGTTACTTCGAAATGAAAGCCTGGATAGTATGGCTGTGAGAAGGAACCTGGATAGTAGGGTTACTTCGAAATGAAAGCCTGGATAGTAGGGCTGTGAGAAGGAACCTGGATATTAGGGTTACTTCAAAATGAAATCTTGGATAGTATGGCTGTGAGAAGGATCCTGGATAGTAGGCTTACTTCGAGATGAAAGCATGGATAGTAGGGCTGTGAGATGGAACCTGGATAGTAGGGTTACTTCAAAATGAAATCCTGGATAGTAGGGTTGTGAGAAGGAACCTGGATAATAGGGTTACTTCGAAGTGATAGCCTGGATAGTATGGCTATGAGAAGGAACCTGGATAGTAGGGTTACTTCGAAATGAAAGCCTGGATAGTAGGGCTGTGAGAAGGAACCTGGATAGTAGGGTTACTTCGAAGTGATAGCCTGGATAGTAGGGCTATGAGAAGGAACTTGGATAATAGGGTTACTTCAAAGCGATAACGTAGATTAGTTGACCCGTTTGGTTTTGGGAACTGAGTTTCCATTAGTCGTCTGCAGACGTGATCTGTATAACTGATGGATTTGTCGAAGCTAACCATCTTTTCCTGAAAAGATATCAGGGTTAGTTATATGCGATGCATGAAATGTAGGGTGAGATGATCTTCTCAAAATAAATGAGATTATGCTGTATATGATATGTATGTGTATGTCATGATGTATGTTCATGAAATGCTGTCAGGGTATGCCCGCGTCTGGGAAAATAAATCCCTGACGGTTGCTGGAGATTTGTAAATATTCTGTCGGGAAGAGATGCTACTTGAGTTGTAAATATTCTGTCGGGAAGAGATACTGCTTGAGAATAAACTCTGCGGGGAATGAACTTAGAAAATGTAGTTTTGTAGCTGAAGTGATGAACTCTGTCGGGGATTGAGCCTCTGTGTCCATAGAAATAAACTCTGGTTGGGGGATGAGTTTTACTGACTCGCCCGCGATTATGAACTTCAGCTGGGGTGGTTACGTCTTTTTTCGGGGAAGCTGACATCAATGCTTTTGAATACTCTTACTCTGTGGGGAGTGTATGTGCCTGGGATTGTGTTCCAGAGCTGACTCTATCCTGATATCTGTTGGGTGGAGTAGTTGTCGGGTTTGGCACTTCTTGTTCTTGCCCCTGTTTCTGGAATTACGAGTAATTGTCTTTTGCTTCTTATGTAACTATTTATGAGCAGCAATCATTTTCAAATGCATATATCAAAAATAAGTCATTGGACGTTCTTGCAAAACAAAACAGAAGAAAAAAAACAGACCGAAGTTTCTTGTGAAAATGATTTTGTATTGATTTTGAAATCGGCCTGTAATAGGTGTTTTCTGTACAAAGAGGCTGATGCTCTAGTAATAGAACGCCGCCGAAAAATAGAAATTATACCATTTGTGTAAAAGAAAGAAAAACAGCTATGTGAAACAACCCCATTGGGTTCCAACTCTGCTATTGCCTTTATATCTTCAAGCGTCTCATCACTTTGCTACTTGGCCGAAGGTTGATCAGATTGATTGGAGCCGTCCAAGCTTGATAGTCGATACAGAAGTCTGGTCGCAAGATGATCCAATGAGACATAGTGATACGCTTCATATCCCTAACTTTTTCCTGGACCGCCCTTTCAGGTTTTCAGTCCACCGGGATACCCTTTTTTTCCCGAGCCGCCCTTTCGGGTTTTCGACTTGCCGGGTGTACAGATTTTTTCATTTTCATCCCTTACTTTTACCTGAACCCTTTTGGTTCACCGGGAAGCCCTTATTTTTTCCTAGGCTAGTCAACCTAGCGAGTCTTTGATTAGGCGTAGTATCTTTTCACTATGTCTGCATTGACAGGGTGAGGAAGGTCGTCACCGTCCATGGTGGTTAGAATCATAGCTCCTCCCGAGAAAATGTTCTTAACCACAAATGGCCCTTCGTACATGGGGGTCCATTTGCCCCTGGGATCACCTTGCGGTAGTATGATGCGTTTGATCACTAGATCCCCGACTTGATATTCTTGGCGTCTAACTTTCTTGTTAAAAGCCTTGATCACTCGCTTATGATACGTCTGACCGTGACAAATAGAAGTAAGTCTCTTTTCATCAATTAGATTTAATTGATTAAGTCGGGTTCGGATCCAATCGTCTTCGTTCAAACCCGCATCCTTCATGATCCTGAGAGAAGGTATCTGGACTTCGATGGGTAAGACTGCCTCCATGCCATACACCAGAAGGTAGGGTGTTGCCCCTATCAACGTCCGGGATGAGGTACGGTACCCGTGAAGAGAAAATGGTAACATCTCATGCCAGTCTTTATATGTTACTGTCATCTCTTGTACAATCTTCTTGATGTTCTTGCTAGCTGCTTCAACAAAGCCATTCATCTTCGGCCGGTAGGGAGAAGAATTATGATGTTGTATCTTGAACTGCTTGTAGAGCTCGGTGATAATCGTGTTATTGAGATTTGTACCATTGTCCGTAATAATTCTCTCTGGCACGCCATACCGACAGATCAAGTTATGCCTGATAAACCGTGCAACAACATTCTTGGTCACGGTAGCAAAAGAGGTCTCCTCAACCCACTTCGTGAAGTAATCAATGGCCACTAGAATGAAGTGATGCCCATTAGAGGCGGTGGGTCTTATTTCTCCGATCATGTAGATGCCCCACATTGCAAAGGGCCACGGAGCTGTCAAGACATTTAAGGGGACCAGAGGCACATGCACCTTATCAGTGTATATTTGGCATTTATGACAAGTTCGAGGGTGCTGATAACAATCGGCTTCCATAGTGGACCAGTAATATCCTACCCGTAGGATCTTCTTAGCCATGGTGTGTCCACTGGAATGGGTCCCGAAGGTGCCTTCATGTAGATCTGTCATAATCCTCTCTGCTTCGCTCTTGTCTACACACCGTAGTAGTGTGGAGTCGTGGTTGCGTTTATAGAGGATTCCATTACTAAGGAAGAACTTTGAATCGAACCTTCTCAGAAACTTCTTATCATTTACAGATGCCCCTTCGAGATACTCTTGAGTCTCGAGATACCTTTTGACTTCGTGAAACCAGGGTTTGTCTGCCCCTTCTTCGGTATCGATTTCACAGCAATATGCTGGTTCATCCAACCTCACAATGGTGATTTGGGGAGCTTCATTGTCCCACCTAACTTTGAACATAGAAGACATGGTAGCTAGCGCGTCCGATCATTGGTTCTTATCTCGTGAGAAATGTTCAAAGGTTACCTCCTCAAAGTGTGGGAGCAATGTCAGTACGTACTCCTTGTATGGGATGAGATTCGGGTGCTTCGTATCCCACTCACCTTTGATCTGAATTATCACCAAAGCAGAATCCCCGAATACACTCAAGAACTTGATCCTTAGGTCGATAGCAGCCCTAAGACCCATGATGCATGCTTCATACTCCGCCATGTTGTTGGTATAGTTGAAACATAATCGGGCAGTGAACGAAGTATGACAGCCCTTGGGAGATATGATTACAACGCCGATTCCATTACCCAGTGTGTTTGAAGCTCCATCAAAATACATAGACCATCGGGATCCCCCCTCAGGTCCTTCATTCGGTCCAGGTTCTTCATAGTCATTCACCAACATAATATTCTCATCCGGGAACTCGAAATTCATGGACTGGTAATCATCCATGGCCTGATGAGCCAAATGATCAGCCAATACACTCCCCTTTATTGCTTTTTGGGTTGTATATTATATGTCGTACTCTGTTAAGATCATTTTCCACCTTGCTATCCTTCCGGAGAGAGCGGGCTTCTCGAAAATATACTTGATCGGATCCATCTTTGATATCAACAAGGTAGTGTGAGTCAACATATACTGTCTCAGTCGGCGAGCAGCCCATGCCAAAGCGCAACAAGTTTTCTCGAGCAATGAGTATCGTGTCTCACAGTCGGTAAACTTTTTGCTAAGGTAGTATATTGTGTTCTCTTTTCGACCAGACTCGTCATGCTGCCCCAGCACACACCCCATTGAATTGTCTAGCACTGTCAAGTATAATATCAAAGGTCTTCCTTCAACTGGAGGCATCATAATTGGTGGTTCTTGAAGGTATTCCTTGATTCTTTTGAAAGCGGTCTGGCATTCATCATTCCACTTTACCACTTGATCTTTCTTCAGAAGCTTGAAGATTGGCTCACAAGTAGCAGTCAGATGTGAAATGAACCTGGTGATATAATTCAGGCGTCCTAAGAAACCTCTAACTTCCTTCTCTGTATGGGGAGCTGGCATTTCTTGTATAGCCCTTACCTTTGCAGGGTCTACCTGGATGCCTTTGTCGCTGACAATGAAATCCAGAAGCTTACCAGACCTTACCCCGAAGGTGCACTTGTTCGGATTCAACCTTAGCTTATATATCTTCAACCTGTCAAACAACTTTTGTAGATGACCAGGGTGCTCTTCCTCGATTTGACACCTGGCTATCATGTCATTAACATAAACTTCGATCTCATGGTGAATCATATCATGGAACAAAGCGACCATGGCGCGCTGATAAGTTGTCCTGGCATTCTTCAATCCAAAAGGAATCACCTTGTAGCAAAAGGTGCCTCACTGTGTAACGGAGGTTGTCTTCTCCATGTCTTCAGGATCCGTCTTGATCTGGTTGTAGCCAGAGAAACCATCCATGAAGGAGAAGATTTTATGTTGTGCGGTGTTGTCGACCAGAACATCAATGTGAGGAAGAGGGAAGTCATCTTTGGGGCTTTCCCTGTTCAGATCTCTGTAATCTACACACATCCGTACCTTACCGTCCTTCTTAGGTAACGGAACAACGTTGGCAACCTTCTCGGACATTTCAGGATGCATACGGCGGACCTTCTGTTTAACCGGAGGGCAGTCTTCTTTAGTCGTCAGGCGATGTACCACAATATAAGTGTCCAAACTAGGCATGTCTTCATAGGACCAGGCGAAGATCTCAACATAGTCGTGCAACATCTGTATCAACCTCTGTTTGACGCTAAGCTCCAGATTTGCGCCCATTTTAACCTCTTTTCTGTCTTCCTCAGTACCCAAGTTCACTGTCTCAACTGGCTCTTCATGAGGCTGTATGACCCTTTCTTCCTGTTGTAATAGTCTAGCAAGTTCTCCAGGCACCTCACAATCATCCTCACCTTCGTCTTCGACTTGGTTGATCGGATTTCTGAAGTCATAACTGGCAATAGTAGAGCTGTTATCAATGGGATCCAGAGTGGATATGGATCTGCAGTATGATACGTGAGTGTGTGTAAGAGAATATCTATTTTGATAAAGTGAAAACAGATAAGAAAAACAGAGAGCCCAAAATTTGTATGCAAGAAACATCCAATGCTTTATTAATGATATATGAAATGACAAATACTAGCCCTCACAAACAAAACCCATGTGCCTCGGGCAAGGCACAAGGCCGTAAAGTTTTAAATTGTTTATTACAAATCTCAAAACAAGTAAGACAATTACTGCGGAATAAACGAAACTGGTATAAAGTCCCTAGCCGTCCAGTTACTCAATCCACCATTGGTAGTTGGGTAGATCCAAATGTCGATGTCAGAGTCTTCCTTGCTGTCTCCTATTGCGTTAATCCCCCGATTACTGATGCGTAGGGGAGGTCCTCCAGCCCGAGCATGTCGAATAACCCTTTGAGCCCATGTAGTAAAGCCCAAACCAAATTTGTCAGTTTTGTGAGTGAAATCAGGGAGCTGTCCCCAATTGGCACACCCACCTTCTTCAACCACGGCCCTGGTGTCCTTGAGGGAAGCCATCTTCAGAGGAGGTTTGTTGCTGGTAGTAGTTTCAGTCGATGCCAAAATCTGAGGGGCCTCTTCGAAGTTCTGACAAGGAGTTTCTATGAATTCCCCGTCCATCTCTATGTAGCGGAAGGAATTGAGGTGGCTCACCATATACTCCTCTTCACCCCACACAGTGACAATCTTCCCTTTTACTGGATACTTAAACACTTGGTGGAGTGTGGAAGTAACTGCCCCAGCCTCATGGATCCAAGAACGACCCAACAAACAAGAATACAATGGCCTGATGTCCATGACATAGAAGGTGGACCCAAAAGTCTGAGAACCCACTTTGACAGAGATGTCCACCTCCCTGTGCACCATTCTTTTCGACCCATCAAAAGCCCTTACCATAATGTTACTAGGCTTTAGAGTCAAACCCTCTCAATCCAATCGGTCTAACGCCTTCTTCGACAAAACATTCAGCAAAGACCCAATATCTACCAACACATGAGCCATAGTGGTGCCCCTGCATTCAATCGAGACATGCAGAGCATCATTATGCTTCCTTCCCTTTGGTGTCAAGTCTGCATCTGAAAAACCCAGCCCATTGTCAGCAATCAGGCTGGCCACATAATCTTTAAACTGATCAGCTGAAGTCTCTTCCAGCACATGCACAGTTTTGAGGAATGCAATCAAAGCCTTTGCATGGGCCTTGGAGCACAACAACAGGGATAACATGGATATCTTGGAGGGAGTCTGCCCCAGCTGCTCGACCACGTTGTAGTCGCTCTTTTTAATTATTTTCAATATTTCCTCTATTTCTTGCTTAGAGGCTTCCACAATAATTTTTCTAGGCGCCTCCGTCCGGGAAGGCTCACCTATAACTTCTTTGCTGCGGGTATCAGACGATTCGTCGACAGGGGTAATAACTGGAGTAAGAATATGAGCCGTAGTTGATGTACCAACAGGAACATCAGATGGAATGACAATAGTCCTGTTGACAATCGTAGGGGAAATCTCGGGAGAGAAGACCCTTCCACTTCGGGTAACCTTACTGGTTCCGAAAATGTTATCAATATCAGGATCAACCTCTTCATTTTTCAAATCTTGTTTGATGCCATGATAGTACACATCGGCACCATAATGCCAGGGGACAGCTTTGTCCGAGACATACGGGACATGACCAGGAACAATGATTATTAGCGGAGCGATTATTGGAGCAGATGTAATCCTAACAGGTCTTCTCGAGGAGACCTTGGAAGGATTGGTGCAAATGGTTATAATGGCAATGTCTTCAGATGGAACAACGGGAACCAAAGTTTTCTCGAACAAAATTTCTTTGCTTTCCATCAGGCGTTGAACACCTGACTTCAACAAATGGAAACCAGAAGGTAGAAATGAACACATGTGGCAACCTTCACCACAACCCGAAAATAAACCGTCCAACAACAAATTCTTCTTCACAGTCATGAGAGGAGTAGAAACTTCATCCACCAAGGTCACAAACAAGTCAGTATCAACAACATTAACTCCACGACCGTGCTTAGGCATATGAGCAGTTATGACATTGGGCTTCTCCGGAGCATCGAACTAAATTTCCTTGGCTTCCATCAGATCTTGTACCTTATTTCTTAGAGCCCAGCAGTCATTGATATCGTGGCCAGAACTCTCAGAATGATAGGCACACCGAGCATTTGGATTATATCGGGGAGATGTGGTATTTGGATTCTTAGGAGCCTCTTTCAAGGTTGCCAAGTTGGATCTCAGCAGATGAGGTAGAACTTCAGCCAATGTCATGTTGATTCGGGTAAACTGTCGTTGTGGTCTTTCCACCCTTTGTTGATTGTTGCATTGTGGAGCAACTGCAGGCCTAGGTATCATTTCGACACTTACTGTCTGACGTTGTTCAACCCTGTTTTGGCCCCTCGGGCTGTAGATGGCACTGGCTTCCTTCTTACCAGCAAAAGGCTTCTTTACTGAACTCGAAGAGGCATCCTTTTGTATCTTGCCACTCCAAATCCCAGCTTCTACCCTCTCTCCAATCAGAATCATCTCGGTGAAACCAACTGACGAGCTGCCAATCAAATGATTAAAGAATGGACTAGATAGCGTCCCCAGAAACATATCAACCAACTCCCTATCAGACAACGGGGGTTGGAATCTTCTAGCCAAGTCTCTCCACTTCTGTGCATAGTCTTTAAAGCCTTCACTTGCACCCATGGACATACTCTGGAGTTGAGTATGAGTAGGATCAAGGTCGGCATTATATTGATACTGCTTATAGAATGCATCAACCAGATCTTCCCAATTTTAGACATTGGCTCCCTCCAGCTGGTAGAACCATTCAGGTTGAGTCCCTGACAGACTATCTTGAAAGAAATGAACCCAAAAATTTCTATCAGCAGTGTGGGGCTGGATCTTTCTAACATAAGAGAGGAGATGGAGTTTTGGGCAGGACACCCCATCATACTTAGCAAAAACTGGAGCTTTGAACTTCTACGGGATGACCACTCCCGACACCAATCCCAATTCTTCGAAATCCAGCCCAGGTTTCCTCTGAACTTCCATGGTACTCAAACGATCTTCCAACTGCTTGTATCTATCCTCAGCAGGAGGATAGTGCTCATCATTGTAGTCGGTATCATTGTCAGAAACTGCAGGACTGGGATCCTTCTCCCTTGTCTCTTCTTCTTGATTCTCGCCTTCCTTGGATGAAGAGGTCAGATCAACATGTCGCTTCAACCGCTCTCCAAACCTTCTGCCCATATTCAGAATACCGGTAGCCTTCTTCTTTTTCTTTTTCTCTTTTAGGATGAGGGCTTTCAGATCCTCCTGCCCTTTTTCCAGACTTATGAACATTTGTTGGAACTGGGCGTTCTGTGCCTGAAGGTCCTTGATGCTTTATTCAGAAGACATTTCTGCTAAAATAAACAGCGAAGAAGATGAGAAACCTGTAATGGTACATGTACATGCAATGCTATGCATGGGATGCACATGCAATAATTTCAAAGACTTTGGGAAATTTAAATTTGCAAACCAAAATGAACAAAGATTTTATTAGTTGAATTCAAAGTTCAAATGCCTTTTAGGTGTTACAATTAAAAACAAATCTAAAACTAGAAAAGAAATCAAAAATCCCATGGATGCTTCCTCTTTCTGCCGAGATAAGCATTGAATCCTCTTTATTCATGGAGTTGCTTTGATAGCTCTAAAACCTTCCTCTCTTGAGCATGGAACCGATCCCTGTAAGTATCTCTCTCCTTCTTCAACTGAATCCAAGACCTCTGTAACTCTCCAATATCGGTGGGCATATAAGGGTAGAGAACCGTGTAAGGAATACACTCTTCAGTAGTAGGTTCCACAATCACTGGTAAAACGGCCACATAGGGCATCACAAGCTTCTGGGCGCGAGCTCGTACCCATTGGAGGTAAGGTTCCATAGGAATGGAAGCCTTTGGCCTCAAAGCCCTGGCGCCAGATCGGTTTACCGTACCCCAAGCTCGTATGAACCTCCAGCGATACTCGTGAACATCATCCTCATAGTTGAATATAATGCCCTGAATAAGTAACTCGTGGGGACCATCTCTTTAAGCATAACCAAATTGTCGCAGAGCTAAACAAGGATTGTAGGTTATACCCCATCTGATGCCAAGTAGTGGGATATTAGGGTACTTCCCATAGTGGTCAATAATAGCAGTTTTTCATAGCTCGGGAACACCAGAGAATATCCATGTGAGTGAGTGACATTATCCTTTGTGACCAACCCATACCTTCTTCATTCTTCAGTATGGACTTAGGGAGGTGAGAAATAAACCACCTCGACAGCAACGGCATGCAACACATAAGAACCCCTCTTCTCTTCATGGTACAAGTATGGAGAGTGTGCAAAATATCTCCGAGCAAGATAGGCACAGGGTTGCGAGAGAGGAAGATCTTGATAGCATTCACATATATGAATGAGTCTAGATTAGGGAATAGGACTAACCCATAGATTAGAAGAGCCAAGACCTTCTCAAAAGCTTGAAAATCCATATCATCCCAAAATAGCTGGGCCTTGTCTATCAAGAACTTGGCTAGAAAACCCTTGACTCCGCTTCTTATTTCCCAATTGGATACCACGTCGGCCCGTTTCAGATGCAAAGCTGAAGCAATGGCTTCTGGCTTAGGAACTTCTTCTAGACCTGTGAAAGGCAACTGTTTAAGAATGGGTATATCCAACAGCTGGGAGAATTCTTCCATGGTAGGTACCAACTGATAGTCTGGAAAGGTGAAGCAGTGGTGCTTGGGATCAAAGAACTAAAAGAGCACACTCATCATCTTTTCATCAAAATCTGATGTAACCAGGTTGAGAAGTCGACCATGTCTCTTAGTGAATGCATATGTTTCGGAAACCTTTGATACTAGCTCTTTGAGTTGGGAAGGTATCTTCACGAAGCTGATTCGGATAGTGTTTCTACGAACGGAAGCCATGATCTGCAAAACAGAACAAAGATAAATTCCCTTGGTCTTTGAAATGGTTAATGCAATAAGAATGGATGCTATGTTATGATGCATGACGTCATGATAAACCACAGGTATATCAGATACAGACAAATCACACCAAGTCCTTAGGTTTAAGGCCTCATGAGGTTAAAGGTCATACCCTCTTGAAGTTTAGTTGGTTTCAAACCTATCTTAAAAAGTAACCGGGTTCTAAGGGATCTCAATATCACTGATCATCCTTTATCGGGCATTGTTTCAGCTTAAGCAATCTTTTCTTGCGGCCGAAATATCCCAAAAGTCTGATCTCAATAAGTATAGCATCGAGTATCAACCAATCCCCAACTCTATACCGAGGCCGGCTATCTCACTACCTTCTAATGGCCAAGTTTGTTCGACCAAGGTTCTAAGGTCCGTTAGTGCTTCACGACACCACGCGGCGGCCCCGTATTCTCCTCGTTTCCCCATGAAGGATACCGGTACCAACCAAAGTGCCACACCAACACAACCATCTCTTAAACCATATCGGTCTACACCGTACAGTCTCCATGATCTATTGCTGTTTACCTAAAAAGTGCCCCCAGATCCGGGTGTAGGATCTATAGTAACCCAAGAAAAAACCCTTTAAGAATAAAGAAAACAAACAAGAAAGCAATTTGAAATGACCTAGATCCTAAGGTATAGCCTGCTTTATTTTATGTCCCCAACAGAGTCGCCAGTTCTGTGATACGGTGGCAGAACCGACTGTTATACTGGTTTGCGTTTTGCGTTTTTTGTTTGCAAAATGTCGCGGTAAGCAAGATTCGCCACCGACTTTTATTTCATCCAACTAAGGAAAAGGAAAAAGAACAGAAAAAACCTTTTTCGAGAATATTTCTGAGTACAGGGGGTAGGTTATAGAAAGGGAAGGTGTTAGCACCCTTTCTATCCATGGTTTTCCATGGGCTCTTAGGTACTTGCTCAATTTTAAAATTGCTTGTGTGTGTGCTTGTTTTGAAAAAAAAGTTTTACTTCGTGATAACCCTTGTATCAGTCCTCAAGGATGTGATGAAGTTGTTTTAAAAATTTGTTTTGAAAGGTGTTTATGCGAAAAGTTTTGTTTGAGCAAGTACTTAAGAGTTTCTACCTACTCGAAAAAAGACTGTTCATTTTCCTTTAGACAGCGCTATTCCATTATTAAGGAATAGGTAACACCGTCGTTGGAGTTTTAAGGGACGTTCGAAGGGACATATGCGGTCACAAAAGAAATGTTAGGAGGTGTTAGTAATCATCCTAGAGCCTTAAAGATCTGTTTCTGAGGCAACATCCGAATGGGTCATTTGAGATCTTTCAGGGCTAGAGGACGACCACTAACAAATCCTATACTTCATGACCGCTTAACCGAAGGCAACCGAAGTGGAGTAAACCCTAGGAGTGAGCATGTGCGAGTGAGCTTTTTTCAGTTAATTTGTCTTTGCACATTTAGGTTATCTACCATTTTAATTTTCAAATATTCTTGCCATACAATCCTATTAGCATACATCTAACAGTTAATAATTGCGGAAATTTAAAGTGCGGAAATAGAAATCCTAACTATTACATGGCTTTCGCAGATACATAATTATTTAGTTGAAAATAAAATGCGGAAATTAAAATCCTAATTAAAATCTATTACAACCTCGAAACAGTTACATAATAATTAAAAGGGTAATTAAAATACGCGCGACGAATTAAATGCGAAGAATTAATTAAGAGACCTAAAATCTAATTAAAAAATAATTTGGTTATTTTTGGAGAAAAATTAATTATTTACAACCCTAATTTCTAATTAGTTTTAATTATGAAAAGGAATTAAATTAACTTAATTTAAACTAAATTAATTAATTAAAGAAAATAACTATTTTATGAAAAAAAATGATTTTTAGGTGTTTTTTGTGATTTTATGGTTTTTTTGTAGTAAATAAAAAAAAGAATTAATTTGTGAAAGTAAATAATTAAACAAACAAAATAAATAAAAGAAATAGAAAAAAGAATTTAAATTGGGCCTGTATAGCAAATGGAGGGGTGTCCTTCTGAATTTATTCCAGGCCCACCAAGCTGAAGCCCAGTCAGCGCCTGATCCAGTGTACTGGTCCCCTGATGATCTATGGTACGACTGCGCGTGGGGGACGTTAGATTGGATGTGATGAGATCTTGAGGGTTAGATCTGAGGTCTCACGGTTGACTTCGTTGGACATGGTGCATTGGAACCTGTTAGGAAATATCAAGAAAATGCAAAAGTAACACGCCTGGGGTCGAACCCAGGATGTGCACCTCATAGGTTTCCTCCTTTGCCAACTGCGCTGCAAAGTTATTTGTTAATATAAACACATAAAAACAATATACTGTGAACTGGTCAATGACTATAACCAAACGCGCATGAAGTTTAAACCATCCACTCAAGTCGTGACACGCACTCGTCTCCTCCAGGGAACTGTCGTCTTAGGTTCAGAGCTGTTACCCACGGAAAATCAGCCATAGCTAAAGACCTACAATTCTCAAATATCCTGTCTAGGCAATATAAATCAGATTCAAGGTCATGAATCGATTGGATTCAATCCTCTGATCATGATGGTATCCATCTTAAGATCCAACTTTTCCTGCATTTGAAAGCCCTAAAGCAACCTTTTAAACCCTAGCAATGATGTCTCATCCAACACACACCAAAACAAGCAATTAAGTATGTAAAAACATTCTAAAAGGCGATATAAACACGAATATATGCTCATAACTCAATGATCATGCATGAATTATGAAAATCAAATTCAAAATTATGGATGAACTGTGTTACAGCTAGCGCTCGTTTCTTGATGTTTCAGGCCTTGAGGATGCTTGTTATTGCTTCAACGATCGCCCAGGAACACATTTTGACCTTCAGCACGCCTTGAACTGGTCTGAAATTGAAGATCTGATTCACACTTTTTCTTTAAAAATTTGAGTTTGCTTGATGACTTTCACGACCTCAATCCTTGTTATCTTGCCTTGGCTGCGTTATGTATTTGTACTAGAGTGAATTAGGGTTGTAAAAACCACTAGTATCTTTGCAAACTTTGAAGATTTGATTTGGTTTTCATGTGGTATGATATCCTTCCAAGTTTTGCCTAATCATGCCATTCTTGTGCCAATTATCTTTGATATGATTTGATTCTGATATGCCAGCATAATGAGCTTGTGATTCTGTCCAAAAATCCAATCAAAACAAATCTTTGCTATTATTTACCAATTATTTGATTTAATTTAATTTTAATAAATCAAAAATCAAAACAAAATAAATAATGAATAAAATAACATGTGAGTGAACATTTGGGCCGTGGACCATGTCATGAGTGAGGTGCAAGCATTAAAATTTAGGCCCATTTGGCAAAAAATGCATTTTGAGCACATTTGACTTTTGGCAATTTTGCAAAACGGGTCAACTTTGACAAGGCATATCTCTTCCAATTTTAAGTCTAGAAAGGTGTTCTTGGACTTTTTCGAAAACTTAGGATGTCCCCTAAGCAACCCTTTTGGTATCATATCAATTGGGTCTTCCATGCTCATGTAAGAAGCTTTGACCCAAAAAGTGTTTTTGTTGACATTTCAAAAGGACCTATAATTTGGAAATTCATATCTTTTTGTGGGTGAATATTTTTAACTTGAAGGCTGAAGATGAATTATAGGGAATTGTATTCTCTTCAAAATGAGCCTTGGATGGAAAATTTCAGATAAAGTATGAGGAAGTTATGCTTCGTCAAAGTTTGGTTGACTTTTCCTAAGAAACCCTAATTTAACAACTTTTGGGTTTTGATGAATTTAGGGCATTCCTTGAGGAATCATGATCAACCCTTGATAAAATGATGGATATAAATTCAAAATGTTGATTTTGACCAAAAATATTGAAGTTTGACTGTATGTGGGCCACAATTGACTTTTGACCTAATATAGTCGATTCTCAAGCATCTGAGCAGTTGACTGAGCAAACTTCTTGTGCAAGGCTTGAAATTTTACATGGAAGGTCTTGGGAACATATTAGGACCATGGAAAGCATATGAAGTCTTTGTAGTTCACCCATCTTGATGAAAATGGAAACCCTAGTTTAAGATACATTGCCTTAGGAGATAGTTTGTCTGGTCAACTCTTGGGCAACCTTAAACAAATGGAGGATCTCTATGGGCATGTTTTGTGTAAAATGAGAGGGAAAATTTTGGGTTACAATACATAGGATGATAATTGATGATGAATTCTGTGATCGGTGGGAATAGAACTGACTGTGTTTTTAAGCTGGTTCACGAAATGTCGCGGTAAGCAAGAGTCGCCACCGTCTTTTATGTTCTCTAACATGGAAAGGACAAAAGCACAGCAGAATTTCTTCTTTGAGAATGTTTCTCGGTTCGGGAGGTAGATTTATAGAAAGGGAATGTGTTAGCACCCTTTCTATCTGTGGTTATCCACGGGCTCTTAGGTACTCGCTCTTATGTTTTCAAAATTGTTTGCTTTTCAAGTGTGTGTGGGTTTTGAAAAAGTTTCGTTTGAAAAATTTCTAAGTAACTCTTGTATCTGTCCTCAAGAGTGTATGAAAAATTTGTTTGAAAACTTTTTAGAAAGTGTCAATGTGAAAAGTTGTTTTGTTTGTTTGAAAAGAGCAAGTACCCAGGAGAATCTACCTACTCTAAGGAATTAAGCTGTGTAAGAGTCCTTTAGATAGTGCTATCCCACCATTGAGGGGTAGGTAGCACCATCGTTGGAGGTATTCGGGTCAATTCGATTATCGGGACAGTGTGGTCACCGAAGCAATGGTAGGATACCTTAGAAGTAACCCTAATGTCCTAGATCCTTTGTATCCGAGGCAACCGTTTCGAGGCAACTGGATCTTTAGACAAAAGGGCAACCTCTAAGACACCCTATACTTGATGACCACGTTTGAGGCAACCAGTGAGGCGTACCCTAGGAGTGGCATGTGCTTTGTGTGTTGTTTTTCAGTTTATGTTTGTCTTGTACATGTTATTTGTGAGCTACGGATTGATTTTATTTTTCATACATTCTTTCATGCATTTTTTAACAGTTAGGAGTGCGAAAAATAAATTGCGGAAAGATAAATTCTAACTATTACAAGGCGCGGGTCTATACATCGCCAAAAACAAAAACCCGTTTGGAAAAATAAACTGCGAGAAAATAAATAAAGCGATAAAGGAGGTCCTAATTAATTATTACATTTCCTGAGCAGATACAAAATAATGAATAAATAAATACGCGCGAATAGAAATTTAATCGGGAACATCCTGAGGGTTTTGACCCTTTTTTGAATAAGAATTGAATTTTGTTCCTTTTTTGTGATTAAATGAAATTAATATTAATAACTAATTAATTAATTAATTAAAAAAATTTTTTTGTGTTTTTTATATTTTTAATGAAATAAAAATAAAAAGAAATTAAAAAATGAAAGTGAAAGACCTAATTCTAAATTAATTTTACTTATTAAAAAAATGTTAAAATTAAAGTAATTAAACTAATTAATTTAATTTACATTTATTTACAAAATAAGTTAATAAATAATAAAATGTTCTTTTTTTTTGTTTTTATGATTTTTTATAAAAAAATATTAGTTTGTTAGGTTAATTAACAATAATAATAAAAAAACTAATAAGTAAAAAAGGAAATATAAAAGAAAAGAAAAATAAAAGAAATAACAAAACCAAGGGGGTGTTGATGGCCCAATGGAGGTTTGATTTAGAAATTCTGGAAGCCCAATATTCATCCAGCCACGTTGACTTCTTGGATCAAGTGCTTGGTAATTGACTGGGAGCATGGTGTGGATCAGTTTATGACCACTGGATTGACGCTTGTGGACACTTGGCGCCTGATTTGTGAGGGGTATGGTGGAACACACTAGCAAGCCTGGATAGGAATATGTTAGGAAAAATTGAAACAATTATTGAGTGGACCTGGGAATCGAACCCAGGTCCTGTAGCCTTTTCCAATAGCATGGCCACCAACTGAGTTGCGCGTTTCATTTGTTCTAAGAATAAGAAATGATTAATATATGTAATAAAAAGCAATATTCCTGGAAATAAAAAAAACGCGCGTTATTTTAAACAGGCCAATCAGATGCAAGCATGTGGTCATCTTCTTCCTCAAAAATTGCAGGTTTTTTTACCTGCGGATTTTATCCGCAGGTGGTTTCGTAGGTGGCTTTGAAACTCGTCCCTAGGCCATGAAAATCCATTTCAAAACCATATTTGATCTCGTCTCCACCTCCTGAATCCATCTATGCTCATTACTTGCTATGATTTCACCTGCAAATGAAACGCCTAAAAACAACCCACGCAAACCCTAAGAGCGGACATCACCATATGGGGCTTAAAAATGAAATCAAATATTACAGTTATGTTGGAAATCAAGCAAGCAATATGATTATGTCAATATTTTTGAGAAACAATGCAAGAATAAGGAGTTCATGTTCTATGTACAGGGGTGACTTTGTGAATATTTACAGCGCAGTATGATGGATCTTAGGATGCGTTTTTGGTCTCTTTAGCTTCAGGGTATGGCAATGAAGGATCTCACGTGCTTAGTTTTGTCTGAAACTGCCTGCAACCTTGCTTTAGATCTCACACTTTTTTGACAAATTCTGAGTTTTGCTCTGGCCGTTTTCTGCACACACTAGGTCGTGAATGAGGCTTGCAAGGCTTGCATATGTAGTAATGAATGAGAATAAGTCACATTTAAGAGCCTTTAACCATTGCAATTAAGCTTTGGATTTTGTCTTAACCACCATTAAAGGCCTTTCAAAGCTTGTTCAAAATTTGAATTTTCATGCTTAATTCAGCTTGGCACGAATTTGATAGGTGTATTATGATGCATCAAGGTCATTCAAACCACAAGATATCATTTAATTAATTTTTTTGATTTTTATTTGAATTTTATGGATTTAAAATGAATTAAATTAATAAAATTAAATAAAAATAGAAAAATTAATGTTTAATCTTGAAATTGATCATGGGACACGTAGGTGGCATGACAAGGCTGAATCAAGTGGAAAAAGTGGGCCCTTTTGTCAAAAATTGAAGTTTCAAGGATAGTTGACTTTTGCCATTTCACAAAAATGTCCCAACTTCTCCAATGCATATCTTGCTCAATTTTGATCATATGAACATGTTCTTGGACATTTTGGAAAGGTCTTGAAGTCCTCTAACCAATGCCTTTGGTCCCATGTAATTTTGATTTACCAATCTCAAGTTATGGTCTTTGACTTAAAATGCCTTTTTGTTGACTTTTGAAAATGACCTATAATGTTGAAATTGATAACTTTTTGTGAGAGCATTTCTTGGACTTGGAATGTGAAGATGAGTTATAGGAAATGTCATCCCCTTCAAAATGAGAATTGGATGGGATTTTTCTGATGAACCATGAAAAAGTTATGCCTTGGTCAAGTAACAGTTGACTTTTCAGCTGTCCAAAAATGGAAACTTTTGCATCTTGATGATTTTTGAGCCATTCTTGTGGAATCATGATCAAGACTTTATCAAATGATGATTGTGGCTTCAAAATAAGATGTTGACCAAAATTTTTGACTTTTGACTGCCAAATGACCATTTTGCCCCTGCAGTTGGTTGTGAAGCAATTAGGGCTTTTGACTGTGCAACCCTTGAGTAGACTTGAGCAAATTGAGATGATGCTTGTCAAAAATTTGAAGAATATGGGAGGGCAAATTTTGGGGTATAATAGTTGCCCCTGTTCAATCTTCTTAGACCTGAGGATGTAGATTGGCTAGCGTGCCTTTCGTGATCCGAAGGTGGAAGATGATTGAACACTAGAGTGCCCAGAAATTTGCACTCACATAGTAGAATATCAGCAATGTGATGTCGGGAATAGGCTTACAGATGCCATTTGGAGAGATTGTGGATAGGAGGATGGGCTTATAGATGCCATCTGGAGATGTGACAGAACCTTGTCGGGAATGGGCTTATAGATGCCATTTGGAAAGATGGTATGGGAGGATGGGCTTATAGATGCCATCTGGAGATGTGACAGAACCTTGTCGGGAATGGGCTTATAGATGCCATTTGGAGACTGTTGGTAGGTGGATGGGCTTATAGATACCATCTGGAGGTTGTCTGTTGAATTGTAATTTTTGTAAGTTGAAAGAGGGAACCTGTGTAGGGTTTCCTGATGATGAACTCATGTAAAACTGCATCTTGGAAAGAAGGACACCTGTGTAGGGTTGACTGATGATGAGCTCGTGTAAGACTGCATCTGTGTAGGGTTTACTGATGACGAGTCCGTGTAAAACTACGTCTGGAGTTTGAGAAGGGAACCTGTATGGGGTTACTTTGATGATGAGTCCGTGTAAAACTGCATCCTGGAAGAAGTAAAACCTGGGTAGGGTTTTTGATGACGAGTCCGTGTAAAACTGCATCTTTGGGAAGAGAGAACCTGTGTAGGGTTTCTTCGGGATAAGTTCGTGTAAAACTTCTGGAGGAACCGGGATAAGGTTACTTCGGGATAAGTCCGTGTAAGACTTTTGGAGGAACCGGGGTAAGGTTACTTCGAGATAAGTCCGTGTAAGACTTCTGGATGAACCGGGGTAAGGTCATCTTGAGATAAGTCCGTGTAAGACTTCTGGAGGAACCGGGGTAAGGTTACTTCGGGATAAGTCCGTGTAAGACTTCTGGAGGAACCGGGGTAAGGTTACTTCGGGATAAGTCCGTGTAAGACTTCTGGAGGAACCGGGGTAAGGTCATCTTGAGATAAGTCCGTGTAAGACTTCTGGAGGAACCGGGGTAAGGTTACTGCAGGATAAGTTTGTGTAAAACTTCTGGATGAACCGGGGTAAGGTCATCTTGAGATAAGTCCGTGTAAGACTTCTTCTGAAAGAAAAGGAACCGGCGTAGGGTTACTTTGATGATAAGTACGTGTAAGACTTCGTCTGAAGGAACCGGTGTAGGGTTACTTTGATGATAAGTCCGTGTAAGACTTCGTCTGAAAATTGAGAAGGAACCGGTGTAGGGTTGCCTGAGGATGATCAAGTAGATAATTGTCCTGTTTGGTTTCGGATATTAACTCACGATCAGTCGTCCACAGAATTTTCCTGGCTTGTTACCGGTGTTGATCTGGAACTGTAAAGGTAGATGGTAATCATCTTTTGATTGACTTTTTTTTGAAAAGGCAAAGTATTAGTCATATGCAATGTCATGATGCATGAACTGCATGATTCAAACATAAATGAGATTTGTGTTGTATGATGCGTATGCATGCTATGATGTATGAAGATGTGATGTTTATGAATGTATTCTCGTCTGGGAAAATAAATCATTGACGAATGCCGGGAGTTAAATCCTGGGCTGATGTTTGAAGAGTAGAGTTCTTCATTTCCGCTGGGGATGATGGTTGCAAGAATAAACCGGTAGGAGAAGATGACTCCGTTGGGGAATAAACTTGTTGGAGAGATTACTCTGCGGGGAATTACTCTGTGGGGAGAGATACTTCGCTGAGGTTTTGATGATAACTCCGCTGGGGATACCGTTGATAAGTTATGTTGGGGAATTGATGAACTCCGCTGGGGGGATAGGAAGAACTTTTCCGAGGACGATCTTTCCGTGGTAATTAGCTGAGGATAACCCAGTTATAAGCTCTGGTGGGGAATAACCTTTGAATAAAGCCGGGGAGAGACGTACGTATGCTGCCGGTGGATAAGCTTCCAGAATCTACTGGGGATAAGCTTCCAAAAATCTACTGGGGAAATTGATACAACTCTCCTGGGGAAACTTTTGGACTGTACTGGGGAAGTGGCTCCACTGGGGTGTCTGTATTCCGCCGGGGAACAATCTTATGTTAAGACTGTCGGGGATGCTTATTGAGGAATAGCTGTATATATTCCGCTGGGGAATGTTGAGATCTTCTGTGGGATGCCCAACTTCCTGGAGGCTGGCAGTAGACTAACTCTGCTTGGGGAGAGCGTTGTTGACTTGCTGGAGATACTGTGCCTTTTCAGGACTGATTGGGAGACCAACTTTGCTCGGGGGAGAGTATTGTTGAACCTTGTCTTACTCCCGGGGAGTGGAGGCCTCTTGGTTATGTTCTTCAGCCGAACCTACCTTGGTACCTTGGTTGACAGAGCAACTAGATCGCTTGGACAACTCATTATTGCCCCTGTTTCTGATGTGGGAGAAGAAGATACCTTGTGGAGGTGCTTGATAACTGCCGATTGACAAATCTTCTTCTGGTAGGCAAGTGACGAGGTGACGGGACATAGTCGTACGCTTTGATCCCTAGTTTTTGCATGGACCGCCCTTTCGGGTTTTCGGTCCACCGGGATACCCATTTTTGCCCAAGCGCCTTTTCAGGTTTTCGACTTGCTGGGTGTACAAATTTTTTATTTTCATCCCTTATTTTTGCCCGAACCCCTTTTGGTTCGCCGGGAAGCCCTTATTTTTGCCTAGGTGTGTCAACCTAGCGGGTCTTTGATTATGCGCAGTATTTTTTTGACTATGTCTACGCTCTCAGGATGTAGGGAGGTGCCCCTGTCAGTAGTTCTGTGTTGCCATGCTACCAGAAGATGTTTGATCGTGCAAGATTCGTTGCTAGAATTCCTGTCCGATGCCCCAAGTGATCCAGATGGAGATTTACCCCAAGCTGGTTGGCCTTTTGAGAGATTCTCCGAATCTTGACTTAACTGCCCCAGATGATGGACAATGATCATGCCATGCCCCTTCATTGAAGGTGCTTTTGTTCATTAGACATTCGTCGTGCGAACTTCCATGTTGTTCAAACGAATAGTCATATGCAAGCAATGTTATATTAAAAGTGCAAAGCTTATGTCTGTCTTGAAGTTTTTGAAAATGCATTTTTTGTAAAACAAGCAAATTTTGTAAAATGTGATGTCAACACAAGATTTTACAGTAAGCCATATAGGAGTCAGGATACCTTTCGTAACAGCATGCTTTCGAACTAACCCATGCTTCAGCTAGGACTTTTGAGGGTTATAACGTGGCCTGGTTCACGGTTTAAGAAACAAAGGATAAAGGCTCAAATTTTTTTGTACCCACCCGCTCTTCGTAATGTTCTTCAAACCTAAACTCAGCTAATCGTGCGTTAGACCTTGTTGAGTCTTTGCTCTGATATTCCAGTGATGGTTCGGATGTTGACAGTTTATTTTGAATAGGCAGTCATTTATTTTTTTGCTGAGGGTTTGTAGGACCTCTTTCTCTTTTTTTTTTGATTTTGTTATCCCTATTTTTGCCTGAACTGTTTCCTTTTGAAATTACAGTCAGCGGGATGCCCCAGTTTTGTAAGTCTCTTTCATAGGTTTTGACTTAATGGGCTTTTATTTTGAGAGATAATGACTGCCTGTCTTTATGATTATTCGGAACCATCATTGTCTTTTGCTTTGTAAGGACTTCTTCGATGTCGTTCGTTGTGCACCTGGATCAACTGAGAGAACTACCCTGCCCCAGGTTATGATTAAGGGTTTTAATTTTCGAAAAGAAAAAACTCCAACTTCTTTGGCTCAAAGGGGTTGACTAGGGATTATTTGCCTTATAACTCCAGCGTTTAGGAATTGAAACAATTCCTGTACCTCATCAGCGGGGTCTGTTCAAAAGCATACTGTAAATTATGGTATCGTTTTCGTCATCCTCCCTCAAGAGGCTTAGAATTATTAATCGAGAGTTTGAACATCACAAAAATGAAAGCAGTTTGAATATAGCGAATGCGAATATATTGATTCAAAACAGACATATGCGATGCATTGATAAAGTAATAAAGTTTGCTATGATAATAATTGTTTGTATAAGCAAAGAAAATACAACTTGAACATTCGAATGAACAAAAGTTTTCTGGTCTCAGGACTTGTCACTCCAAATGGTGAATCCTGCAGGGATGGTAAAAGAACTCAGCCTGACCCTCTTGGGTGAAATCCACTGCTCCCTCATTAATCAGGTCCTGGACCTTGTTCTTCAGAGCCCAACAGTCGGCAGTGTCATGTCCAGGACTATCAGAGTGATATGCACATCTTTTGTTGGGATGATAGTTAGGAGCAGAGATGTTGGGATTCCGGGGAGGAGCCCTTAGTGTAATCAGATTCAATCTCAACAGGTGTTGTAAAGCTTGAAACAGAGACACGTTGAGCTGGGTGAATTGCCTCCTGGGCTTGTTTGGCCTACTCTGATCAACCTGTTTCTCTGGGCGAGGTTGTGGTTGGACCTGTGAAGTGGTAGCAATTTGGAGAGGTCTATTCTTCACCATACCAGACTCTTGTCGTCTTAGAAGCTGATCAATGACCTGGTCCCTGACTTGGACTGGTTGCTTCATGTTGTATCTGTCTTGAAGAAGCTGACTGATCATGGTCCTCAACTCTTCTTGCTCCCGAGCTAAGCCTTGGATGAGAGCCATTTGCCCCAGCATCTGGGTTCTCATTGTATCTACTTCATCTTGCAGACGTTTCAGTCGTTCGTCCTTATCATCTTCGGGACTTTTCTTGGCCAAATTCCCCATGAGGAGTGTCCTCAACTCTTCCTGCCCCCTGGATAGGCTTAGAAAGATCTCTCTGAACTGAGTCTCTTGAGCATGAAGACCCTGGTTATCTTGTTGGGAAGCCATTGCTGAAATAAACAGCGAAGAGGGTAAGTGACCTGTAACAAGGGTACCTGTAATGCAATGATATGTATGTATGCATGCGATGTTTTCAAGGATCTCGCGGGGTAAACAAGAAAAATTGTTAGAATTTGAATTTTGTAGCTTGATGGAAGGAACTTCATGTTTATGAGAGTCCTTCTTCAAGAGTCAAGGCTCACCATATCGAGTGGGTCATAGCCCCTGACTCAAGTCATCATGTTTTGGTTTCTGGACAACCTTGGTTAGAGGAAAATAAATCCCCTTTGCCCCTTGCTAGACAGTTGGTTCATCATGACCTGCATCATAAGCCCTTGAGATCCTTGAAATGGATTAGTCCTCATGCAGGATGTATGCAATGGTATGATGTTATGTTATGCATGGAGTGATGTAAGTAGGCCCTGTAATGAGTCCCAATTAAGGACTGTAAACAAAACCTGCAAGGAACTCGTGTGTCAGATGACAAGCATGCAAGTAGTCAAGTTTGAAGGCACAAAAGTCACACAGAGAACCCTTAAAGTTTAGGCCAGCATGAAGTTTGGGGTACTACCCTCTTGAAGTTGGTGGGCTCAAAAACCTGTCCTATCAAAAGTAATCGGGTTCTAAGGAGCTCAATATCATAGGGTTGTTTTCTGTGTTCATTGTTTTGATTTAGCCACTGAACTGGCGATCAAAATATTCCAAGAAAACAACCCTCAATAAGTGTAGTATCGAGTATCTACCAACTTCAGACTGCACCAAAGTCAGTCATCTCACTACCCCTAAAGAGGCCAGGATGGTCAAGTAAGGTTCCTAAGGTCAGTTGATGCTTCACGACACCACGCGGCGGCCCCGTACTCTCCTTGACTTGACTCAAGGGTTACCGGTACTCACCAAAGTGCCACATCAACGTAGCAAACTGCTTCAACCGTGTCGGTATACCCCACACAATTCCCTCACAGTTTGTTGCTACTTTCTAAAAGGTATCCCCCAGATCCGGGTTGGGATCTATGAAACTCCCAAAACAGGCCCACAATATTAAATCAAGCAAAGCAAGCAATTGAAAACATGATGATGAACTATTGCTAAGGTACACCCCACTTATTAGTGTCCCCAGCAGAGTCGCCAGTTCTGTGATCGGTGGGAATAGAACTGACTATTTTTTTAAGCTGGTTCACGAAATGTCGCGGTAAGCAAGAGTCTCCACCGTCTTTTATGTTCTCCAACATGGAAAGGACAAAAGCACAACAAAATTCCTTCTTTGAGAATGTTTCTCGGTTCGGGAGGTAGATTTATAGAAAGGGAAGGTGTTAGCACCCTTTCTATCCGTGGTTATCCACGGGCTCTTAGGTACTCGCTCTTATGTTTTCAAAATTGTTTGCTTTTCAAGTGTGTGTGGGTTCTGAAAAAGTTTCGTTTGAAAAATTTCTAAGTAACTCTTGCATCTGTCCTCAAGAGTGTATGAAAAATTTGTTTGAAAACTTTTTAGGAAGTGTCAATGTGAAAAGTTGTTTTGTTTGTTTGAAAAGAGCAAGTACCCTGGAGAATCTACCTACTCTAAGGAATTAGGCTGTGTAAGAGTCCTTTAGATAGTGCTATCCCACCATTGAGGGGTAGGTAGCACCATCGTTGGAGGTATTCAGGTCAATTCGATTATCGGGACAGTGTGGTCACCGAAGCAATGGTAGGATACCTTAGAAGTAACCCTAATGTCCTAGATCCTTTGTATCCGAGGCAACCGTTTCGAGGCAACTGGATCTTTAGACAAAAGGGCGACCTCTAAGACACCCTATACTTGATGACCACGTTCGAGGCAACCAGTGAGGCGTACCCTAGGAGTGGCATGTGCTTTGTGTGTTGTTTTTCAGTTTATGTTTGTCTTGTACATGTTATTTGTGAGCTACAGATTGATTTTATTTTTCATACATTCTTTCATGCATTTTTTAACAGTTAGGAGTGCGGAAAATAAATTGCGGAAAGATAAATTCTAACTATTACAAGGCGCGGGTCTATACATCGCCAAAAATAAAAACCCGTTTGGAAAAATAAACTGCGAGAAAATAAATAAAGCGATAAAGGAGGTCCTAATTAATTATTACATTTCCTGAGCAGATACAAAATAATGAATAAATAAATACGCGCGAATAGAAATTTAATCGAGAACGTCCTGAGGGTTTTGACCCTTTTTTGAATAAGAATTGAATTTTGTTCCTTTTTTGTGATTAAATGAAATTAATATTAATAACTAATTACTTAATTAATTAAAAAAATGTTTTTGTGTTTTTTATATTTTTAATGAAATAAAAATAAAAAGAAATTAAAAAATGAAAGTGAAAGACCTAATTCTAAATTAATTTTACTTATTAAAAAAATGTTAAAATTAAACTAATTAAACTAATTAATTTAATTTACATTTATTTACAAAATAAGTTAATAAATAATAAAATATTCTTTTTTTTTTGTTTTTATGAATTTTTATAAAAAAATATTAGTTTGTTAGGTTAATTAACAATAATAATAAAAAAACTAATAAGTAAAAAAGGAAATATAAAAGAAAAGAAAAATAAAAGAAATAACAAAACCAAGGGGGTGTTGATGGCCCAATGGAGGTTTGATTTAGAAATTCTGGAAGCCCAATATTCATCCAGCCACGTTGACTTCTTGGATCAAGTGCTTGGTAATTGACTGGGAGCATGGTGTGGATCAGTTTATGACCACTGGATTGACGCTTGTGGACACTTGGCGCCTGATTTGTGAGGGGGTATGGTGGAACACACTAGCAAGCCTGCATAGGAATATGTTAGGAAAAATTGAAACAATTATTGAGTGGACCTGGGAATCGAACCCAGGTCCTGTAGCCTTTTCCAATAGCATGGCCACCAACTAAGCTGCGCGTTTCATTTTTTCTAAGAATAAGAAATGATTAATATATGTAATAAAAAGCAATATTCCTGGAAATAAAAAAAACGCGCGTTATTTTAAACAGGCCAATCAGATGCAAGCATGTGGTCATCTTCTTCCTCAAAAATTGCAGGTTTTTTTACCTGCAGATTTTATCCGCAGGTGGTTTCGTAGGTGGCTTTGAAACTCGTCCCTAGGCCATGAAAATCCATTTCAAAACCATATTTGATCTCGTCTCCACCTCTTGAATCCATCTATGCTCATTACTTGCTATGATTTCACCTGCAAATGAAACGCCTAAAAACAACCCACGCAAACCCTAAGAGCGGACATCACCATATGGGGCTTAAAAATGAAATCAAATATTACAGTTATGTTGGAAATCAAGCAAGCAATATGATTATATCAATATTTTTGAGAAACAATGCAAGAATAAGGAGTTCATCTTCTATGTACAGGGGTGACTTTGTGAATACTTACAGCGCGGTATGATGGATCTTAGGATGCGTTTTTGGTCTCTTTAGCTTCAGGGTATGGCAATGAAGGATCTCACGTGCTTAGTTTTGTCTGAAACTGCCTGCAACCTTGCTTTAGATCTCACACTTTTTTGACAAATTCTGAGTTTTGCTCTGGCCGTTTTCTGCACACACTAGGTCGTGAATGAGGCTTGCAAGGCTTGCATATGTAGTAATGAATGAGAATAAGTCACATTTAGGAGCCTTTAACCATTTCAATTAAGCTTTGGATTTTGTCTTAACCACCATTAAAGGCCTTTCAAAGCTTGTTCAAAATTTGAATTTTTATGCTTAAAATGGCTCTAGCACGAAATTGGTAACTAAAATATGCTTCATGAAGGCTAATCAAACCACAAGATACCATTTAATCAATTTTTTTATTTTACTTGAATTATTATGGATTAAAATGAATTAAATCCATAAAAATTAAATAAAAATAGAAAAATAATTATTTGGTCTTGAAATTGATCATGGGACACGTGGGTGACATGACAAGGCTGAACCAAGTGGAAAAAAGCGGGCCCTTTTGTCAAAAATTGAAGTTTCAAGGATAGTTGACTTTTGCCATTTCCCAAAAATATCCCAACTTCTCCAATGCATATCTTGCTCAATTTTGATCATATGAACATGTTATTGGACATTTTGGAAAGGTCTTGAAGTCCTCTAACCAATGCCTTTGGTCCCATGTAATTTTGATTTACCAATCTCAAGTTATGGTCTTTGACTTAAAATGCCTTTTTGTTGACTTTTGAAAATGACCTATAATGTTGAAATTGATAACTTTTTGTGAGAGCATTTCTTGGATTTAGAATGTGAAGATGAGTTGTAGGAAATGTCATCCCCTTCAAAATGAGCATTGGATGGGATTTTTCTGATGAACCATGAAAAAGTTATGCCTTGGTCAAGTTACAGTTGACTTTTCAGCTGTCCAAAAATGGAAACTTTTGCATCTTGATGATTTTTGAGCCATTCTTGTGGAATCATGATCAAGACCTTATCAAATTATGATTGTGGCTTCAAAATAAGATGTTGACCAAATTTTTTTACTTTTGACTTCCAAATGACCATTTTGCCCCTGCAGTTGATTGTGAAGCAATTAGGGTTTTTGACTGTGCAACTTGACCTTGTGAGCCTTGAAACTTGACATGTAGGTGCTTGACAATGTATATGAGCATATGGGACTTGATTGAGTCCTTGAAAACCTCAAATTCCTTGCAAGAACCAAAACCCTAATTTTGACTGGCTTAGGAGGATGGTTTGACTGTGCAACCCTTGAGTAGACTTGAGCAAATTGAGATGATGCTTGTCAAAACTTTGAAGAATATGGGAGGGCAAATTTTGGGGTACAACAAATTCCTATGATTATATGATGTTTTAAGACCCATAATATAGTGAAAGCGCAGAAAAATCACAGAAAATCGCTGAAAAATTTAGCACAAAACAACATGCATCAACTCAAAGAGGTCATGCATCGACTCATGCAGGTTCAAGACTCAGTATGCGTCGACTCATTGGGTCGACCTGAGCATACACAGGACATATAAATTACCTATGCTTCGACTCAAAGGGGGCATGCGTCGACTCAAACAATCCAATTTTTGACAGATTTTTATAATGGCCATAACTTTTGAACCGTAACTCTGTTTGATGCGTCGTTCGATAGCTAACGCGATGAACTATATTTATAAGGAGTAAAATTAAGAATAAGAAGGATAATTCTAGTACCCAAGTTAGTGTAGAATTTGTTTCCCCGTGTTGAATTGCTATGATGTTTTATGGTAATGAAGTATGATGATGATATGTTGTTAATATGATGATTTTGTTTTATATGATGATATGATGATGATGCTTTTCTTATATGAGTACATATGATGTGATTTAGAAGTATAATTCTAGTAACTAAGTTAAAATAGGAATTATTCCCCGTTGTTACACCAAAACGGTGGGTTGTTTTCTTACGATGTTCTTTTGTTGATGATGCCGATATGGGGCAATGTTGGTGATTATGATGAGGATGACTCAAATTGCAATGGTTATGAAGGCTTATTCCTTGTGGTTGTATGATTTCACGTTGTTGCATGTTCATATTACATGCATTCATGGATGAGGGCTTATGCCCTGATGTTGGCATGTGTTGTACCCCAAAATTTGCCCTCCCATTTCCTCAACATTTTCTCATCACAAGACCTTTGAAGATCAAGATCCAGTTAGGGTTTCCTCTGCTCAAGACTTCTCCTTGCACTGTGGACTCAAATTAGGGTTTGTGTTTGCCTAAGGATGTTTTGACCTAAAATGCCTAAGATGACTTTCATGCTTCATATTGGACTCCCAAGTTTACCTATACCAAGTTTCAAGTCTTGATTCCAAGTTTTGCCCAGTCAATTGGACAGTTGACCTAGAAATCAGCTGTATTGGGGAAAAGTCAACTGTGGCCAATTGACAGTCAAACCTCATGAAAATTGACCCACATCAACATATTGAACTCATATGGACCATTTGATCAAGTTTGGATCACAATTCTCCAAGAAATTTGATCAGATCATCAAAAGGGCAAAATGGTCATTTTTAGGGTTTTGACTGCACAAAGGCAATTTTTGGTTGTTTGACCTAGCCAATGGCAAACCAAGCTCACATATAGCCTCAAAGACTCAATGAAATTGTCTTTACACATTCATCAAGCTCAAAAGATCCCAAGTACACAAGATTGACAGTTGAATTTCCCAGTCAATTGATCAATTTTGACTGTATACTGAAAAGTCAAACTTTGACTTTTTGGTCAAAATCAAGAGTCAAGATTCATTTTTCATCAAAACATGCCAAATCATGAAACTTTTTCACCAAGAAATCACAAAATGCAAATTAGGGTTTGAAAATGGAATTTTTCATAACTTAGAATTTTTCTAAGTTATGAAAAACCCTAATTTTTTCCCAACTTTGCCCCACCTTTTCACCAAGATCCATTTGGATTCAAACAAAAGTCAAAACATGAAAGTTGTAGCTTGTTGCATAATCTACAACTTTGATTCACAAAGTTTTCTCATTTGAAGCTTGTATCTCAAGTTACAATTTTTTGAATAAGGGCACTAAACCATTTTTAACTTAGTGAAATTTTAACCTATTTTGACAAGGTTTTCTACCCCACTTCAAGGCCACTTTTCATGCCCTTCCACTTGGAATTTCAATTTGCATTTCAAAGATGGATTGTAGTACACATTCCAAGATTTCCAAAATGTCCAAGAACTCATCAAACAACCTCATAACTTGAGAGATTCGAATTTCACAAGTTGGCAAAAATTCACTTTTGTTCTTCATCAAAACATGTTCATAACTTTGCAAATTTGAACTCAGCTTGCTTTATGCTTGATTACAGGTCCTTGAACCATTCCATACTCAATAATTTAATGCATATTCAATGTGTTAGAGTGTTGTTCTTTGAGTGCAAGCATTGTATGCAAGATTAATCCTAAACTAGATAAAGTGAACTTTCCATTTTTGAAAAGATTAACTTTATGTCCAATTGCAAATCAAGAAAGTACATGGAAAATCTGCTTGGCAAAAGATTATGTGCATAACACACTGATCAAGAGAGGATTATGCAGCACATTAGGGGGTCCTCTACTGACCTAGAAAGCCAACTTGCTTTTGTTTGCTTCAAGTTCAAGAAAGGTCCATAACTTGTGCCATCTCTCATCTCAGCTTAAGCACACAAGAAAGAAGTTATCAAACACATTCCATAGAACATATCCAAGCTTTGGCACGAGTCATTGACCTCAAAAACACCCTCCATCTCAGAATCATCCTCAAACTGCAAAAACAGGGTTGCCTCTGCAGTTTGAGTGCCAACTCCCATTTCCCTCGAGCATTCTTACCAAAATCAATCCATACACATTCCCTAGCATATATGCAAGCTAACCATGACCTAAAACCTGACCTGTAACCTCTCTAACAGTTTCCACCATTTTCATTTTTTCCTCTTGCAGTTGAAGTTCCACAGCTCGATACAAGAAGTTTCAAGACAAAGTAAGCACTGAAAAAGCATCCCTGGACCTCAAGGAAGCTTTTCCAATCATTACCTTGCACTAGAAGTTCCTCATTCTCCAGATAGAAGTTCAACTGCACAGGTAAAACTTTGAACTCGTATCTCTCTTATCATTCATCTTTAGTCTTAAGTTTGTGAAGAAACAAGGTTCTACTCATAGCCCTGAACATGTACATATCTTTACATTTCATTTCTTTTGCCTGAGTAGAGAGAATTTGGAGTTTAAAAATGGCAGAAAAATTAGGTTAGGATTTGGGGGAGGAGAAATTCTCCCTCATCTTAGAGAGTTAGGTCAAGTTCCATACATGGTTAGAATCGTCTCTTCATGCTGAACATTTGTTGTGTTATGAGTTTTTGCTAAAAAGCCAGGAATCAAGAGTTAGAAGAAGCTGAACATGGCGCGTGTTTTTTCAAACATTTGTGCTGGAGGTTGAAGACAGTGGCATTGGGCTGGGCCTGTGCATTTTTTTCTTATTCACACCACTTAATTGCTATTACACCCCCTGAGCCCATTTGCTTATTTATTTGACTTTTTTGACTTTTTCTTTTTTGATTGACTTTCTTTATTTTTTCTCATGATATAAAAAATATAAAAATATTTTTTCCATCTTTTTTTGAATATATGGCATATTTATTTGATTTATTTCTTTTGTTTGTATATAAATATTATATATATACTATTATTAGAATAAAATAGAAAAATAGTGAAAATACATTTTTTTATTTTTTTATTTACCTACTGAAAATATTTCACATGAAAATACCTTTTTTATTTATTTTGTTAAAATATTAAAAATATATTATGTTGTGTATAAAGCATATTTAAGACTTAATATATATATATATATATATATATATATATATATATATATATATATATATATATATATATATATATATATATATATATATATATATATATATATATATATATATATATATATATATATATATATATATATATATATATATATATATATATATATATATATATATATATATATATATATATATATATATATATATATATATATATATATATATATATATATATATATATATATATATATATATATATATATATATATATATATATATATATATATATATATATATATATATATATATATATATATATATGTTTCATAATATACTTCATTTTATTTTATTTTTATAAATAATAAATAAATATTTGTATTAAATTAGATAATAATACATTTTCTTTAAAATTAGGGTTTTTGCCCTAAATTCAAAATACTCCAAAAAATAATATAATTTTTATTTTCTTTTCTCTTTTACATAAATAATGTTTTTTTCATACATATACAAAACATTTCTTTTGCATCTTGCATTCTTATTTAATTTTTGTACATTGATTAAATTGCAAATATTCAAATTGATGTAATAATTTTAGGTTTAAATTACTTGTCAATATCCCCATTTGAACATTTGTACCCCCCTTCCCATATTTGGTTTTGTAATAGCTTAGTAAATTTATTTTCGCACTTTATATGCTTTCTAATGATAACATGTTAGAATTAGGGTTTGTATGCGAAAAAACGATAAAAAAATAGTTATGACCTAATCTCAAGATAAACAAGCATGAAAATGGACACACAAATCACACTTGCACCCCCTAGGGTATTCCACTTGTTGCCTTTCAAAATTGGGCCATATTGTATGTTGAACTTCTTTGGGCAAAGCAAACAAATTGAATGATCATAGTCCCTCGATAAAACTTTTCAAAACAAACAAAAACAAATGATCAAGTCCCTTAAAGAAAATGCCCAAAGACATTTAACGCCGTTGCAATTATGGTCTAAACGATGACCCGCGCCTGTCCCTTTCACATCCTAACATAAGGTTGTCCACCAAATTCAATGGTGGAACAAGCTTGTTAAAAGGGTTAAAACATAGCAGTAATCTTTTGAGAAATTTAGGAGTAGATAACCTCTTAGTTACTTGAACCAATCTTGCAAAACAAAACACTTGCCTAATTTCAAAACCACACCTCACAACACTTTCAAAACAAACTTTCAAAAAACAAATGAAAACCTTTTTCAAAAGACATACACCTTGGTATACATCCCCACATGGATCATTACAAAGGTTGCCACAACATTGGCCTCTTTTCAAAATATTTTCAAACCCACACACACTCAAGCACCATTTCAAACAATTGAAAGCAAAAAGGCAAGTGATCTAAGCAAGTAACTAAGAGCCCATGGATAACCATGGATAGAAAGGGTGCTAATACCTTCCCTTTCTATAATCTACTCCCCGAACCCAAGAAAACATCTCAAAAGGTTTTTGCTGTGCTTTTTAACCTTTCCTTAGGATAAAATAAAAAGTCGGTGGCGACTCTTGCTAACCGCAACATTTGCAAATACAAACTCAAAACCTCTAGTCAGTTCTCCCACCGTATCACAGCATGGATTGACATTGTGTTGAGGGCTTATGCTATGTTATTGCCCAATTGGCATTGAGTTGAAGGCTTATGCCTTAATGGTACCACATGCATGTTGAGGTAGGACTATTGCATTGCATAAACACTGAATTGATGTTGTATGATGTGATGATGGTTGTTTGGGATGAATTTTCTGTATGTTGTGATTTACTACTCCTTAGCATGTTTTATTTCACCGTGTGATTATTGAATGAAATTCTCACCCCTTTTGTGTTGTTGTGTTTGTACTCTTCGGGAGTATAGATAATCAGGTACTCGAGTAGTGCTTGAAGTGATGTTACCAAATCGAGTCTTAGGAGTCGCTCTGATATGTAACACGGGATTTAGGATTTTCATTATATTATGCAAGATTTTAAATGTTGCACATTTTCTTTTAAACTTATGATGGACCACATATTATGGATTTGAATTGTTTTTAAGGCTAGAACTCCAATGAACTACTTTTATGTTGATTTTCCACTGCTGAATAACCATTTTTGGATACACGAAGTAATAAAGTATTTTGAGAACTTTATGGATTTTATGATTCATATGGCATCCCATTGTGAACTCTGATGCATTTGTCGTATATTTCATTATAAATATTCATATGGGTAAATGGGGTGTTACACGATACAATATAACCTAAATATCTCCCGGTAAATTAATAACTTACCTTTTGCTTGTCGCTTTACTACAACAACAATTTCCAGTTTCAATATGACCCAGCGATTTTGTTTTTATTACAACACACCATCCTTGTTTACGTGGTACAAATGAAGTATAAGAAACATAATAAAATTGCCTAACAATATGTGACATTATGAAAGGGTCATACTCTTTGTACCTTAGATCCATTTGAATCTTAATAGTACCATATGACTTATCTATTTTTGTGCCTCTAGTTGGATCATACCATTCATAATAAAACAAGACAAATTTATTTTTCGAGTCCAAGTAATTGTATACCAACTCGTAGATATGTTTAACAAATCCATAGAAGTCATCTTCACCGCCATCTGTAACTCCTTTTACAAATACACCACTGTTTATGGTTTTTTTCCCTTCAGTCCATGTCTCAGTGTGAAATTTATATCCATTCACGAAGTATGTGTCCCATTCATTTTCACTTTGAATAGGGCCTTCAAACAAGTTTCTCAAATGGAGTATTTCTGGAGTCAGGGCAACAATGTTAGACAATCTCTCCTTGAACCATGCTGAAAATTAAGCATGAATGACACCGAATGTTGATTGTACACCGACACTATGAAAATAGGCGATGTTAAATTCCCTAAAAATAAATACACTATAAGTTTCAAGATAATAAGTTTTATATTAACACTGCACATAAAATTAAACAGTTGGGGTATACTTACTCAAGATGTGGTTTAACTCCAACGCAGTTGATCAAGACATGGACATGTGCGGGTTGTATTTCTTTTTCGGTCAACCAATGCACACCCATCTTTCCAGAGGGATGATCTGGAAGCCCGTAGACTGATAAGGTGAATTGACTTCTCTCAGTGACATTTACAGGATTCCGTATGATTCTAGGAGTTAACATCAAGTGATTGAAATAGTGACTGCAAAAATGTGATGTTTCCCGATGCAAGTAATATGCACATATAGATCCTTCAACTCTAGCTTTATTTTTCACTGATTGCTTTGGATCACCCATGAACCTTTCAAACAGATACATCTAACTATATTAAACAGGTCCACCAAGATAAGCTTCATATGCAAGATGCACATGTAGATGTTCCATGGAGTCAAAAAACCAAGCGGAAATACTTGTTCCAACTTACAGAGAATGAGTGGAATATTTAGATCTAACTTAATGATGTCATCCACTCTTAAAGCTGGCGCTCAAATATATCTAAAAAATTGACTAATTTCAGTTAGTGGATTAAACACATGTTTGGGTAGTGAACCAAATGCAATTGGTAGAAATTGTTCCATAAAAACATGACAATCATGACTTTTCATACCATGCAACTTTCCAGTGTTAGCTTCGGCACACCTTGCTAAATTTGAAGAATACCCATCGGGCATTCTCAAATCTTTTAACCATCGACAAACCGCTTTAGCTTCTTGGGAAATCACACTAAAACAAGCCTTGGATTTTAATAATTTTCCATTCGGTTGAGGCTTCAACTCCAACTCTTTCCAGTTACACCAAATTTACATGTCATGTCTAGCCTTCTCATTATATTTTGTTTTGTCTTTAACATCTATCACTGTGTTAAATATATTATCGAAAAAATTCTTCTCAATATACATAATATCAAGATTATGGCACAACAAATTATCTTTCCAATACAGGAGGTTCTAAAATATACTTCTTTTTGCCCAATTGTGTGTGACTCTGTATCCTTCAATTCTACATGCTTTGCCAGTATCTGTAAATTTTGGTAGTTCACAAACTTGGTTCCATATAGCACATGGTGACAATCGAGGCGGAGGCAGATCTGTTACTCATTCATCTATTTTCAAATTTGTTTTGTTTCTTCTATAGGGATGATTTGTTGGTAGGAATCTGTGGTGACAATCAAACCACGAGCTTTTCCCACCTCTATCCAACGTAAACGCTTTGGTGTATCCAATGCAATACGGATAACCCATTGTTGTACCCCAAAATTTGCCCTCGCATTTTTCCTCAAGAAAGCACAGCTTCAGGCGTTTCCTGATTTTTCAAACTGGCTCAAGAATTGGTCAAACAGACTTTTCTCGTCAGTCAGACAAAATTAGGGTTTTCATTGGTTTTCATGGCTCTAGAACAGTTCATACAGTTTGATTAGAGTTTTGGTTGATTTTGGTTCAACTTCGATCAGGCAAACGCTTCTTTGGCATTTGATCAGAATCAGGGTTTTGTGCGCATATCTCTCAAGAAGAGTTGGTTCTATCAATGTTTTTTAAATTACTCTGAATTGAGAACTGAGGCTGCTGGTTGTTAATTTGCATTTGTTGGATTTAATCAGTGAAAAGAGGCAGATGGACGTTTTGTTTAATTAACTGTCGCTTGGTTTGAAACTATGTGTTGCTTTGAATAATTGGAGCGCCAGGTTTGTCATAAGACCACAATGTTTACCAATTGATTATTTATTTTTAAGTTAAGATAATTGGAATTTATTTCCATTTTTATTTTAATTTAAGAATTATAAACAATTAGATAAATATCTTGAAAAGAATAAAAAGAATTAATCAAATAAAAGGACTTTTTATTTATCTTTAAATTATTTGTATAATTGTTTTTGTTTACAAAATGTTTACAATAATAATATTACAATTATTTAAATTTAAATAAAACTATCCTAATATTTTTCTAAGTCTTCAATTGTTCATCTTCCATCCCTTGCTCCCTCTGCCTCATTGGATTTTATCTGCAAAGAATAAGAAAGAAGAAAAAGCCAGAAGCAGATAAATAATTAAAAGCAGACAATTAATTTGGGCTCATCATTAAAGGCAACTGACTGGAATCAGTTAGCCCTCTCCGCAAATCACGGGATTTCTCCCGGTTCACAAAGAGGGATGAATATTGCTTGCTAAACATGAATGCACAAGTATTGAAATGCACAAATTCAAATTTTGTCAAAACCAACGGCATAGTTCAAAACCAACTGCATAGTTCAAAACCAACTGCATAGTTCAAAACCAACAGCATGTATAAAAGTTCAAATTGCCAAAACAAAGTCCAATGTCAAACTGTCCAAAATATGGAAGGATGTCAAGATACAAAGGCTCCTCCATATTGTAACAAAGATGCAGGAAAGCTGAAGAAGGAAAGTATGCAGGTTAAGACCATATATGCAAGCAAACTAGTCCTATTTCATCATTTTCCAGCCTGTATGCCTTTTCAGAAAAAGTACACATAACATTATTTTAATGTTTTGATTGGTACTAGAGAGAGAGAAGAGAGGAGAAGTTAGGCTTACTGACTTTTGGCTTTAGGCACAAATATATAAAACAAACTGCAATGAAACAGTAGAAAGGGGCGAAAAATCACAAACACTAACTATCAAGCAAACATAAACTGTCAAGCTAAAACCTGAACTTTCCAGTTTTCAACAAAACCTGTTAAGGCCCTCAAGCAAAAAAACCAGTCCACAAGAAAACGCCCAGGTTATAAACTCACATAACAGTAAAACCATCCTCAACCTGTCAAATATATAAACAATCTGCTGGAACCACAAGCCATAGCCTCACACTAAGCTCAAACTGTCTAGCCTAAACCAGTTTTCAACCCACACAAAAGGCCCTCAGAAAACATCATCATTGGGCAAACACACTGACCAAATCAATCTCAGCATACCAAGCTCTCAGGTGATCATCATCAAGCATATCAATAAAACAATATTCAAGCATACAAAGTAACGATCCCACAGAAGAAGCATTCGAAGGCAACATCAAAAGGCAACATAAACGAGGTAGAGAGAGGAGAGGGAAAGCTAGTCAAAAGCCAGCATTTCAACAATAGCATTCAAAAGGCAACAAAGAGGAAGAAAAAAAATAAGCAACAAGCAAGCAACATAAGCGAGACAAAAAGACAGAAGAAGAAGATAAAAAGGTTTTCAGCTTATCATCACCAAACCTGAAGAGGCAAAGCGAAATACCAAGATTCCCAGCTAGCTTCATCATCGTAACCCCTTCGCCGTCAAAGCCTCTGGAGTGCCTCCGTGTCCGCCTCCTCCTCCGTCAAGGTAGTGTTCCTCCCTTCTTTTTTCCTTCCACCACCTCAACAATAGCGATACAAAATCAAAACACTTAATCAAAAAACAGTAAATCAGAGCATGCAAAGAGGAGTGAAACCCTAAACGCATCTAAAAAGGAAACAAAAGGCAATTACCTCTTAATTTGCTTCATTTAACCGAGGGAGAAAGAAGGCGGAGGAGGCAGCTGGTGGCTAGGCAGAGGGAATCGTATTCAGAAGCTAATCGGAGAAGACGAAGCGATGACGAAGAGAATGGTGCCGCTTCTGTAAACCCTAAGCCTTTTCCCTAATGAAACATTAATCAACTAACCCTAAAACAAAATCTGTTGAAGTGTCTTGGGCCTTGCCCCCTTTCGTTTGCCTTAAGCCCATTACGTTTGCACCCCTCCCCATTTTCTTCTTACTGTTTTGTTTGTTGATTGGGCCCTAAATCTCCTTGGCCCATTCACTTAACATCTTTTTGCTTTTTTTTACCATTTCAGTTTTTTACATAACTTAAGATAATATATTTCATACTAAAAATCACCTTTTATTTAGTTGTATAAAAAAAAAGAACATACAAACACTAGTTTAATTTAATAGATTAAGAACTTTTTAACAAACCTTTTTTTTATATACAAATCTCACTATTTGTTATATTTCAAAACGTAAATATTAATTGAACTTTTTTTCATTTTTGTTTAACTTAGATTTTATAACATACCTGAAATATAATTAAATTTAAAATTTTATTTCTTCTTTTTTATAATACTTTGTATATACATTAATCAAATACATTAATTTCCTTTTATATATAAAAGAATAAAACTTAAAAACATTTTCTTGTCCTTTAATTAATTTTTCTTCTTTGTACATATCAACAAAAGAAATAAATGACCAATACTTAATAACACATATTTAATAATGCATTAACATTTCTCGCACTTGTAAATAAGCCTAATACATTTACACATACACTTACACATTCACAATACACTCGCATTGATACATTATACACTTGCTTATTTTTGTATATTCGATACATTTACATTTGAGATCGCGATTCGATTTGGTTGTAAATTATTGGTCACTATATTCCTAAAGTCTCATCCCCATTTGTAAATTTGTACCCCCACTCCCGGATACTATTTGTAATAGCGTAGACTTTAAATTCTTGCAATTTATCGCTTTCGAATTATACCATGATTAGACCTAGGGTTTGTATGTACATAAAATCAAACGCTAGATAACCTAATACAAAAACAAATACATGAAATCAATACACAATCACACTTGCACCCCCTAGGGTAATCCCACATGTTGCCTTCCAAAATGGGCCATGCTTGCACGTCGAGTTTCTTTGGTAAAACAATTCAAAATGATCATAAAGTCCCTCGATGACGCTTTCGAAAGTCGCCTATCAAAATGATCAAGTCCCTTCAAGCAAATTGCCAAAGACACTTGGCACCATTGCATTCATGGTCCATACGATGACCCGCGCCCGTCCCGTTACACATCCTAAACGCAAGATTGTCCATCAAATTCAATGGTGGAACAAAATTGTTAAAAAGGGGTTGAAAACATAGAGAAAACCTTTGAGTATAATAGGGGTAGACAAAACTCTTAGTTACTTGAGATCAACTTGCAAAAACACTTGCCTCCTTTTTAAAAAACCACACCTCACAAACACTTTCAAGACAAATTCTCCAAAAAAAATTTGAAACATCTTTTCGAAAAGATACACACCGTTGTATATACTCAAACACGAGTCATTACAATGGTTTCCGAAACAAAGGCGTCTATTTCAAAAACATTTTCAAAACACACACATACACCACAATTTCAAGCAATCGAAAATCAAGGCAAGTGATCTAAAACCAAGTAACTAAGAGCCCATGGATAACCATGGATGAAAAGGGTGCTAATACCTTCCCTTTTCATAATCTACCCCCCGAACCCACGAAACATCTCAAAAGGTTTTTCCTGTGCTTTTTTAAACCTTTCCTTTAGGATAAAATAAAAAGTCGGTGGCGACTCTTGCTAAACCGAACAAGTGCGAATACAAACGCAAAAACTCAAGTCAGTTCTCCCACCGTATCACAGAACTGGCGACTCTTCTGGGGAATTTCTCAAAAGTGGGGTTACCTTAGGGTTTAGATCACCTTTTTATCAATTGCTTGCTTTGTTTGCTTTTATGTTTGTGGGCTTTGCATCGGAGTTTCATAGATCCTAACCCGGATCTGGGGAATACCCTTTTAGGTAGCATAATCTGTGAGGAACCTGTCCGGGGTATACCGACATGGGTGAAGCAGTGGCTACGTTGGTGTGGCGCCTTGGTCTGTACCGATATCCCTTGTGTTGAAACGAGGAGAATATGGGTCTTCCAAGGAGTCATTAAGCACCAACCGACCTTAGAACCCTAAATTGACCCAACTTGGCCATAGAACAGTAGCAGTATGCTACACTCATTGAGGCTAAACTCTCGCGATGGTTCCGGCCGCAAGAAAAGATAGCGATGCTGGAGTTATGACCGATTGAGGGTAGTCAGTGATATTGAGATCCTCTAGAACCCGATTACTTTTGATAGGACAGGTCTTAACCGACGAAACTGAAAGAGGGTAGTACCTGAACCTCATGCAAGCCTAAACCTAGGGACTTGTTTGCTTTGTGTGAATATGATTGCCTGTATATACACTTACTTGCTTGTGCATACATGTACATAACATCATAACATCATACCATAGCATTTTTCACTAACCTTTTCAAGGATCTTGAGGGTCTGTTGATGCAGGGGTACGTTGAACCAGACGTCTACCAAGGGGAAAGAGGTTTCTCCTCTAACAAAGTTCTCCCATCAAAGTTCAAGTGCAACAGATTGAATCAGTGGCTATGACCCACTTGACATGGTGAGCTTGATTCTCGTGGAAAGACATCCACCAGTGCACAGTTCTCCAATCAAAGTTCAAGTGCAACAACTTGAATCAGTGGCTGTGACCCACTCGACATGGTGAGCTTGATTCTCGTGGGAAGACATCCACCAATACCAAGTTCTCCAATCCAAGATCGAAGTTCAACCTCTAACATTCTCTTGTGTTTACCCCAAGAGATCATTGAAAGCATGCATCCACATATCATGCATTACATCTTGACGATCTTTCCTTTTTCAGGTTTCCTTACTCTCATGCTGTTTATTTCAGTAAGAGATGGCTCTAGAAAGGTCTGTCAAAGATATCCAAGACCAGACTGCTCAGCTGCAGGAAATGTTCTTGAACTTGTCTCTGGGGCAAGAAGAAGCTCACAAAGGGCTTGGAGAATTCAAACAATGCCAGGAATGATCAGTTGGAGGCGCTACAGTCTGAGCTGACAACAATGAGGATCCAAATGATAGGGCATCTAGTGGGCCAGATGGCTCTCATCCAGGACTTGTCTTAAAGACAAGAGGGGCTCAGAGTTCTCGTCAACCAACTGCTTCGGGGAAACCAACTGGGGCAAACATCTGAGGTTGACGAGCAAGTCACCGCTCAGCCTCCATCCACTCAAGAAGATAAGGGGAAGGCTCCTCTGCTTGCTTCAGGGTCACAAGCCCAACCACAACCTCGCCAGCGTCAACGGGGTAATCAGCGTAAGCAAGAGACGTCGGGAAGACAGTTCACTGAGACTGACATACCATCATCTCTGATTCTAGAGCGCTTGTTGGAGGTCAATTTGAATGCTTTGAGGGATCCTATTCGGAAGCCCAATACCTCCGCTCCTAACTATCATCCCGATGCATTTTGTGTTTACCACTCCTACAGCCCAGGACACGACACTGACGACTGTTGGGCCTTGAAGAACAAGATTCAAGATCTGATCGACATTGGAGTGCTGAGGTTCATGCCGGACGGAGAGATGAAGATCTTCCGTTGAGGGGTTCTCCACCTGAAGTGACGAAGCTCAAACTGAGAGACTTTTGCTTCATTTGAATTTTCAAAGTTGTATTTTCTTTTGTTATTCAAACAATTTTTTTCTAATGTCAAACTCTGTTTCATTAATGCATTGCATATGTTTGTCTTGAATTCATCCATTCGTTTTCACTACTCTTGCTTTTATTTATGATATTTGACTCTTGATAAAAAGCTGCAAGCCTTTAGAGGGAGGATGGCGAAACAATACCATAATCTCATACAGTATGCTTTTGAACAGACCTTGCTGATGATGTACAGGCATTTCTTTCAATTCCCAAACACTGGAGTTATAAGGAAGATAATCCCTAGTCAACCCCTTCGAGCCAAAGAAGTAGGAGTTTTCTGTTCAAAACAATCAAAACCTTTGATATAAACCTGGGGCAGGGTAGTATCTCAGTTAATTCAAAAGAAAATGCGCATTAAAGTCACAAACTCTCAGTTCGTAACACAACGAACGACGTCAAAAAAAGAAAGCATTCCTCTGGAATCAAAAGACAAGGGTGGTTCCCTATCACATAGGCAGTTAATCTCTCAAAAGAGAAAAGCCCACCGAGCCAAAACCTGTAAAGGAGGCTTAAGAAAGCTGGGGCATCCCGCTGACTGTAATCTCGAAAATGGGAACAGTCAGGCAAAAGTTAGGGATAACAAATCAAAATCAAAGTAGTGAGGTCATTACAAATCCTCAACAACATGAAAAATGTTGAAAAAGAAAAAGGAGATGATGACTGTCTCCCCAAATTCAACTGGTGAACCATCACCCCAAAGTCGTTCCAAACTCAAAACAGAGTGCGACACACAATTAACTGAGCTTAGGATTGAAGAACGTCACGAAGAGCGGGTGGGTACAAATATACTTTGAGCCTTTATCCTTTGTTTCTTAAACCATGAACCAAGCCACGTTACAACCCTTCAAAAGTCCTAATTGAAGCATGGGTTAGTTCGAAAGCATACTGTTACAAAAGGTATCCTGACTCCTGTAAGGCTTTGCTCTAAATCTTGTGTTGACTTGTCTTATAAAAAGTTTTCTGCTAAAAAACGCATTTTTCAAAACTTCGAGACAAACATAAACTTTGCATTGCTTGAATATCACTGTTTCCATTTGGCTATTTGTTTGACAGCGAAGAAATTCATACAGCGAATGTTCGGAGGAACGAAAACTCTCTCGGTGAGCAAAATTACTTCAAAAGGATGACACTTCCAACGACAAATCTCCTATCAACAAGGGGCACGACATGTCACCATCCAGTTAACCTGGGGCAGTCCAGTCAAGATTTCAAGGAATCTCTCAATTCGCAGAGTAATTTGATTCAAGACTCCTTCATAACCACTTGGGGCATTCGAATGTCAAAAGTGTTCAACAATTCCCCCTCAGAAGATTGATATAGTTCAAGATGTGACCCAGATTTGGCGACATTCTATAACTCATTCAGATCTTCTTCCAGATATAGTTTCAGATGTGACCCAGAGATGGCGATATTCTATAACTCATTCAGACTTTCCTTCATGATATAGTTCAAGATGTGACCCAGATTTGGCGACATTCTATAACTCATTCAGATTTTCTTCATGATATAGTTCAAGATGTGACCCAGATTTGGCAACATTCTATAACTCATTCAGACTTTCCTTCATGATATAGTTCAAGATGTGACCCAGATTTGGCGACATTCTATAACTCATTCAGATTTTCTTCATGATATAGTTCAAGATGTGACCCAGATTTGGCGACATTCTATAACTCATTCAGATCTTCTTCCAGATATAGTTCAAGATGTGACCCAAGATTTGGCGACATTCTATAACTCATTCAGATTTGCTTTCAGGGATAGTTCAAGATGTGACCCAGATTTGGCGACATTCTATAACTCATTCAGATTTTCTTCATGATATAGTTCAAGATGTGACCCAGATTTGGCGACATTCTATAACTCATTCAGATCTTCTTCCAGATATAGTTCAAGATGTGACCCAAGATTTGGCGACATTCTATAACTCATTCAGATTTGCTTTCAGGGATAGTTCAAGATGTGACCCAAGATTTGGCGACATTCTATAACTTATCCAAGCCTGCTTTCAGATATAGTTAAGATGTGACCCAGAGATGGCGACATTCCGCAACTTATTCAAGATGTCATTCCAGGGATAGTTCAAGATGTGACCCAAGATTTGGCGACATTTTATAACTTATCCAAGCCTGCTTTCAGATATAGTTAAGATGTGACCCAGATATGGCGACATTCGATAACTTATTCCAGATCAGTGCCTACGGTAATCAGAAGATTCTTGCAATTTCCCAGCCTGAGAACCTCCCGGAATCTAATTCTCCTCAGAGTCAAGTTTCAAAATCCCCAGCGGAGCTGTCTAAAACTGAAAGTCCAATCCCCAGCGGAGCTAAAACTTCCAACTTCCAATCCCCAAGCAGAGTGAAGACCCTCATTCTCAGATCCTCACAGAATATTCGAATATTCTCCGGTGAAGATCTCCTCAAGACAGGAATTCCCCAGTAGTTTGGCATACAACCCAAGCTTCTGATTCCCCAACAGTGGTCCCAGGACCTCTCATTTTCAACGATCGAAGATTCTTTCCCTCCACAGCAGCAGCCAAGGATTTACTTTCCCCGGCAGCAGTCAAGATTCTTTTATCTTCAGCCATCCAGGAACCATCTATCCTCAGCAGAACAACTCATCAACTTACACACGCATTCATCACATTCATATCATAAACATTGATATAACATACATTGCATCACGCATTATGACATTGCATACAGCTAACTCTTTACTTTTTCAGGTAAGATCAGCCGACAAACAAAGAGCAACTTCTTCCGAAACTCTTTCTAGAAATAGTACAGATGTGACCCAGACATGGCGACATTCTGATACTTATTCCAGATTCACTCAGAGACAGTTCAAATGTGACCCAGACACGGCAACATTCTGATACTTGTTCCAGATTCATCCAGATGCAGTTTACACGGACTCATCATCAGGAAACCCTACACCGGTTCCTTCTTCAGACTTCTGAAAATAGTTTACGGATTCTTCCCAACACCGGATGTTAATCTATCACTTGTTCAGATGCAACTTCTTCACGGACGCTTCCCGACAACGGATGCTGCTTCAACTCCTGAAAACAGTTTACGGATTCTCCAAACACGGATGTCAATCTATTGCTGGCTCAGACCCCCAGTTTAGAGATGTTCCAAAACATGGATACCTTTCTGATACTCGTCCACTCACCAGTGACATACAGTTCAACGATCACCTCCAGATGGCATCTATAAGCCCATCCTCCTCCAGACATTTCCAGATGGCATCTATAAGCCCATCCTCCCACCAACAGTCACCAGATGGCATCTTTAAGCCCATCACCAAATGGCATCTTTAAGCCCATTCCCTCTACCATCGCATCACCGAGTGCAAATTTTCTGGGCACTCTAGTGTCCAATCTCCTTTTACCCTCGAGTCGCGAAAGGAAAACTTGCCAATCTAACTCTTCAGGTCCAAGAAGATTGAACAGGGGCAACTGTTGTACCCCAAAATTTGCCCTCGCATTTTTCCTCAAGAAAGCACAGCTTCAGGCGTTTCCTGATTTTTCAAACTGGCTCAAGAATCGGTCAAACAGACTTTTCTCGTCAGTCAGACAAAATTAGGGTTTTCATTGGTTTTCATGGCTCTAGAACAGTTCATACAGTTTGCTTAGAGTTTTGGTTGATTTTGGTTCAGCTTCGATCAGGCAAACGCTTCTTTGGCATTTGATCAGAATCAGGGTTTTGTGCGCATATCTCTCAAGAAGAGTTGGTTCTATCAATGTTTTTTAAATTACTCTGAATTGAGAACTGAGGCTGCTGGTTGTTAATTTGCATTTGTTGGATTTAATCAGTGAAAAGAGGCAGATGGACGTTTTGTTTAATTAACTGTCGCTTGGTTTGAAACTATGCGTTGCTTTGAATAATTGGAGCGCCAGGTTTGTCATAAGACCACAATGTTTACCAATTGATTATTTATTTTTAAGTTAAGATAATTGGAATTTATTTCCATTTTTATTTTAATTTAAGAATTATAAACAATTAGATAAATATCTTGAAAAGAATAAAAAGAATTAATCAAATAAAAGGACTTTTTATTTATCTTTAAATTATTTGTATAATTGTTTTTGTTTACAAAATGTTTACAATAATAATATTACAATTATTTAAATTTAAATAAAACTATCCTAATATTTTTCTAAGTCTTCAATTCTTCATCTTCCATCCCTTGCTCCCTCTGCCTCATTGGATTTTATCTGCAAAGAATAAGAAAGAAGAAAAAGTCAGAAGCAGATAAATAATTAAAAGCAGACAATTAATTTGGGCTCATCATTAAAGGCAACTGACTGGAATCAGTTAGCCCTCTTCGCAAATCACGGGATTTCTCCCGGTTCACAAAGAGGGATGAATATTGCTTGCTAAACATGAATGCACAAGTATTGAAATGCACAAATTCAAATTTTGTCAAAACCAACTGCATATTTCAAAACCAACTGCATAGTTCAAAACCAACTGCATAGTTCAAAACCAACAGCATGTATAAAAGTTCAAATTGCCAAAACAAAGTCCAATGTCAAACTGTCCAAAATATGGAAGGATGTCAAGATACAGAGGCTCCTCCATACTATAACAAAGATGCAGGAAAGCTGAAGAAGGAAAGTATGCAGGTTAAGACCATATATGCAAGCAAACTAGTCCTATTTCATCATTTTCCAGCCTGTATGCCTTTTCAGAAAAAGTACACATAACATTATTTTAATGTTTTGATTGGGACTAGAGAGAGAGAAGAGAGGAGAAGTTAGGCTTACTGACTTTTGGATTTAGGCATAAATAAATAAAACAAACTGCAATGAAACAGTAGAAAGGGGCGAAAAATCACAAACACTAACTGTCAAGCAAACATAAACTGTCAAGCTAAAACCTGAACTTTCCAGTTTTCAATAAAACCTGTTAAGGCCCTCAAGCAAAAAAACCAGTCCACAAGAAAACGCCCAGGTTATAAACCCACATAACAGTAAAACCATCCTCAACCTGTCAAATATACAAACAATCTGCTGGAACCACAAGCCATAGCCTCACACTAAGCTCAAACTGTCTAGCCTAAACCAGTTTTCAACCCACACAAAAGGCCCTCAGAAAACATCATCATTGGGCAAACACACTGACCAAATCAATCTCAGCATACCAAGCTCTCAGGTGATCATCATCAAGCATATCAATAAAACAATATTCAAGCATACAAAGTAACGATCCCACATAAGAAGCATTCGAAGGCAACATCAAAAGGCAACAGAAACGAGGTAGAGAGAGGAGAGGGAAAGCTAGTCAAAAGCCAGCATTTCAACAATAGCATTCAAAAGGCAACAAAGAGGAAGAGAAAAATCAAGCATCAAGCAAGCAACATAAGCGAGACAAAAAGACAGAAGAAGAAGATAAAGAGGTTTTCAACTTATCATCACCAAACCTGAAGAGGCAAAGCGAAATACCAAGATTCCCAGCTAGCTTCATCATCGTAACCCCTTCGCCGTCAAAGCCTCCGGAGTGCCTCCGTGTCCACCTCCTCCTCCGTCAAGGCAGTGTTCCTCCCTTCTTTTTTCCTTCCACCACCTCAACAATAGCGATACAAAATCAAAACACTTAATCAAAAAATAGTAAATCAGAGCATGCAAAGAGGAGTGAAACCCTAAACGCATCTAAAAAGGAAACAAAAGGCAATTACCTCTTAATTTGCTTCACTGAACCGAGGGAGAAAGAAGGCGGAGGAGGAAGCTGGTGGCTAGGCAGAGGGAATCGTATTCAGAAGCTAATCGGAGAAGACGAAGCGATGACGAAGAGAATGGCGCCGCTTCTGTAAACCCTAAGCCTTTTCCCTAATGAAACATTAATCAACTAACCCTAAAACAAAATCTGTTGAAGTGTCTTGGGCCTTGCCCCCTTTCGTTTGCCTTAAGCCCATTACGTTTGCACCCCTCCCCATTTTCTTCTTACTGTTTTGTTTGTTGATTGGGCCCTAAATCTCCTTGGCCCATTCACTTAACATCTTTTTGCTTTTTTTTACCATTTCGGTTTTTTACATAACTTAAGATAATATATTTCATACTAAAAATCACCTTTTATTTAGTTGTATAAAAAAAAAGAACATACAAACACTAGTTTAATTTAATAAATTAAGAACTTTTTAACAAACCTTTTTTTTATATACAAATCTCACTATTTGTTATATTTCAAAACGTAAATATTAATTGAACTTTTTTTCATTTTTGTTTAACTTAGATTTTATAACATACCTGAAATATAATTAAATTTAAAATTTTCTTTCTTCTTTTTTATAATACTTTGTATATACATTAATCAAATACATTAATTTCCTTTTATATATAAAAGAATAAAACTTAAAAACATTTTCTTGTCCTTTAATTAATTTTTCTTCTTTGTACATATCAACAAAAGAAATAAATGACCAATACTTAATAACACATATTTAATAATGCATTAACATTTCTCGCACTTGTAAATAAGCCTAATACATTTACACATACACTTACACATTCACAATACACTCGCATTGATACATTATACACTTGCTTATTTTTGTATATTCGATACATTTACATTTGAGATCGCGATTCGATTTGGTTGTAAATTATTGGACACTACATTCCTAAAGTCTCATCCCCATTTGTAAATTTGTACCCCCACTCCCGGATACTATTTGTAATAGCGTAGACTTTAAATTCTTGCAATTTATTGCTTTCGAATTATACCATGATTAGACCTAGGGTTTGTATGTACATAAAATCAAATGCTAGATAACCTAATACAAAAACAAATACATGAAATCAATACACAATCACACTTGCACCCCCTAGGGTAATCCCACATGTTGCCTTCCAAAATGGGCCATGCTTGCACGTCGAGTTTCTTTGGTAAAAAAATTCAAAATGATCATAAAGTCCCTCGATGACGCTTTCGAAAGTCGCCTATCAAAATGATCAAGTCCCTTCAAGCAAATTGCCAAAGACACTTGGCACCATTGCATTCACGGTCCATACGATGACCCGCGCCCGTCCCGTTACACATCCTAAACGCAAGATTGTCCACCAAATTCAATGGTGGAACAAAATTGTTAAAAAGGGGTTGAAAACATAGAGAAAACCTTTGAGTATAATAGGGGTAGACAAAACTCTTAGTTACTTGAGATCAACTTGCAAAAACACTTGCCTCCTTTTTAAAAAACCACACCTCACAAACACTTTCAAAACAAATTCTCCAAAAACATTTTGAAACATCTTTTCGAAAAGATACACACCGTTGTATATACTCAAACACGAGTCATTACAATGGTTTCCGAAACAAAGGCGTCTATTTCAAAAACATTTTCAAAACACACACATACACCACAATTTCAAGCAATCGAAAATCAAGGCAAGTGATCTAAAACCAAGTAACTAAGAGCCCATGGATAACCATGGATGAAAAGGGTGCTAATACCTTCCCTTTTCATAATCTACCCCCCCGAACCCACGAAACATCTCAAAAGGTTTTTCCTGTGCTTTTTTAAACCTTTCCTTTAGGATAAAATAAAAAGTCGGTGGCGACTCTTGCTAAACCGAACAAGTGCGAATACAAACGCAAAACCTCAAGTCAGTTCTCCCATCATATCACACCCATTTTACCACGCATACCCCAACCAGTCAACATGTCATATGTTGGAAATTCGTTAATGGTCTACATCAAGGCAGCTCGCAAAGTAAAGTTTTGTCTACGGGATATATCATAAGTCCATTCTCCAATCCACAACCTCTTCAAATCATCAATTAAAGGTTGCAAGTACACATCGATTCCGACTTTTGGACTGGACGACCCTGGAATGACGCACGTCAAAAACATGTATGGTTTTGTCATGCACATCTCAGGAGGGAGGTTGTAAGGGGTTACAATAACTGGCGAACAAGAATACGCACTTTCCGACGCTTGTACATATGAGGCAAAACCATCAGAGCATAATCCAAGCCTGACATTTCTAGGTTCTGTGGAAAAATCAGGATGTGTCCAATCAAAGTGCTTCCATGCATCGCCATCAGATGGATATTGCATAATGCCTGAACTTGTTTGGTTTGTATGATGCCATGTCATTTGACTTGCATTGTGCATTGAAGTAAACATTATTTTTAACCTTGGTATTATCGGAAGATAAAACATGGACTTTACTGCTACACACTTTTGCTTGTTGTTAATGGCTCTACTACGAACTTGATATCTTGGACTCTTACAAAATTTACATTCCTCCAATAATCCATCTTGAGTACCAAACTCATTGTCATAAAACAACATGCAACCATTAATGGACAATCAATCTTTCTTACTTTTAAACCCAACTTCGACACCCACTTCTTTGCATCATAAAAACTTGTAGGCAAGTTGTCTTTCGTAGCGGTGGAGTCCAACATTATTTTTGAGAAATGTTCCAAACACTGATCATGGATATTCCAATTTGACTTGGCGGCCAATAATCTTACACACTATGATAACTTTGAGTCTGACGACCCCTCGAACAACGACGTATACATCTCATTCAACAACTGATAAAATCTTCAGGTTGATCATATATCACGTTCACACCAAAAGTATCCTAAACTATCTCACCGGTCATATTAAAGTTTTTCTCATATTCCATAGGCAGTCGACTACTTGAAGCATGTGTGTTGCTATTCTCTAGTACGTTACTCGATAGTTCTTCACTATTATATGTCCAAATCTAATAACTTTCAATGAAACCTCTTCTATGCAAATGACACACTACTTCTTATAGGTTACTAATTATTGGTCTACATTAATATTTAAGACAGGGACACCTAACTCCTCCTTCGCTTCAACAATATTCCTGAGCAAACGTCCACGTGATAAACTCATTAACTCCTTCTATAAAATGGGGTTTAAATGCACGTCTTTCTGTATACAATCTATCTTACATCTGACTACGACCATATCGATAATATTCCATACTACCATTTATACAATCATTATCTTATTATTAACTATAAATAAATATTTAACTATAGTAACTATAATTAAATTTTATAACTATTTTGGAAATATATATATATATATATATATATATATATATATATATATATATATATATATATATATATATATATATATATATATATATATAAACTAAACATTTAATAAACATATTGAATATATATTAACCATATTTTTTGTTTTGTTTTTTAACTAAATATTTTATAAATATATATATTTTAATGTATCTTATAAATTAACTACTATATTAAACATATAATAACCTACACACACGCACGCACGCACACACACACACACACACACACACACACACACACACACACACACACACACACACACACACACACACACACACACACACACACACACACACACACACACACACACACACACACACACACACACACACACACACACACACACACACACACACACACACACACACACACACACACACACACACACACATATATATATATATATATATATATATATATATATATATATATATATATGTATATATATATATATATATATATATATATATATAAATGTATATATATAAATGTATATATATATATATATATATATATACTATATCAAACAAGCGCATAGACAATGCTTTTTTTTGGCCATAGATAGTGCTTTAAAGTGCTGTCTAAACCAGCGCTGCTATAAGTAAAGGCAGCACTTTGGATTATTGTAAAAGCGCCGCCATATGTCCCCTTTAGCAGCTTTTACTTTAAGAGCGCTTTCTTATGCACTCCGTTAGCAGCGCTTTCACTTTAGAGAGCGCTTTGGTAAGTATACCTTTAGCAACGCTTTCTCATTTTAGACAGCGCTTTTCTTTATAAGTGGTTGTCTGTTCCCCACCTTAGGCACGCTTTCCCATTTAGGTAGCGCTTTCTCCCTACTTTAAGACAAGCGGCTTTTCTTTAAAAGCGTTGTCTGTTCCCCATATTAGGCAGTGCTTTCTCCCTACTTTAGACATCGCTTTTCTCATTAAGCGCTGTTTAATGTTAACAATTTTTTTTTAAATATTAGACATATTTTCATTTATAGAAGCGTTGTCCAATATCTACAATAAATTTTGACCAAATTTTCACCAGGTTTTGCACCAGGTTTTCACCATATTTTGCAACAGGTTTTCACAACATTTTGCACCATATTTGGTAGCTTCAATCCAATATATATGCATCAAATTTGCATATATAAAAAATCTACATATATATATATATATATATATAAATGATGATATATACAACAACAACTTGAAAATTGATGATACAACTTGAAAATTCTAAAAATTCTAAATTGATGTTTAATCTACATATTACTATCTTCGAGAATTTCTAAAAAACAACAACAAAGAACTTGTTAGCTCTATCTTCTACATCTGCACCTATAACCTGAAACAAAACCAAAAGATCAAAATTCATACCATGATAAAACAAAACTTTATTCCAATTTATACTCAAAACTCAAAAGTTGTACTCAAAATTCTCATCAATGAAAGAAAGATAATATACCTTATAAAATTCTCAACTCCATGATAAATTGATACCATTCCTCCATAAGTTCATCCAATGATCTTTTGAGTAATGAGCACAATTGAATTCGTCAAAGTAATACATAGTAATATAACATAGCATGTGATTTAGTTAAAATACTATGTCATTTTATGAGAAATATTAAAACAATTTCTAAGTTAGAAATTCATACCGTGGATGGAATCTCTACTCGGTCCAAAAGAAGTGTTTCTTTCATAAACCTTAACATGAAATAACCACAATCTATACCAATATGTTAACGAGGACACTACACATGGAGAGAAAATACATATATATATATATATATATATGTATATATATATATATATATATATATATATATATATATATATATATATATATATATATATATATATATATATATATATATATATCAGGATATACCCCTTAACTTGTTTTATCAAGTATCATCACTAATATAGTCAAAATTGTGAAAATATACCTGCACTCTGATCCACGTAATGTTGTTGGCTCTACTCTTTGGTACTTGAATACCTCTTTGTGATAAAAAAGATTGTAGAACGTTATAATAAAATATAAATGACTATTTAGAACAATCTCACAAAGATAAATAAATATACACACGAATATTTAAAACAATCTCACTTACGTATCAATTATCTTCTTCAAATCTGGGTATGTTGTCCAATCATTGTATAACAAATCCAAATAGTATATAATCTCTCTAACAAGATTAATCGCAAGCAACAACCAATGTCCATTGTAAAATTAGACAAATGTTTGATGGGAAGTTTCTACACAATGTCAAAAATCAAAAAATTATAATAGATGAAGTTATGATGAAAATCTAACCCGTTGCCAGTATTATATGGTAAAAAGAACAACTTTTCTGTAGCTTTGCTAACCATAAATAAACCGAGTACATACAATATGACATCATGTGGTTTTGTTACAATTAACCCTGCCTTGACGATGTTGGGAGCTAAGAAAGCGAATCTTTCTTCCAATCCGCGTGGGTGCATCACTTTGTCATACAAAAACCTTAAATAAAAACATCATTAAAATTAGACTATATTCATTGAAATGGATAAATAAATTATTCATTTAATTAAACAAAGTTGATCGGAGTATACCTGATATATGTATCGATAACACCGAGGCCTAAAGTAGAATGTTGTAAAACTTGATCAATATCTTCTCTACCAATTGCTTTCACGTATTAATAATCAAATATGTCTGCCTTCATAGGTATAAGACAAGTACCACAAATTGGAATATCTGTTATTCCTATATATGTTCGAAGGCACGACCTATATTTGTTATACAATGATTGAACAACATACCTAGATTTGAAGAAGATGATTGATACGTAAGTGAGATTGTTCTAAATATTCGTGTGTATATTTATTTATCTTTGTGAGATTGTTCTAAATAGTCGTTTATATTTTATTATAGCGTTCTACAAGCTTTTTGATCACAAAGAGGTATTCAAGTATCAAAGAGTAGAGCCAACAACATTATGTGGATCAGAGTGCAGGTATATTTTCATAATTTTGATTATATTAGTGATGATACTTGATAAAACAAGTTAAGGGGTATATCCTGATATATATATATATATATATATATATATATATATATATATATATATATATATATATATATATATATATATATATATATATATATATATATATATATATATATATATATATATATATATATATATATATATATATATATATATATATATATATATATATATATATATATATATATATATATATATATGTGTGTGTGTGTGTGTGTGTGTGTATAATCTGTTTTTAAAAACATCAAAATATAAATATCAACAATCTAATTTCAATAAAAAGATCTATTTATTCTGTTTTTATTAAATAAATTTATCCTATTTTCAATAACATAAAATATTTTATATTTATTCTGTTTTTCATAAAAATAAAAGTTCAATTTCTGTTTTATAATTTTTTTTTAAATATATTGTTTAATAATATATATAAATATAAATTTTCTTTTTCATCATTTTTAATATTTTTTATATACTGTTTTAACATTTCTGCTTTTTAATATTTATTTAATAAATGAAAAATAATTTTTTTTAATATACAAAATTTCGTTTTAAGTAAAAAAATAAAATAAATTTTTGTTTTACTTTTATTTTACAAAAATTATAATATTAACCTAATAACAACTTCTAAAAAAATCAAATTTAACCTAAAATATCAACCAACAATTCTGAAAATATATCAAATTTCTAAAAAAATTACAAAAATACCTCTTCTTCAATCTTCTCGTTCAATCTTTTTCAAATCCTCTTCAAGATTCATCAATCTTCTTCTATTCAATATCTTTAAAAAAATTAACATAAATTAAAATTCTAATCCAGTATAAACATTAAACAAAATTGTAAAATAAAGAAAGAATCAAAATTATAGAAGAGTATTACGTTTGTAAATTGGAAGTGGAATAAAAATTGAGATATGGATGTACATAGATGATGAGAAAAAAGGAGAAGAAGAAGAAGATATAAGAAGATGGTGAATAATGAGGTTTCTGTTTGTGAAATGAAAAAAATAATATATAGCCAATCAGCGACGTGAAAATCACATTGCAACCTTGCCACGTGATTTCCACGTCGTAAACTCCACAACGGTCAATAATTTATTCGCACGACTTGTAGTCGCATGTACCAATGGTAATAAATTAATTCCCAATTGTTTTACCCCAAAATTTTCCCTCTCATTTTATCAATATTTCCCCTCACAAAGCTCCTTGAACTCCAGACAGGATTAGGGTTTTGCTCTGCTCAAGACATCTCCTTGCACTGATGACCTAAATTAGGGTTTGAGTTTGCACAAGGATTTTTGGACTTCTAATGCCCAAAGTGACTTTCATACTTCATATTGGACTCATAAGTTTGTCCTAACCAAGTTCCAAGCCTTGAATCAAATTTTTGCCCAGTCAATTGGACAGTTGACCTAAAAATCAGCTGTATTGGGGAAAAAGTCAACTGTGGCCAATGTACAGTCAAACCTCATGAATTTTGACCCACATCAACATTATGAACTCATATGAACCATTTGATCAAGTTTGTACCACAACTCCACAAGAAATTTGATCAGATCACCAAAAGGGCAAAATGGTCATTTTTAGGGTTTTGACTGTACAAAGGCAATTTCTGACTTTTTGACCTAGCCAATGGCAAATTAGGCTCAACCATGGACTCAAGGACTCAATGGCATCATCTTGACCTATTCAACAAGTTCAAAAGACCTCAATTGCATTGGATTGACAGATGAATTTTTCAGTCAACTAATCAAAATTTGACTGTACACTGAAAAGTCAAACTTTGACTTTTTGATCAAAATCAAGTGCCAAGGGTCATTTTTTATCAAGATGTGTCAAAATATGAAACTTGTTCATCAAGAAACCCAAAATTGCAAATTAGGGTTTAAAGTTGAAAAATTTCATAACTTAGAATTTTTCTAAGTTATGAAATTTTCTTAATTTTTCCTAACTTTGCCCAACATTTTCACCATGATGCATTTGGATTCAAACAAAACTTCCAACATGAAATTTGTATTCCTACACAAATTATTCAACTTTGATTCACAAAGTTTTCTCAAAAGAAGCTTGGATCTCAAATTATGATTTTTGGAACAAGGGTCCCTAAAACTTTTAACTTAGTGAAATTTTGTACTAGTTTAGGCAGGATTTTGACCTATCTTCTTGGCCATTTTTCACATAGTTCCAATTGGAATCTCAAGTTGCATCTCAAAAATGGATTATAGAGCATGTTGCAAGATTTCCAAAATGTCAAATAACTCCTCAAACACATTTGTGGTTAGGGAGAATCGAAAGCTTGAAGTTGGCAAAAACTCACTTTTCATCCATGGCATATTCATGTTCATACAAGTTGCAATTTCAAGTCAGCATGCCTTACACTAGTTTACAGGCCTCTAAACCACTTCACACTCAATAATTAAATGCAAATCCATCAGTCTAAGCCATTGTTTTGGTCATTTGGACATTGTACACAAAATTAATCCCTAAGTAGAACAAGGCAAATTTCCATTTTTGTTTAAATCATGCTTTATGTCAAAACTGATTTCTTGAGAATTGGTCCATATCTTATGCAGCTAATCAAATCCACAAGTTGGAGGGGCCAAGGGCAATGTATGCAAGCATAAGGATAGCCTGTACAGGCCTGTTACATATCACAAAATGCAGGTACCCATCCACTCCAGATTCCATGGGTGACTATTCTGCTTTGGCCTTCAGTGACTCTGAAGATTTGGTCAATCATGCCGAGTACGAAGGTGATGAAGACTGTGAAGTGCCTGAAGAGTTAGCTAGACTTTTGCAACAAGAAGAAAGGGCTATTCTGCCCCATGAAAAGTTGTTAGAGACTATCAATTTGGGAACAGAGGAAGAAAGAAAAGAGGTTAAAGTGGGTGCCAACCTGGAGTCAAATGTCAAGAAGCGCTTAGTTCAGCTATTGAATGAATATGTTGAGATCTTTTCCTGGTCCTACGAAGACATGCCAGGACTAGATACAGATATCATGGTTCACTGTCTCCCTACAAGAGAAGACTGTCCACCAATCAAACAGAAAGTCCGCCGAATGAGGCCCGATATGTCTGAGAAGATCAAAGCTGAAGTAATGAAACAGTTCAATGCTGGCTTTCTGGATGTTACTTCCTATCCACAATGGGTCGCTAACATTGTGCCCGTGCCTAAGAAGGACGGCAAAGTCAGAATGTGTGTGGACTACATAGACTTAAATAGGGCTAGCCCTAAAGATGATTTTCCACTACCACATATTGACATTTTGGTCGACAATACAGCTCAATATAAGGCGTTTTCTTTCATGGATGGATTCTCGGGATACAACCAGATCAAAATGGCCCCCGAAGACATGGAGAAGACTACTTTTGTTACGCAGTGGGGTACCTTCTGCTATAAAGTGATGCCATTCGGACTAAAGAATGCCGGGGCAACCTATCAATGAGCCATGGTAGCTTTGTTTCATGACATGATACATCATGAGATTAAAGTCTACGTAGACAACATGATAGCCCGTTCACAAACAGAAGAAGAACACCTCGACCATCTGCAAAAGCTGTTTGTCAGGTTAAAGGAGTATAAGCTCAGACTGAATCTTAGCAAGTGCACTTTCGGAGTCAGGTCCGGTAAACTTTTGGGATTTATCGTCAGTAACAAAGGCATTGAAGTTGTTCCTGCCAAAGTCAAAGCTATACAAGAAATGCCTGCCCCTCGCACTGAGAAGGAGGTCAGAGGTTTCTTGGGACGCCTAAACTATATCGCAAGGTTCATCTCTCACCTAACATCTACCTGTGAACCAATCTTCAAACTGTTGAAGAAAGATCAGGTGGTTGAATGGAATGATGACTGTCAAGCTGCTTTCGATAAGATCAAGGGGTATTTGCTGGAACCTCCTATCTTGATGCCACCCGTCTAAGGAAGACCTTTAATCATGTATCTGACTGTTTTGGATAACTCAATAGGGTGCGTACTGGGCCAACATGACGAGTCTGGCCGAAAAGAGCATGCCATTTATTACCTTAGCAAAAAGTTTACCGACTGTGAAACTCGCTACTCACTGCTCGAGAAAACTTGCTGCGCTTTGGTATGGGCTGCTCGCCGGCTGAGGCAGTATATGTTGACACATGCCACTTTGCTGATTTCCAAGATTGATCCAATCAAGTACATCTTCGAGAAGCCTGCTTTATCCGGAAGAATTGCTAAATGACAGATGATCCTGACTGAGTATGATATCCAGTACACAACCCAAAAAGCTATAAAGGGGAGTGTACTAGCTGGCCATCTAGCTCATCAAGCCGTCAAAGATTACCAATTTATGAGGTTCGACTTCCCTGACGAGGATATCATGACATTGGACAACATTAAAGGTAACTGACCGTATGACGGACCTGAACAAGGATCCCGATGGACCCTGTACTTTGATGGTGCCTCAAATGCACTTGGCAACGGTATCGGCGCGGTACTTATCTCTCCAGAAGGTTGCCATACACCTTTCACTGCTAGACTCTACTTCAGCTGCACAAATAACATGGCCGAATATGAAGCTTGTATCTTTGGTCTCAAGGCCGTTATTGACTTGGGAATCAAATCTCTGATTGTATTTGGGGACTCAACTTTGGTTATCAGTCAAATCAAAGGAGAGTGGGACACTAAACATCCTAATCTTATCCCATACAAAGAACATGTCCTGACATTGTTGCCTCATTTCGAGCAGATTACCTTTGATCACTTCCCGCGAGAAGAAAATCAGCTAGCAGATGCTCTGGCTACAATGTCTTCCATGTTTAAACTCAACTGGGATAATGAGGCACCTCAAATCACCATTGAACGAATGGACGAACCAACACATTGTCACGAGATTAATACCGAAGAAGTGGTGGACCGACCCTGGTTTCACGATGTCAAAAGGTATCTCGAAGCACAAGAATACCCTTAAGGAGCTTCAGTCAACGACAAAAAGTTCTTAAGGAGGTTCGCAGCCAAGTTCTTTCTGAGCAATGGTATCCTATACAAGCGCAATCTCGATTGTGTCCTACTCCATTGTATGGACAAGATTGAAGCTGAGTAGATCATGGCTGAACTACACAATGGCACCTTTGGCACCCACTCGAGCGGTCATACGATGGCTAAGAAGATTCTACGGGCAGGCTACTACTGGTCTACCATGGAAGCTGATTGTCATCAATATTCCCTTACTTGTCACAAATGCCAAATCTATGCTGACAAGGTACATATTCCCCCAGTTCCTCTCAATGTCTTAACAGCTCCTTGGCCATTCGCGATGTGGGGAATCGACATGATTGGAGAGATCAAGCCCACAACATCTAATGGACATCGTTTCATCCTGGTGGCCATTGATTACTTTACCAAGTGGGTCGAAGCAGCTTCCTTCGCTTCCGTTACAAAGAATGTGGTTTCCCGTTTCATCAAGCAGAACCTCATATGCCGGTATGGTATCCCCGACAGGATCATCACGGACAAAGGTACAAATTTGAACAATCTATGATCACCTCTCTGTGCGAGCAGTTCAAGATTCAACATCATAATTCATCTCCCTATCGGCCAAAGATGAACGGTGTTGTTGAAGCTGCGAACAAAAATATCAAGAAGATCATTCAAAAGATGACAGCCACCTACAAAGACTAGCATGAGATGTTACCATTTTCTCTGCACGGGTACCATACCACGGCACACACTTCAACTGGGGCAACACCTTTTTCCTTGGTATACGGCATGGAAGATGTTTTACCTATCGAGGTTCAGATTCCCTCCTTGAGAATTATGAAGGATGCTGGTTTGAGTGAAGACGATTGGATTTAAACCCGGCTTGATCAACTTAACTTGATTGACGAAAAGTGACTTACTGCTGTTTGCCATGGTCAGGCGTATCAAAAACGTATGATCAAGGCCTTCAACAAGAAAGACAAGAGACAAGTATATCAAGTCGGGGATCTTGTAATCAAGCGGATCATCTTGCCGCAAAGTGATCCCAGGGGCAAATGGACTCCTACTTACGAAGGAGCATTTGTGATCAAGAACATCTTTTCTGGTGGGGAAATGATTCTGACCACCATGGACGGCGACGACCTGCCACACCCTGCGAATGCAGACATAGTTAAAAGATACTACGCATAAAACGACCCGACAAGTTGAAAACCCGAAAGGGCAACTTGGACAAAAATGGGCATCCCGGTGAATCGAAAACCCGAAAGGGCGGTTCAGGAAAAAATTAGGGATAAAACAAAAAAATATGTACACCCGGCAAGTTGAAAACCCGAAAGGGAGGCTTGGGCAAAAAAGGGTTTCCCGGTGGATCGAAAACCCGAAAGGGCGGTCCAGGCAAAAGTTAGGGAATTAAAGCGTATGACTATGTCTCGTCGGATCACTTTAAGGAAAATCTCTTCACGGACAAGCTCCAGGCTTCTGATCAATCCAATCATCTGCGGACGAAGCAACGAATGGACAAGATACTCAGAGTGGTGAAGGCTATAACAGAATGGGAAACCCATGGAATTATTACACATAGCCATCTTTCTTTGTATAAATTTTTTCTCAATTTTACGACAATATTCTCTTACTAGGATGATTGTCTCCTCTGTAAAAAAATACTTACAAAGTTAATACAAAGATACTTCAAAGTGCATAAATTTGCTTGCCTTTTCTTTCTTTTTACACTTATGTTTTATTTGAAAACGTCCATTGATTTGTTAAATGAGCATATGCATTTGAATATAATCACTGCTTACAAATAAAACGAAATAAGAAGAGATAATTACTGATAGGTTGAGAGTATAGGAAAACGTCTTTAGGCTATTCTAGAAGAAATCCCCTGCAATATGTCATTCGGATCTAATACGCATCCCCAACGAAGTTAAGGTTCAAGATCCCCAGCGGAGTTAAATACATATCGCCATCAGAACTAAGTTTCCAAACTCCATATCCCCGACGGAGCCAGAAAACTTTGAACTACAAATCCCCAATGAAGATGAAGCTTTCTTCCCCAACGGAGTCCAAGACTTCAACCTATAAACCACAGTGGAGATCATCCGGTTTCTCCAAAATTCCCCAGCAAGTTATCTTAAAACCTGAAAATCAATCAGAGAACAGTTAACTTTTATCCCCAACCATTCTTAAAACCCCAGTAGATTGGCATACGACCCAAACTCCTGATTTCCCCAGCAGGATAAGCATCCTCTCCACAGAGTTATTTCCCAACAGAACGAAGATTCTTGTTCTTATTGCTCCAGTTGAAGCCTCCCAGGTTTTAATTCCCCAGTAAGAGATCGTCAGAATTATCCTCATTTTCCCCAGAAAGTCGTGAAGGATTCTCTATTCCCCACAAGTCACCAAGGATTTTCAATCATCAGCAGTAGCCCAAAGGATTTCTCATCTTCAGCAATCAAAGATTTTTGGAATCCCCAACATCGGTGAAAGATTTACTTTCCCCGGCAGCAATCAAAGATTTCATTATCTCTAGCTATCAAGGATTTAGTTTCCTCAGCAAGACAGCTAATCATCTTACATGCGCATACATTACATTCATATATCATGAACGTTTATAGAACACATTTTATTGCATCATACATGTCATGCAACATAACTTTGTGTTTTAGCTAACATTTTACCCTTTCAGGATAAGATTAAAAGCTATCATTAACAAATATTCAAAGATCTCAGATACCGTATGGATACACCCCAAACATGGCGGTCATTCTATTACATCATTCAGAATTTCAAGTCAAGATACAGTATGGATACACCCCAGACACGACAGTCATTCTACTACTCATTCAGACTTCAACAATCAGATACAGACTAGATACGCTCCAAACACGGAAGCCTTTCTATCTCTCATTCAGATTCAACTATCAACTTCAAGCTCAGATACACTCCAAGACATGGAAGTCATTCTGTTGCCTTTTTCAGATCCCAGTTACAGTACGGATGCACTCCAAGACATGGAAGTTATTCTGCTACTCATACAGATCTCAATTTCAGATACAATCCAGATACGCACCAGACACAGTTGCCATTCTGTCACTCATTCCAATTTATTCCCCAGCCCAGAGATGCTTCATACACAGATGTTTCTCTGTCACCCATTCAGAATTCAGGCACAATACAGATACACTCCAGACACGGCAGTCATTCTGATATTCGTTCAAGAATCAAATACAATGACAACTTGGATACGCTCCAGACACGGACTCCATTCCTTTGCTAATACGAATCCAATCTCCATATACAACTCAGATACGTTCCAGATATGGATACCATTCTGATGTTCATTCTACTGATATTCAACAAAAAAATTTGATGGAATCTTTAAGCCCATCTCCAGCAAGATTCTATCATCTCCAAATGGCATCTTTAAGCCCATTCCCTCAGCAATATTTTGACGAGTGCAAATTTACGGGCACTCTAGTGTCCAATCCTTTTTTACCTTTGAGTCGCGAAAGGCAAACTCACCAATCTAACCCTTCAGGTTCAAGAATATTGGACAGGGGTAGCTGTTGTACCCCAAAATTTTCCCTCTCATTTTATCAACATTTCCCCTCACAAAGCTCCTTGAACTCCAGACAGGATTAGGGTTTTGCTCTGCTCAAGACATCTCCTTGCACTGATGACCTACATTAGGGTTTGAGTTTGCAGAAGGATTTTTGGACTTCTAATGCCCAAAGTGACTTTCATACTTCATATTGGACTCATAAGTTTGTCCATACCAAGTTCCAAGCCTTGAATCAAATTTTTGCCCAGTTAATTGGACAGTTGACCTAAAAATCAGCTGTATTGGGGAAAAAGTCAACTGTGGCCAATTTACAGTCAAACCTCATGAATTTTGACCCAAATCAACATTATGAACTCATATGAACCATTTGATCAAGTTTGGACCACAACTCCACAAGAAATTTGATCAAATCACCAAAAGGGCAAAATGGTCATTTTTAGGGTTTTGACTGTACAAAGGCAATTTCTGACTTTTTGACCTAGCCAATGGCAAATTAGGCTCAACCATGGACTCAAGGACTCAATGTAATCATCTTGGCCTATTCAACAAGTTCAAAAGACCTCAATTGCATTGGATTGACAGATGAATTTTTCAGTCAACTGATCAAAATTTGACTGTACACTGAAAAGTCAAACTTTGACTTTTTGATCAAAATCAAGTGCCAAGGGTCATCTTTCATCAATATGTGTCAAAATATGAAACTTGTTCATCAAGAAACCCAAAATTGCAAATTAGGGTTTAAAGTTGAAAATTTTCATAACTTAGAATTTTTCAAAGTTATGAAATTTTCTTAATTTTTCCTAACTTTGCCCAACATTTTCACCATGATGCATTTGGATTCAAACAAAACTTCCAACATGAAAGTTGTAGTACACCACAAAGCATACAACTTTGATTCACAAAGTTTTCTCAAAAGAAGCTTGGATCTCAAATTATGATTTTTGGAACAAGGGTCCCTAAAACTTTTAACTTAGTGAAATTTTGTACTAGTTTAGGCAGGATTTTGACCTATCTTCTTGGCCATTTTTCACATAGTTCCAATTGAAATCTCAAGTTGCATCTCAAAAATGGATTATAAAGCATGTTGCAAGCTTTCCAAAATGTCAAATAACTCCTCAAACACATTTGTGGTTAGGGAGAATCGAAAGCTTGAAGTTGGCAAAAACTCACTTTTCAGCCATGGCATATTCATGTTCATACAAGTTGCAATTTCAAGTCAGCATGCCTTACACTAGTTTACAGGCCTCTAAACCACTTCACACTCAATAATTAAATGCAAATCTATCAGTCTAAGCCATTGTTTTGGTCATTTGGACATTGTATACAAAATTAATCCCTAAGTAGAAAAGGGCTAATTTCCATTTTTGTTTAAATCATGCTTTATGTCAAAACTGATTTCTTGAGAATTGGTCCATATCTTATGCAGCTAATCAAATCCACAAGTTGGAGGGGCCAAGGGAAATGTATGCAAGCATAAGGATAGCATGTACATGCCTGTTACATATCACTTCCACATTTTGCTTCAAAAACAAGAAACTTGTCCAAAACATGAGAACTTGAACACTAGCCAAGATAAACTTAGGCAAACAGTTTGAACATCTTTCTCACACCCCTTTGAGTCAGAAACACGATTGCTTGATCCTCTAAACACCCCATAGCCAGAAATCACATTCCATTGGCAAAACAGGGCAGAATCTGCAACTTGAGTTCCATAGCTCAATTGGCTCGTGCGTTTTGCCCCAAGTTGCTTCAAACACCTTCCATTCAACTCATCCAAGCTATCCCAAACCTCAAACACCAACTGTAACTCCATTTACAGAGTTTGCCATTTTCATTTTGAGCTTGTGCAGGTTGAGTTCTATAGGCTGATTCAGGAACATTCAAGGCAAGCAGGCTATTGGAGAAGGTCAAGTGAAGCCCAAGCAAGCTCCCAGACATCTCAAGCCTTGTTGAAAAGCTCTACATTGCCCTACACGAAGTCAGCTGAAACATATTTTTTTCAACTTCCTATCTCTCTATTTAGGAACATTTAGCCTTAGGTTTGTGAATAAGAAATGTAGTATTCATTGCCATGAAGCTGTACATATGCTCAGTTTTCATTTATATTAAGCATGCTAAGAGAATTTCATCCATGAACATACTGAAAAAAACTAGGTCAGATTTTAGGGCCAGAGAAATTCTCTCTGGTCATTGAGAGTTAAGATAAGTTGTTTATATGGTTGGAATCGTTTTAAAATGCTCTACAAGTTTGATGTTATGTGTTTTTGCAATAGAGCTCGTATACATGATCTGGTGTTTGAACAGGGCGCACGCGTTTTCAAAATCTGAAGGTTGAAGATGAAGTTGGTTTGGGTTGGGCTTGGTCTGGCTCACTATTGACACCCTCTTTTACTTTTTGCACCCCCTGACCCATTTTCTTGATATTTTATATTTTTGAATTTTTATTTCCATTTCTGATTTTATTTATTTATTCCCAAATATAAAAAATGCTCAAAAATATTTTCATAATTTTTTCCCCACATTTATTTTGCATTTATTTTTATTTTTCTAACATAAAAAGCAATTTAAATACTTTTATCTTATTTATTAAAACTTGAAATTAATATATAAATTATACTTTTATATTTTTCTTTATTTTTAACCACACTGAAAATATTTTTCTAAAAATATATTTTTATTTTGTATGTATTTTATTTATTGTACATATATATATATATATATATATATATATATATATATATATATATATATATATATATATATATATATATATATATATATATATATATATATATATATATATATATATATATATATATATATATATATATATATATATATATATACTCTTATTTTATTATATATTTAGAATAAAAATATAAAATATTACACTTTTATTTTTATTTTTAAATATACTTAATAAATACTTTTTCTAAACAAATTTTATTTTTTTTCACGTATACTATTTTATTTTTATTGTATATAAATAAAATAATTAATATTTACTTTCTTAAAGAAAATTAGGGTTTTACCCTTAACCAAATAAAATTAATATTTTTATTTATCTCTTTATTTTCCACATTAAATATTTTTACATACATAAATAAACAAAAACCTTTTTTGCATAATTCATATTATTTGATATATTTATTTATTCTGTTTATTTAAGTATTGTCCATTTATTATTTATGCATTTGAATTCAATTTGGATGTAATAGTAAACTAGGGTTTATATTTCTTGTCAAATACACCCCCATTCAAAGATTGTACCCCCATCCCCATAATCATGTTGTAATAGCCTAGACTTTTAATTCTTGCACTTTATGCTTTCAAATATGCATGATAGAAAGATTAGGGTTTGTATGCAAAAATCCAAAATTAACAAGTAGTTTGACCTAATCAAAAGACAAAATGCATGAAAATCAAACACAATACACACTTGCACCCCTAGGGTTACAATCCACTTGTTGCCTTAAAAATGGGCCATGTTATGCATGTTGGGTACTTTGGCAAAACAAAAACAAAACAAAAGAACATAGTCTCTCGATGACGCTATCTTGGTTGCCTAAACAACATGATCAAGTCCCTCAAAAATTTGCCAAAAATACTTAACACAATTGCTATCATGGTCTATACGATGACCCGCGCCTGTCCCGTTAACATCCTAACACAAGGTTATTCACCAAATGCAATGGTGAAATAACATTGTCAAAAGGGTTAAAAACATATAGGAAAGATCCTTGAGTAAAATAGGGTAGATAGCTCTTAGTTACTTGATCAAAACTTGCAAAAAACATCCTTACTATTTTTCAAACACACTTCACAACACAATTTCAAAACATTTCCCAAATCAAACTTTCAAACATTGAAATCTTTTCAAAAGACAAAAACACCTTTGTATACATTCAAACAAGAATTATTACAAAGGTTGCCACAACGATGACCTCTTTTCAAAACATCTTTCAAAACCACACACAAAGCACCATTTCAAACAATTGAAAAGAAAAAGCAAGTGATCTAAACAAGTAACTAAGAGCTCATGGATAACCATGGATGAAAAGGGTGCTTGCACCTTCCCTTTTCATAATCTACTCCCCGAACCCAAGAAAACATCTCAAAGGTCTTTCTTGTGCTTTTTGACCTTTCCTTAGGATAAAATAAAAAGTCGGTGGCGACTCTTGCTAAACCGAAACATTTGCGAACACAAACGCAAAACACCAAGTCAGTTCTCCCACCGTGTCACACCAATCAGTGACGTGAATACCACATCACAACATTGCCACGTGATATTCACGTCGCAAACAACCACAAAGACCGAAAAGCCTTATGCGCCCCATCAATTCTCTGTCAGTCTATTATATCACTTTATTTTTCAGAATTTCCCAATTAAATTTTGCGACGTGATATAAACGTCACAAATTAAAATTTGAGATTTTTTTATTTCCTCCCATTTGAATGTTAGGTTTTTCATATTTTTTTTAAATTTTTAACTCGCGACGTTATTTTTTTAAAATAAAATTTGATTTCCCATATGAACGTTGCAGACTGAATATTTTATTGTTATAAATAATTAGTGACGTGATAATCATGTTGCAACTCACTTTTTTTGTCATATGATTATCGCGTCACAAAATCACTTTGATGAGGAGCTTTTTTCTTGTATATATATATATATATATATATATATATATATATATATATATATATATATATATATATATATATATATATATATATATATATATATATATATATATATATATATATATATATATATATATATATATATATATATATATATATATATATATATATATATATATATATATAAGTGACACAAATAATTAAGCAATAAATATAATACAATGGATTAATGTATAAGTGAGATAATAAAAAAGCCTTTACTTGGTGTGAGCAATACATAATATAGTTGATGACCGTGTAAAAAAACAGTGATGTGAAACTGAGCCAGTCCTTGAAGGGTTATGGTCTTTGGTTGGTTTGACGGCTTCAACAAGAAACCTTTGAAAGCGTGCTATTATCAACCTTTTGATCATCTTTTATTTTTCTGATTCAGAAATATTCTACTATTGTATTCATAGTGTGGTAATGAAAGTGATTCAAAGCAACTATCCTATAGTTAATCAGATATTATTATGAATTTGCATTAAATATGTTTCGTTCAAGGAACCAGAAAGGATGACTTTGAGGTTTTGAAGTTACTAAGATAGAAGACATTGTAATTAGAGATGAGTGTAAGTTAAATAAGAAACACTCAAATTAAAAACAGACCCTGCATGAAATTTTGTTCTTTTATGTGTATATGTCAAGCAAACAATGATGCTTGCATTTGGGGTCAAATTTTTGAGATTTTAAGAAGGTTCAATATCTCAAAGGATGAGAAAATCAGAGACAATAAACATTTATTCTTTAAGAGAACTTAATAGAGCCTAGAAAATTAGTCCATCACATTATAAAAATAAAGAAAATAACTTAAATAATAAAAGTTGGTTCAAATAGTTAGTAAGGAATGAGTTCAATCGAATAATTATACATATTACTTCCACTCTCAAATGTGAGAATATCAGTGGTAGCTTCAACTTCCATTGTCGATGTAAAAATGGAAGTCGATGTAAAAACTTCCTTGAAAATTTTTCGTAAAAGTTCGTTGAAGCTTAAGTCTTAACTCTGATGAATTACGGAGCACAACTCACTTAAATAGCGTGTTGGTATAGGTGTCGTATTCAGAGTATATGTATTTCATACTTAGAATGTTAAATGTACCATAGTTATCTTATCCTACATTAAATAAACATTCAAAATTTATGTAGTTAAAATAATATTATTAAACTTTCACTTTTAGTATAATGATCCAATATTAGTTTTACTCATTATTACTTAGAGTCACAATTACAAGTTACAACCATTAGTGTTATACTAATTTCCAATACAACATGCAATTGTAAACTTTGGATTATCCCTCACTTAAGCCAAATGTAAATTTGAAGGAACATAATAAGGATTGACAAATATATGATTGAGAAGGAAATTTAATCAGAAAGTTTGGTGTAAGAGAGCATGCAAATCCTAGAGCATGTTGGTGATGTAGCAACAGAAATTAATTTAAATTTTTTCAGACAGTTACCAACCTCCAAACTTCATCTTTAATCACTCTATATATAGTTCATTCAATTCTATAACGGTTACATACTTACACATTAATTCCACTTAAACATGGAGAGACAAAACACTAAATCTTCTTCTAAGGTTGGAGAGTGCTTAATTATTTTTTAATGTTGTTTTGTTCTACTTCCTCTTAGTTAACTAGTACTATGTCCTAATTATTTCACTTTTTTTTTTTTGCTTTTTCCTTCATTTTCCATGGCAAAAAGTTTGTCAAGAATACTTCACCTTCTTCATCTCAATGGAGTAGTATTGATTCTAAGGGAACGGTGAGATAGATACCTAGCCTTTTTAACACCCTCTCGCAAAATATCACATACTACTATTGTTGTAGCTATTTTTCTATCGTATCTGAGAACGATAGCGGCTTGTTCAAGTTTTGTCATGTTCTATCGTTATAACACAACTATTAAAAATTACAATGTTGAGGGACAAATAAGTCATTGAAAAAATTCGTATGCACTAGATTTGTTGTTTCATGATTCATAATCTTAAGGTTAAAAGTTATGAAACTCTCAACAATAGCATCCTTAGTGATAGTGAATGAAATGAGATTACTTGAAGGTGTTTTTAAGCAACAACACTTCTTGCATACTTGACTTCATGTTGCTTCTAATCACATATATTTGTGGAATCAATATTTACATTTACCAAAGTCTATTTTAGAAATGCATGCATAATATGACATATGTGATATGTCAAAAGCATGACTAAACCATTTTTACCTTTTCAAAAGTTCCACCTAACAAGTTTATCCATGCAACTTTCTATTTATAATCATTTCTTTAAATCATAATTGGCTAACCTACATATATCTCTTTATAATTTGTTAAAATTATTATGCTACAATCAATATATAACATATTTTTATGAAAGAGTTTTTTTAATCATTTACAGAGGTAATATTTAATTTGGAGTTTGACATCAAAAGTTTCTAAGTCTTATTATGTACTCCAAATTTATAATCATTTTAGTTTTCCAGTTTTACATTCTCCCTAAGTGATGATTTACTTCTATAAATAGAAAGAAAAATTCCTATTTTCATATAGTTTTAGAAAAAGGATAGCATTAGTATGTCCTACTTTATATAGTTGTTAAATGCATCCAAACTTGATTTTTCACTAAATTATTTCTCTAAGTTAGCTAGACATGATATATTGGACCATTATTCTTTTAATCAAGCGCATAATCAATAACATTATGGACCCCATAATGATCACATTACTACTTTTTGCCTCTTACTTGTTTTAACAATAATATTATAATAATACACTAACACTCCTTTCTATGTATCTATAATTGGTTATATTATAAAAAATCTACCACATTATTACACATGGATCATGATTGCCAACTAAACAGACATAATTGGAATTTTTTCCATAGGCAAAAGATGTGCTCAAAGAAAGGTTTAATGACAAGACTAAGGTAAAGAATTATACATGTACTATTTAGTATATCAATTTCTTTTTTGAAATTTTGTTAACAAATTTTGTGTTTGTTTAGGGTTCAAGAAAATCTCCTACCAAAGAAAATACTAAACCACAAGAATTCAAACTCCACACACAAGAAAGAGCTGTCAAACGTGCAATATTCAACTATGAAGTAATATATATATATAGTGACTGATCAATGGTGAAGTTAGTATTAAAATTTTCATTTATTTATGAATATGGTTTTGGTTAGGTGACAACTAAATTGTATCTCATGGAATTGCAAAAGAGACAAGAGAAGAAGTTGATGAAGGTATTTGGCACATAATAATGAAGATATATTATTATTAATAATAATAATAATAATAAAATAATAATTTTAATAATAATAATAATAATAATAATAATAATAATAATAATAATAATAATAATTATTATTATTATTATTATTATTATTATTATTATTATTATTATTATTATTATTATTATTATTATTATTATTATTATTATGATGAGAATGAGATCAATATTTTAGAGACTAATTAATTCAATACATGCAATAGATTATTGAAGAGGAAGAAATACGTTTGCTAAGGAAGGAAATGGTTCCAAGAGCTCAATTGATGCCTTATTTTGATAAGCCATTTTCACCACAACGGTAAATAACAATGATAATCAAAATTATTCTTTTATATATATATATATATATATATATATATATATATATATATATATATATATATATATATATATATATATATATATATATATATATATATATATATATATATATATATATATATATATATATATATATATAAATTTATTCTTATACTATATAAATACTACGAGAAAAAAATATTTTATGACAGTATTTTTTAGTCCAATGATAATCAAAATAGTATTGACTATTATAATAATTTTATTAAAATATTGTCAATAATAAATATAGAAAAATTCTGAATTGAGGAAAAAAAATGAGTTGCAGATCAAGTAGAAATGTTCAAAGAGAATCATGCATCCACATGCTGAGTAGCAAGTGCTGGAGCTGCAGCACTGGCAATGGATTCTACAACATGCACCAATGTGGTCATCAAGCTCTTAACAATCCAATCAAATAGAGGCTTTTTTACATGGTTGTGTGAAGTGAAGGAGACTGTAAAATGTACCATATATAGTTTTTGTATTAATTTTCATGCATGCATTTTGTACACTATCCAAACCATAGAGAGAAAGCTTGAGAGTTTTTTGTACTATAGCCTAGATCCACTGAATTAGATGGCCAGTTTTTCTTATCATGTATTCTTTGTCACAAATAATAAAGATGAATCGTGTTTTTTTTGTCTTTTGATTAAGGATCTTTTAATAGCATGCCTTGTACCAATTGGAAAAAAAACTGAATGGAATTTTCTTTTTTATAAGACCAAAAAAACTATATTAATGAAAAGGTGTTAATAGTCTTGTGGTTAATGTAAGATGATGTGTTTTTAATTTTCCTCCATGCATTTTTTTTAAATGATCTTTGAATTTTTTAAAATTCTTTTGATTTTAATTCCTAAAGTTAAAATCGGCAGAAAAATTTACAGATTTATAAATTTATAGATTTGACAAACAATTAAAAGACATGTATCTGAAACCTGAAACTTATCCAAAGAGACAATACGAAAGAATTGAAGTTGGTAGCCAAAGAATTTATCTACCGCTCCATCTAGTCTAGCTCAAACATATCTAAAGTGACATATGATGATATGCACAAATGTTATATCGCGTAATATAAAACGACGATCTTACATAGACATAGGTTGGTGTGAGACTATGTTGATTTGGTGGTTTGTTGTGAAATTAAAAAGGTTGATTTATTGGTGCACAAGAAGAGATGAAAGGAAAAAGAATATATTAAATGACGGGTACAAAAATAAGGAATAATGATTTACAATGAATTACAATAACCTACTCCACTAGGTTATTTATACACAAAATTAAATCTAAAATATATCTTCTAACAAAGATATAAGAAGATATAAGATATATATCTTCTAACAAAGATATAAACAATCTAAAAGATATTCCTAAATATAAATTAATATCTAATTAATTATAAAATCTAAATTAATTCTAACACCACCCCTTAATTTATATTTACCCAACACTGATAACTCAAATTCCATTCCTTAAACCAAGAAATTGATCAGTTTTTATAGCCTTTGTCAGAACATCTGCCAGCTGCTTCTGAGTGCTACAGTGCACAACTTCTAAAGTTCCATTCTGAACTTCATTCCTCAGAAAATGATACTTAGTCTCAATATGCTTGTTTCTCCCATGCAACACTGGATTCTTGGCAAGATTGATTGCATACTTGTTATTAATCATCAGCTTCAGAGGTTTATTTACCTCAATCTTCAGATCTTTCAGCAAGTTCAGAATCCACACAGCTTGACACGCAGTCAGAGCGCCTATAATATATTCAGCTTCACAAGTTGACAGAGCAACAACAAGTTGCTTCTTGGAACACCAAGAAATAGGATCTCCCAGAAATTTGAATAAGTACCCATAAATACTTCTTCTGTCAACGCCATCTCCGCACCAATCAGAATCAGAATAACTCAGAAGTTCTAATTTGATTTTTCTTCCAGACAGAAATAACATTCCATATTTCAGAGTTCCCTTCACATACCTCAAAATTCTGACTGCAACTTGATAATGAGATCACTTTGGTTTGCTCATAAATCTGCTAACCATTCCAACTGCATAGCAAATATCAGGTTTGGTATTACACAAATACCTTAGAGAACCAACCATCTGTTTGAAGGTTGTAGCATCCACATCCTCTCCATCAGAATCAGAGTCCAACTTTTAATTCGTATCAGCAGGTGTCACAGCAGCTTTGTAATTTTCTAGCTCAAATCTCTTCAGAAGCTCTAGTTCATACTTCATCTGATGCAAAATGATTCTATTCTCAGAGTACATAAACTCCATCCCTAGAAAGAAACTCATTTTCCCAAGATCTGTCATCTCAAATGCATTCATCAGAACTTTCTAGAACTCAACTATCTCTTGTTCAGAACTTCTTGTGAGTAATATGTCATCAACATACAAACAGACTAGAATCATATTAATTTCTGAAGTGTGCTGAACATAAACACCATACTCTATATCACACTTCTGAAACCCTTGTTCCTTGAAAAACGAATCAATCTTCAAATTCCAAGATCTGGGCGCTTGCTTCAATCCATATAATGCTTTGTGTAATTTGAACACCATCCCTTTCTGATTCTTTTTATCAAATCCAGGAGGTTATGATACGTATACCTCTTCTTGTAATAGACCATTCATAAATGCAGATTTTACATCTAAATGCATCTGAGGCCAATTCTTGTTAGCAACTATTGCAATCACTAGTCTGATTATTTCATGTCTCGTTACAGGTGCAAAAACTTCAAAGTAATCCAGCCCAGGCTTCTGAAGAAAGCCTCTTGCTACTAACCTCGCTTTGTGTTTTCCAATTGATCCATCTGGATTTAGCTTCTGCTTGAAAACCCATCTGACGCTGATGGCTTTCTTGCCTTTTGGAAGTTCTGTCAGCTTCCAAGTCTTGTTTCTCTCTATAGTATCAAGTTCTTCTTTCATGGCATGTAACCAACTTTCTACTTAAGAGCCTCTTTCGTACTCACGAGTTCATAGTCTACTAACATTGCACACTGAATAACTTCTCCTTTAGAGTCTACTTCAGTGTCTTGCAACATGTCAAACTCTACAAATCTTCTTGGGATGCTTCTGACTCTTTGTTGCCTCTGAACTGGACCTTCAGAACTTTGGACACCAGAACTTTCCCCTTCAGAAGCACTTTCTTCATAATTTGGACTTTCTCTAGAACCTTGATTGTCTTCAGAGTCTGGATCACCATCGAAGTCAGAGCCACTACCTTCAGAAATATCATCTTCAAAAATTGGATCACCTCTGCCTTTAGAAGTTCCAATTTCAGAACCATGATCATCGCCAAAGGCTGAATTTCCTTCAGAAGCTCCTCCTTCATGATTTCTACCAGAAACATGATCATCTTTAGAAGCTTGTCCTCCAGAACCTACGTCTTTAGTGTTTTCCCTTCTAGAAGCATGATCACCACCAAATTCTGGATCATCATCAAAATATGGATCAGAATTAGATTCACCATTTGACTCACCTTCAGAGTTTCCAGAGTCATCATCTTTTGACTCTTCTTCAGAAGCAGAATCTTATTCAGACTCATAATCACCTTCAAATTCTAACTTGTCTTCAGCTTCAGAGTCATCTTCTGACTCTAACTTGTCTTCAGAAACCTCAGATTCTGACTCATCTTCAAAATCTTCATAGTCGTTATCTGATTCTAACTCAAAGTCATATTCTGATTCTGACTCATGCAAAATCACTCCTTCAGAATCAGAATATTCAAAGTCATATTCTTCTTCTCCCCCTTCAGAATCAAAAAATGACAATTTCACTGGTTCCTCATCAGATTCATAAGCCATAAATAGCACAAGCTCATCATCTGAATCTCCTCTGGCTACATTTGCTTCTTCTGACTTCCTTTCTTTGTTTGACAAATAATATTTGGTATAGTGACCAAAGTTCTTGCAACAGTAACACTGAACATTCTTCTTTTCAGACTTCTCCTTTCCCCTATGGACATTCTTCTGCCCATCAGAGTTTGAAGCTTCTGACTTGTGACCACCATTAATTTTCTTCCTGGCTTCTGACCAAGTCTGCTTCTGATACTTCTTACCAGAAGTTAATTTCAAAGCCTTATGCTCTACTTCCCTCTCAGAAGTTCTTGCAGTCATATGCAACTCATGCGCTTATAGACTACTTTGCAGCTCTTCAACTCTCATGGTGCTCAGATCTTTGGAATGTTCAATTGCTACCACAATGTAATCAAACTGAGAAGTTAAAGATCTCAAGCTCTTCTCAATGATTGTTTGTTAAGAAAGGGTTTCTCCATAAGCTTTCATCTCATTAGTGATCAGAGTCACTCTAGATATGTACTCAGAAACCTTCTCATTATCCTTCATGTTGAGATTCTCATATTGCTTTTTGAGAGACTGAAGCTTCACCTTCTTCACTGATGCGTCACCACTGTAACATCTGACCAGTGTGTCCCACGCAACCTTTGCTGTTTCAGAATCAGCAATCTTCTCAAACACATTCACATCCACACATTGATGGATGTAGAACAATGCCTTCTGATCTTTCTTCCTTAGCGCCTTATGTATTATCTTCTGGACCTCTATTGCGCCTGCTGCTAACAGATCATAGCCATCGGTGACAAGATCTAACACATCTTGAGAACCAAATAACACGCACATCTGGATCTTCCAACGATTCTAGTTTTTGCCATCAAATACTGGAAGCTTGGAATGAATATCATTGTCGTTCCCATTCATCTTCTACCTTGTGCAATTTACGCAGAAACTCAATGAAAACAATGTTTCCCAAATCCCAGAATTTCTATCAATGAAACAATGTTTCCCAAATTCCAGAGTTTCTAACCAGGAGCTCTAGATACCAATTGTTAGTGCACAAGAAGAGATGAAAGACAAAAAGAATATATTAAATGGAGGCTACAAAAATAAGGAATAATGATTTACAATGAATTATAATAACCTACTCCACTAGGCTATTTATACACAAAATTAAATCTAAAATATATCTTCAAACAAAGATATAAGAAGATCTAAGATATATATCTTCTAACAAAGATATAAATAATCTAAAAGATATTCCTAAATATAAATTAATATCTAATTAATTATAAAATCTAAATTAATTCTAACAGATTTGTTTGGATTATAATGGTAATAACAACATGACGACTTCTAACTATTATAGACAAAATACTACTATTATTTTTCTTATTATTTGAGATAAAAAATTCGTTAAATATAGATAACACTTCTTATAACTTCAATATGTTTTCGATCACATAAGCTTTGTTTGAGAGTTTGGAGAGAAAAGTGTATGCTAAAATGGTTACTCATCCAAGTCATATATCGAGTAACGTGAAGAAAAAAATGAGTAAAAGATTATTATAAATATATAGAGTTAGTTTCAGTTTATTCACTATAATAATTCTAGTTTTTGAGTGTATTGGAGATTTAGGTAGTTGTGTGTTTAAAGAGGGTTTGTGGTGAGAGAGTTTGCAATTTTTCCATCCAAAAATTACAAGTTAGTTATAAATTTTTTATTGGAAGTTTATTTTATTTTATTTTATTTGTATCAATATTTAGAGACTTAATTTGCAAATATTCTCAACAACTGAGTACAATTCAGTTGACACTTCTCCACAGATTAAAGTGACTGTTGAAAGAAACCTCTCCAAAGAAATTGTAGGATTTATTAGAAAGCAAGTTTGCATTAACCACATTAACCAATCGATTGATGATGAAAATTAATTTATACTCATTGAATATGGAAGATGAAGGTAATGCATTTGACCATATTAATAAATTTAATGAGTTGGTATCTAGAATTATGAATGCAGGGGAAGATGCCAAAGATGAAGAGAAAGCGCTACTTTTGTTGGCTTCACTATCCAAATTTTACAAATCATTAGTACAATCAATGTTAGCAGGGAAAAACACACTATAGTTAGATGAAGTAGTGAAATCATTGAAGGAGAGTCAATAAATGATGGGTATTGATTAATCTTTCGAAGAAAATCGGGTACTAGTAGCCAAAGGAGGACAAAGAAAGAACTATGGTGATCAATATGGTAGAAGTTTTCAACCAAGAGATATGAGTTCTGTTAAGTGTCATTATTGTCATCAATTTGGTCACATGCAATCTAGATGCCCAAAATTTATAGAGGATGTGCAGAGCATAAGGAAGAAGACAAAATAATTGAAAAGTGCTCCTTCTGCAATGGTTAGTTGTGAAGACGATCTTTTAATTTGTGAGGATGAAGGTGACTATAAAGTGAAGATATGTGAGACTTTAAGTGAAGGGAGGATTTTTTGTGCTAAACCCTTTGGTTGACACGACTAACAATTTCTGAAATGTTGAGTTCTTCAACCACTCTTTGGTTGTACATATGTCGCTTCACAACAAGCATATGTTGACATTTTTCTTCAAAGACCTTAAGATCTTTTTCATCTACCAAAGAGAAAGCATTTTCTGGAGCATTTGAGGAACTACCAGCCTTGCTCCTTCCCTTAGAAACACTTTTGTTTCTTGCAACCTTTGGTGCCATGGTTGAATTTTTCCCAAACTAAGTTTGCATAGAAGGTGTTTGATTAAAGGTGTGAATGAAGAAGCTTGTTGTTTGAGGGAAATATGACTACCCATAAACTCCAAATATGATATGAAGATTCAACAACACACAAAAATGAAAAATACGCAGTAAATTGGTGCAAATTTGTGGCTTATTGGATTTGGGTGTGATTTGGAAGAAGTGAGAGCAAGGGTTTTATAGAAGAAGAAATTTGAGTCAAAATTTAATGAGTTATTGGTAAATGTAGAGTTTAATGATTTGTGGTGGAGATAATTAAGAGATATAGTGGAGGATTTAATGTAGAATGAAGGGAATCAAGACACTATTTTGATTTAAAGAGGTTTGGATAGATGGGTGCATGAATAGAATATTAATGTGTGATAAGATAAGATGAAATAAAATCTGAAATGAATCCTCCTCTTAACACACATGTCGACTTGTATAGGTCCTGTGTCGATATATTTGACACCTGTGTCGACACATACTGAACCAAAAGTGAAAAATTTCTCAAAAATTAATTGATGTGCCGACCTGTATGCACCACGTATCGACACATGCAGTGTAAAGGTTGAAATATTTATGATATAAAATTTTGGGTAGGTTTTGGATCACACAATTGACTCATGCTTACATGTTTATGAATAGACATATGTAAATGACCATTTTCATATTTTGACACAAATAAAACATACACACACACATATGCAAACATAAGATACTTACTAGCAAGGCATACATGTGAGGATGCTAGAATGATGTCACTATAATCATATAAATTGAAACACATATTGGTAATCAATTGAAATTTTTGGAAATGAACACTCATAACATATATCACACACCAAGTATATCACATAACTTTGAAGAATAAACAAGTAAAAGAAATTACTTACTCACAAAGCGAAAATTGAAATGATATAACCTCATCGTACGAAGGACGGATGATGCACTTGTATTTCACAAGGAACTCTCGAATGAAAGTTGAAACAAATGCAAACAATGCCACATAATCTATAGACATCAACGTCCTTATATAGCCTCTATTTGATCGATTAGGTTAATCGATTACCAACGGTAATATTTGAGATTTTTATGTTGCAAGTATCTGTTGCCGCATTTACTCCTTTAATTATCCATTGCAGAGTTGTTCAATGTTTGAAATTTTACCGTTTTGAATCTTTTAATCGATTGTGCTAATCGATAATTTTCTCCTTTTTGTTGTTTTTCTTTTGAATTTGGGCCTCTTGGGTTTTGTTGCTTCTTAATACCTTCCAGTCATGCTTTTGACACCCCTAAGCTTAAAACACTTAATCAAACTTATTTTATGGGTTAGAAGAGAGTAATAAGTCAATAATATTTATTTTAAAATATAATAAGGGTTTTAGAAATAATTATCTTAATGGATTAATTAGATTAACTGATTATTTTCAACCTTAAAATGATTTTTACCTAAGTTAAGAAAAATTCTTGACAAAAAATTCCCTTAGGGAAACACTTTACTAGTGTATCCTCCTCCACATATCATTGGATACGATAGTTGGTGAATGAACATACAAATAATTCCATTACAGACTTACTTACTTTATTGATCATCATAAACTGAGAATATCTGAAAATTGCTTTGATCATAACTATTGACATTTGTCATCATCATTCTCTCTCAGGATCAAATACTTATAAATTGTATACTCATAGAGTATACTTTTGCTTTTGCATAGCTTCATCAAGTTATCTTTCTTTAAGGTTCTAGGCTGCAAAGCATTTCCTGCAAAAGAAAAGATGTTAATCTGGTTTTTCATTTTATACTATATCTTCCTTGTAAGGGCCATATGTTGTATTCTTTTGTTTGGAAGATAACTTTATTAAGATTACAATCTTTTATCCTTTGTTCAACTGATTAAAGAACTTTTTCATCCTTTTGTTGTTCATTGAACACAGGGACTCTTTGATTAGTGTAAAACTAAAACATGATATATGTGATGACCTTCGAGTTTTGTTTTCATCTTTCTTTTATTTTCTTGAAATTCATAAAGGTTTTCATCTATGGAAAAATGAGTTAGAATTTTCTTCCAATTCTTAACTCTATAGATAAATGTTAGAAATAATAACAAGTTTCTTCGCCTCATTTGTTCATATCTTTTGGTTTGATACTTGGAGAAACTCCATATATCTTTTTATAAAGTATCTTAAATTTCTTTGGCGGTATTGCAAGAACACATTTATAAAATATATATTTAGTCAAGAAGGTTTTTTCACTTCTTCATTATTTATTTAATGAGAAGGTTAAAACATAACATAGAGTAAGTTTCAAAGAATAATTTATTTTGAAAAATAATTTTATAAAAGAAGAAAAAGGTTTTCAAAAGATGGTGGTGAGAAATAGTCTTGTGTTAGAAGTCATTTTCCTCCTATGATGATTAGTTCTTTCAACAGGAGTTAGGCTCTGATACCACTTGTTGACTTGAGACTTCACACACAAGAGGGGGGGGGGGGGGGGGGGGGGGTTGAATTGCGTGGTTTGGAAAAACATGGTTTTGAAAAAATATTTCAAAGATTAAAAAATGAAGTTTGAAAATATTTTCCAAAATCTAAGATCTATCAGAGTTTCAAAAAACTTTTTTGTAAGTTAGCAGTGGAAAATAACTTTGAAATAAAATGCAGAAAGTAAAAAAGTTAAGGGAAAAGAAGAACATTGTGATATATAGAGGTTTGGTCAAAACCGAAGGACATATTCCTCTCCCCAAGAACTGATCTTGAGAGTTTCCATTAAATACTTGAGAGCTTTTATTAGGTAAATCCCACGAACCCCCTTATACAAGGAAATGTTGATTGTCCTACAACCATGATAATACAAGACTAAATATATAAATGTTTGCGTCTTCTTCATTGTTGAAATCGAAGTGGCCAAGATCCTCTCACAACTGTAGATAGAAGTACCATTACATCTCTCTACTAAAAAATATCTGAGCTCAATATAGTTTAACATGATAACCATTAACCTTTCGTAATTTTAATAGGCTGATCAACTAACCTATGATTTTATAACAGGCTAACCATGAACCTAATGGTGAGTTCATCAATATTGTTGATCTTCAACCTTTGAATAAATAATACTTTATAATAGTCTTAAGGGAAGCTCAACAACATTGATAACATCCAACTTATATAGATTATGGGAACCTAATCACACAAATTCTCAACCAAAGCTTTTAACGGGTTTAGGTTCGAACGACATAATTTTCCCCTAAAATGGATTATGTTCATCAAGGTGAATCAAGGACAACCTTGAAGAACTTTATACATTGCTACCAAACAAGAAATACATAAACCTCTCCTCACAAAAGATCTTTCCTGATAAAAGCATTTGGCTATAAGAACTAGTGAGAGAAAGTGACAAAGAAATACTTAGAGAGAGAGAGAGAGAATGTCACTACATATTTCATATTCTGGATGATTTAAATCGAGGAATGAGACCTCTATATATAGTGTTTAAATCGTCCAAAAGAGGAAATGAAATTTAATGATTTTTGACTGTTACTAATCGATTGACACAATCGATTAAACCATTAAAGAGCAACGACTAAGTTATCCAAAATAGGAAAGAAGTAATTTGTAGTCGTTGCCAATTGATTGGGTATATTCAAATTTCCTTTATCTTCAAAAACGTGCCAATCTAATCGATTTGGATTGAATCCAGTCAAAATATATTTTTTAGATTTTTCAATGTTTCCATTTCTTTCTAGGAAACTCTATAGCGCCTCGAAAAAATTATTCGAATCAATGAAGTCGCCACTGTGATTTATTTATTCCAAGGAGGAAATGGAAAATATCGAATAAATCCCACAAGAGAAAATAAATGGTCTTCAAGACCAAAGAGAGGGTTCTAGATTCAGTTACGAAAGGGAAGTTGTTAGTACCCCTCCCATCCATCGTACTCGATGGGACCCATTTAGTTAGTGTAAGCATTAAATTATGGAGAGATTTGCAAGTTAGAAGGAATGCAACATGGGATTATGCAGCATGGAATATAAATTGGATTATGTGTTCTTCAATAAAAATGATTTGTAATTCAAGAATGGATGTCCAACTTCATGCCTTTGAATCTCCCAGCTCAAGTATGATAAATTCATACTCTTTGACATTTTGGAAAGCTCGAAACATTGTCTATAATTTTCATGTTGACCACTTTGACTAAATCAAATTGGAACTTGATGAAAATTTTCCAAGAAGTTGAGATAAAAACTGACCAAAACCTGTTGAAAATTTCTCAGTGTTTTATGAAAAATGTCATGACTTTAGGAATTTATAACTCATAATCCAAGCCCTTCTAGGACTTAATCAACAAAGAAAAGTTGTATATATCATCAATATCTACAACTTTCATTTTGAAAGTTTTCTTTGAATCATCTTGTATCTTGGTGAAAAATTGGCATGAAGTTATGAAATTATCATGTATGAAAACACTTAGAAAAAATTTCTAAGTCTTGAAAAGTTTGACTTTTCAAATTGGCTTTTGAATTTCTTGATTTCTTAATTATAAAGCTTCATATCATTGAATGTCTTGATGAAATGTGATATTTGAAACTCAAATTTGATCAGAAAGTCAAAGTTTGACTTTTTGGTGTACAGTTGACTTTTTCATTAGTTGATCAAATTTCAACTATCAATCCATTGATCTTGAGGAATGTTTTTGAACCATGAAATTAGGTCAACGTGTTTCATTTAAATCTTTGATATCATGTTTCAAACCAATAAGTCATGTATTAAGTCAAAAGTCAAGAATTAGTCATTCTCAGTCAAAACCCTAATTTTGACCATTTTGACCTTTTGATGATTTGAACATTTTTCTTGAGGAATTATGATCCAAACTTGATTAATTAATGCATATGACTTCAAAATGTTTATATTGGTAAAAAATCTTGAAGTTTGGCTATAAGTTGACCACAATTGACTTTTTACCCAATATAGTTGATTTTTAGTCATCTGGTCAGTTGGCTGAGCAAAATTGTGATTTCAAGAATTGAAATTTGACATGAGCATTCTTGAAGGTCTATAATGATCCATTCAAGTCATTTGAGGCATTAGAAGTCCAATTTTATTTGTGAAAATCATAATCCTAATTTGAGGCATCGGTGTTTAGGAGATAGTTTGACCTAGTCAACACTTGTGCAAACTTGAGTCGTTGAAGATTTTTGTGAGAAATGTCTTGAGAAATGAGAGGGAAAATTTTGTGGTGCAACAACTGACCTGGAGGGTGAAGTTATATTGCTCAAGTATCAACTTGACAATATGACTAAATCTGTGAGAATGCTTAATAAAAGTTATGATGTGCTGGATGAGATTCTTCAAACAGGAAAAAATGCTGGTAATGTCAGAGGGATTGGATTTAATATAATAAGGCTGGGAAGAATAAAGAGCACAAGTCTGAAGTAAATTTTTTCAAAGAAAAAGGGAATCAGGAACAAAAGATGTCAAATTAAGTGTTCCAACATCAGCAAAGACATCAAAGTCACTACTCAGGAAACAAGACTCAAAGATGGAGATGTCATTATTGTGGAAGGTTTGGTCACATAAAACCCTATTGCTACAGATTATATGGATACCCTAAACCCGTTGCTCAACCCAAAAGAGAACATACCTTTTTCAAATATAAGAAGGAGATGATCCCTAGAAATGGTACTTCTGGACTCATAGCTCACACCTCTCATAGAGCTTATATCAGAGAATTATGTTACTTTGATAGTGGTTGTTCTAGGCACATGACTGGTGTCAAGAAAGTCTTGAAGAACATTAAGCCACATTCCACTAGTTATGTCACATTTGGAGATGGATTAAAAGGTGAAATAAAGGGTGTTGGAAAGTTGGACCATACATGACATACAACTTAGCCTAATGATGTGCTATTTGTTAAGGGGCTAACTTCAAATTTATTAAGTATCAGTCAACTATGTGACCAAGGTCTCAAAGTTAACTTTACTGAATCTGAATGTCTGGTAACAAATGAGAAGAATGAAGTGATTATGAAGGGATCTAGATCAAAATACAATTGTTACCTATGGTCTCCTCAAGAAACAAACATTTTCCCAAATTGTCTAATGTCTAAAGATGAGGAAGTAAATCTGTGCAATAAAAGCAAGGATATTTGAATCTGAAGAATATGAAGAAGAGTCTGCCTAATGAAGCTGTCAGAAGTATTCCCAAGTTAAATACTGAAGAAGTAAAGAAGGGCATTGATAAAATCAGAAGTACCAAAAAGAAAAATGGAAAGCTCATGAGTATTGACGACTCTATTTTTGGAGAGATATCAGAAGAAATGGTGCAACATTTTAATGAAGAGATGCTAACTGAATATAATGCTACACAAGATATCATGACATCATTATCTGACAACTTTAACGCTGGTGTTAACATTTCTAAACGTTCAATTAAACTTAGTAGAACTAATCCTATTAGACATCATTTCATTATAAGGCTATTTGAAGATAAAGTCATAGCTCTTGAACATGTTAACACTGGAAATCAAAGTGATGACATGTTTAATAAGGCTTTGGATGATGTTCAATTTAAAAAGTTAAGAGGGAAGCTTGGAATACGTGTTTGTGAAAATTTAAAGTAATTACTGCTATTTATATGGGTCAAGCAAAATCTCAAATTTTATGATTCCCACTCCCACGCTTGCCCAAGCCCATTAACTTAAAGTGAGACTAAAACATGATACCTTTACCAAACCATTTTCTCAAACATCTCTTTTGTCTTCTCTTCCAAAAACTTGTGGTCACATCTCCAATTTTGTATTCCAACATTTCATCAGCTCAAAACAAGTTCAAAGATGTCTCACCATTCATCATCCCACCACATGCATGCATCATCTGAAGAGAAACGGTTATCTTCCCCAAATGCTAGGGCTGAGGAATCCTTCCAAATGATCAATCTCTCTTATCTCGTGTTGGATGTTATTTCCCTATCCATAGTTCATCCACAATCTCATAGGGAAGGAAGGACTTCTGTTGCTGACAATGTCAAGACTTCTAGTAAGTCATCTATTTCTCCCATTAAGTTTTATAGGGAGTCTAGTTCAAGTAAGCCTAAGAGGATGAATCCCTCTTGATCCTCTTCTATTAATGAGAATCTTCCTAAACCTATAAAGAATGTTTCTGACAAGGAACTTAGGAAGTTTGTTGCAATTTTGTTGGAGGAAGTTGGTTCAGATGTTGAGGTTGATGTTCAAACATCTTTGCCAAAAGATATTATCCATAATAGAAGTACTGGAGGAAAGACTGTTGATGTTAGGTCTGGGCATGTGATTCATGAGATAAGGAGCAAGAAGAAGGCAGATGTGGTTATCAATGTTGATAAACTAACATCTCGTGAGGAACCCATCACCAAAAATTTGGCACCTAGAATAGCCAGAAGGCTTGAGAGAAGAAGAGGAGAGTCTGTGATGTTTGGAAGTTCTCTTGCTAATGAGATCGAAAGGAAATCTGGTGATAAGAAAAGAACTCCCTCTGTAAGTTTCAAAGCCAAACTTCATGTTGGTCTCTCAAAATCATTGAGTAAAGTTGTTTTTCCCTCTAGGAAAAGAAAAGGCGTGAATTCAAGTGATTATGACTTTGATGTTGAAGAGGATGTACAAGACATAATATCTGTCAAAAGGCCTGTTTCTAAGAAGAATTGTGCAGATACTCACAAGATTTTAGTTGATAATGTGATTTTTCACTCTATGGAGAATGTTGATAAATGGCAGTATGTTGTGCAAAGAAGGTTGGCCTCGGAAAGGGAATTGGGCAAGGACTTTCAAAAATGTAAGGATGTTGTGAAGCTTATAAAGGTGGTTGGCCTGATGAAAATTGTCTCAAATTTTAGCCCTTGCTATGAAAGACTGGTCAAGGAGTTTGTGGCAAATGTGCATGATGGTTGTGATGTTGTGGGGAGTGAGGATTACATGAAACTGTATGTTAGGGGAAATATCGTGACATTCTCTCCTAGTGTGATCAACAAATTTCTAGGCAGATCTGAAGAGCCTCAAGCTGAATTAGAGGTTCCAGATAATAAAGTATGAAAGAGATAACTAATGGCCAAGTGAAGCACTGGCCAAAAGAAGGAAAATTACAAACTCCAACAATTAAAAATTACAAAGAGAAGAGAAGAAGAGTAACCAAACATTTCTTGGTTTGTCAACACCAATCAACGAGAAATTAGACTCCAAATTATCTGATTGCAACCTACAAATGTTGTTTCTAAGCCTCTCTCTACCAAATAATGAAGTTGATGGTGTTGGGACTCAAAAATACCCAAACCATAACCTAAAAATATGACCTTTGTCTTATTTAATGAGTTTGAGAATCGCAGATCCCGCTTAACGGCATAGATACCGCTAAGCGCACTCTGTTGTCATGAGAAAAAAAGCATCTTTGTGTTTTCTCCATAACTCGAGAACGGTAACTCTGATTTACGCCTCGGTTTGAAGCATTGGAAAGTTTATTCAATGATCTATCTAACAATGCCTAAATACCAATACAATTGGTGATTTTTCTCATCTTTGTTTTGAGCCTTATTCTTTGATGAATTGCTAAAAATTGCATTCTTAAAGTTTAGTCTTTGGTCTTTATTACTCAATGCTCCAATTATGAACGATTACCTGCAAAAGAGATGAAAAACTATCAAATGATACAATATTTACACAAAAACTCAATTATTCTATTATATACACAAATTAACGTATTTACAAATAAAGCTGAGATTATTCAAATGATATTAACAAAAATTATCGATAAGTGCAACAAAACTTATACAAAAAAATAACTACAATTTGCACTTATCAAACTCTCCCCAACTTAGATCATTGTTTGTCTTCAAACAAGGTAAAATAAACTTAAAGAACAAAAGTGATCAATCAAAGAATCATAAATCAACAAGTTTCATAAAATAAAACAAATGTATGGTTCAACAAAAAATGCACACACAAAGTAAACACTTACCATAATCCTATAACGACAACATGAAAACGAAAAGAATCCTAAGTACAAAAAGTATGCTAAGCCATCTAAAACAATACAAGCTAAATCATGAATTACACCTAACATAAATTCATCGAGAGATGAATAACACACAAAGATGAGGATTTGACACTCATCCACAATATTGCAAACAATAGATTAAATTATGAATTCATCCAAAAATTCACATTGAACACAAAAGGCAAGAATCACAAGGGAACTTTAAGGTTGTAATTTGAATTGGTTAACAAACAAGTGGTAATTTCTAAAGCTAATTGAAACAAAAACTTGCCTAAACCTAAGGGAGTAATCAACTCATAAAAGTTAAAACACAAATTTCAATCAAACTTCTTCTTTCATTCCAAGTGTTACACCAAACACATCTTACTTATTAGCACAATTATTTGATACTCTTTTTATTTTTATTTTTCAAAACATTTCTCTTTTTTTCTTTCTTTTTCACCTTTTTCTTTATTTTTATTTTCTTTTTCTTTCACAACAACATAGCAACCACAACATAAGTAAGCAAATATTCCTCTCCCCAACTTGAATTCAACCAATATCAAAGTGTGAATACTCCCTATTTTCTAAGGCAAGGTAAAAATACATACAACAACACAAGATTGAGGGTTCAGGAAATAAAAAGAATCAAAATCCATACACAAAGAGAACTAAATACTCATAGACAAACATCAAGTTCAACTACAACATGGATATGACAAAATGGGCTCAAATGGGATAACAAATTCTCACACACTTACATGGTGAATTGACTATTTGGTCTGGTAGTTATTGAAGATGTGAAAAACACAAGAAGGGGGGTTGAATTGTAAAACTTAAAACAAATTCTTAGACAACACAGTATTTTTATCCTGGTTCGTTTGATCTCAAACTACTCCAGTCCACTCGTCAAGGTGATTTCGCCTCTCTCCAACGAAGTCTTAATCCACTATATTCAAAGGATTACAACAGCTACTTTAACAACTGTTAAAGCCTTATTGAGTATAACCACAGACCGGTTTATCTCAAGGAAATCTCTTACAAAGAATTGAACAAGAATGTGTTTAACGTTTTCTAATAAAACAATATATCACAACTGTGATAATTACACGACTTAAGCTTGGAATAAACTGAATTTGCTAAAGCGTTTGAGTAAGCGTGGTTTTGAAGGCTTGGCAAATTATGTGAGTGCATGCGTGCGTCTTTTCTCAAGCAGGCTTGTTTATATAGCCAATGCAGAGATACGTTGTCCATAAAACACTTTTATTGATAATAACGCACTTTCCTTTTTTAGAAGATCTTGTCTGAATAAAGCCGTTAGCATTTAATTCTGTCTTGAATACTTAATAACGCTTCAGAGTCTTCATTGCTTATGATAACTCTTCAGAGTGTTCTTTGCTTTAACTTGTGATAACGCTTCAGAGTGATGATGACTTGGTAAAGATCTTTGATCAGAGTCAGAGTGTATATGTTTATGCGCAGATTCTAGTTATCAAGCTTCAGCGTATGATCTGGTAGCTTCAGCGTGTAGCACATGATACTGATCTTCTGATGCTTCTGATGCTGATGCTGATTCCATCAGAACTTTTGTATATACAGAACATAATTTTAAGAAGCATATTTGTCTTATATAAAAATCTTAAAATTTATTTATTCTTTGTATTTTGTTATCATCAAAACTCTAATTAAGGGTTGTAGAATCAAACTATGTTCTAACAATCTCCTCCTTTTTGATGATGACAAAAACCAGATTTTTCAATTAAAAATAAAGAATAAAAAGTATAGAATTAAGAAGAGAAAACTCCCCCTGAGTTGATTACTTCCCTTTAATTCCATGAGTCTTTGAGCATCAGAACTTTACTGTATCTTTCCTCAGAGTTTTGTACCTGTTCAAGCTTTTCAGAAGAAAAAATTTAAATAGATCAGAATGTTTGAGACTTATGTCTCAGTAATCCGTTATTGAAAAATATTATTCTTTATCCCCCTTTTTGTCAGTTATCAAAAAGAACAAATAATCAGAGTCAAAATGCGTTTATATTAAAAACAGAAGCAATGATAAGTTCAAAACAATGTAAAAATATTACAGATAAACATGTTATAAAAACGAGGAAATTCTAAGAGGGAGGACGAAGACGCGTGAACAAGGTTTCCAACAAGCTTTTGATCTGGATGTTGGTTTCCTGTTGCTGGGTTAACATGCTCTTGATTTCCTCAATTTTGTCGTCCTGTTTATCTATTCTTTCATTCATCAGCATATCAGATCTTTTTAGGTCTTCTAGAGTCTGCTTGTTAAGGGAGGAAGCTTGAGGATCTTCAGAAACTGGATGCTTCTCAGAGCTTTCTGCAATATCCTCTTCTTGACCCAGTTCTTCAGCAGGAATCATCTGCTCTTGAGTATCAGGTTGAACTTTGGATGCTGGACGATATTCAGACCAGGGAGCAATGTCCAGAGGGAGAACTTCTTCCTTAAGCAGCTGGCTTAGAACTGGACCTTCAATTTATTTTAGCAGATTGCTGAAGTTCTGTTGAGCTTGTCCGTAGCTCTGTTCTTGCAACTTATAAGTTTCAGAGCATACACATCTTCTGAACTTTGTCCAAAGGTAGTCTGATGCAGCAGGATCAACCAGCTCAAGACTAGCTTGTTCCAGAGAAGTGGTCCACTTCTGTACTTCTGTTTCAAACATCAATAATCTGGTACCAACATCTGGATGTTTTGGTTTTGGGATAGCTGTTTTGTGGGTTATGGCAGCAGGACGTTCAAAAACTGTTAAGTCAATGACAGTCTTGATGTTGTCTTCTGGATTGTTCTTTGGTGAGGGAGTGGGAGAGTCTGGAATTATTATTGGACTTGATGGGGAGTTTGGTGGAGTTGATTCTAGAGAGGAGGGAATTTGGGGAAAATTCACAATGGTACCAAGGGGCATACGAATGGCCATAGGTTCTATGATTCTAGGAATGGGAATGGTATCAGAATCAACAGTTTGGTTTGATTGATCGTTATGAGGTTCTGGTTCTGGTTCTGGTTCTGGTTTTGATTCAGAAGGTTGAGTCTCAGAAGTTTGAACTTCTGGGTGAGATATTTCAGGTTGAGGAGAAGGTGGATGTAATTCTGGTTGAGGAGATGGAGGTAATGGTATTTCTGGTAGTGGAGAGAGGGGAATTTCTAGTTGTGGTGAGAGAGGAATTTCTGGTTGTGCTTCTGTGGTGGTTTCAGGGTTTGGATTTTCTGGTATGCGAGCAGAAGTAGGTTGGTCAAAGGTATCTATATCAGATAGAACTTTTGCAAGTTCTTGTTGGGTTGCATCAATATTTGGATTTGGAGGTTGGGAGCGAGATCTTCTAAGAGTTAAGGATTCAGAGGGGTCAAAATCAATGTCAAAGTCATCAAAAGTTTGTGGTGTGGGGTTTTTTGATTGAGTGGGAATTGGTATAGATGTTGATACAGAAATTGAATTTAAAATAGTTATAGAAGAAGGATTACCTCTCTTTTAAGGAGTCTGCTGGGATGATCCTTCTGCTACAGCTTTCCTTTTCTTGGTTTTCTTCAGCACAACTTCTGGAGCCTTCTGCTGCAGATCCTGAATGTTCAAATTTGGTGTTGTACCATCCGCCTTGCAGGCATCCAGATATTTGACTATTATATCAGGTTTAGAATCAATCTCTGAGAACAGAGGAAAGTTATCCAGAGGGACTCTTCTGATGGAGATTGCTGCAAAAGGAGTGACGCTGGGTTCCTTCTTGATGTTCTCAATCAACTTCATTTTCTTCAGATTCTTTGCATTCAGCTGTTTGCCAACAGTAGCTTCCAAAGAGCTGATTTCCTGAGCCTCTGTAAGATGATCAATCAGCTTATTCTCTATTAGAATATCTGATATAAGTCTTCCTAGGGGTATCCAGTCCCTTTTTGTGCGCTCCTCTTCTCTGGTTTCCGTAACACTGGTCTTTAGATGGTTAAACAGCAGATGAGCCAGATTTACCTTAATCTTCTGAGAGATGAAGTAGATCATAAATTGCTGATCAATATTGATGTTGTCAGGAGATCTGGTAGGCTTCCTGTGGTTTATGCATCCCAGAATGATCTTGGCCCATATTCTGTGATGGTCTTTTAAATCCCTTATCTTGCTGGAGGGAAGCCCCAGAGTGAAGATTTCTCTAGCAATTAGGGCAACATCAGTGCATCTTTCAGCCATGTCAATGCAACGTACACCACCACCACTGTAGCCTATTAATCTTGCAATGAGGTCCTCAGTAATAACTATCTTCTTCCCCATTATGTATGAAGTAACTTGGTGGTTGGAAGATGAAGCATGAATCCAAAGTTCCTTTACCAGAATTGGGAATGTTGGACCCACCAGTCTGTCAAAATATCTTTCCCAACCTTGAGCTTTAACTTCTTCAGAGAGATTAAACCCATTCTCTTGAAGACTGTTGAAATCCACGATCAATTCTGAAAGAACTTCTAGATTTTTGATGGGTGTAAGAAGCGTTCTGTAGGGTTCTTCGTACTGATCGGAGGAATCTGTTTTTTGAGAACTTGAAGTAGGGATGCTTGAAGAAGCCATGTTCACACGAAGGTTTTGTGAAAAACTAGAAAGGGTTTTGAGAAAGTATGCAAACTGAAATCAGTAAGATTGTAGAGAAAATGAAAGTGAAGGTAAAAGAGTGTAAATGGTGAGAAACGTGTTTAAATAGATTTCTAAAAAATTTTGAAAACATAAACGGCAAGAGAGAGAAATTAATTATAATGATTATAAGCATTTAATGATAGCTGATTTTGGGGGATTCGGAAAGATATTGGAACGGTTACCCATGACATGTGTCTCAATGCAACCAATCAGCGCTTTTGTCCTTTCAGAAACGTGAACGCGTGTTCAGCCTCAGAAAGTAGCTGATGACTGGATGACACTTGTTTGCTTGAGTGAACTGCACATTTCTATCCTTGAAATGAAGCGCTCAGATCTTCATGGATAGATTCTGATACAATCTGTACTTCTAAAGATCTGAGGAAAGATTGATCAGTAGTTCACGGAAAAATAAACAAAGTTCTGAAGGTTAAGATATGGAATCAAAACAATTTTATTCTGGGCAGAGCTTCATGCTGAGATGTTTCAGAATGAAGTTGAACCTATCTTCAGAAAGAGGTTTTGTAAAGATATCAGCCCATTGATGGTTTGTGTTAATAAATTTTAAATTTAGAATCCCTTTCTGAATATAGTCCCTAATAAAATGATGTTTTATTTCTATATGCTTAGCCTTAGAATGCAAAATAGGATTTTTACTAAGACAAATAGCAGAAGTATTGTCACAGAGGATAGGAATGTTACTCTCAAATATCTGGAAGTCCTCAAGTTGACTTTTCATCCAGAGCATTTGTGTACTGCATCCAGCTGCTGCTATGTATTCAGCTTCTGCTGTTGATAGAGCAATTATGGATTGTCTTTTGCTGGACCATGAGATCAGATTTTCTCCCAGAAACTGGCAGCTTCCAGAAGTGCTTTTACATTCTACTCTGTCTCCAGCGAAATCAGCATCACAGTATCCTATTAAGCTGTAATTACTTGATTTTCTATAAAACAAACCCAGATTAGTAGTACCTTTCAGATACTTGAAAATTCGCTTAACTGCTGTTAAGTGAGATTCTCTAGGATCTGATTGGAATCTAGCACAAATGCAAACACTGAATAGAATGTCAGGCCTTGAGGCCGTCAGATAGAGAAGAGAACTAATCATACCTCTGTAGACCTTCTGTTCTACCTTTTTACTTACCTCTTCTCTTTCCAGAATGCACGTGGGATGCATTGGAATCTTTGATGGCTTACATTCTGAGAGATCAAATTTCTTCAGAAGTTCTCTGACATATTTGCTCTGATGAATGTAAGTTCCTTTTGGGGTTTGATTAATCTGAATTCCCAGAAAGAATTTTAGTTCCCCCATTAGGCTCATCTCAAATTCTGCCAGCATACATTTAGCAAACTTTCTTCCCAGAGAGGGTTTAGTGGATCCAAAAATAATGTCATCAACATAAATTTGACATACTAAAATGTCATTCTTAACTGTCTTACAGAACAAGGTTGTGTCCACTTTCCCTCTAGTGAATTCCTTTTCTAACAGGAAGTTACTTAGTCTTTCATACCAAGCTTTGGGAGCTTGTTTCAGACCATAGAGTGACTTCTTTAGTTTGAAAACATATTCTGGATTTTTGGAACTTTCAAAACCAGGGGGTTGGTGCACATATACCTCTTCTTCTATATAGCCGTTTAAGAATGCACTCTTAACATCCATCTGATACAGAGTGATGCCTTTATTAACAGCAAATGAGATTAAGAGTCTGATAGATTCTAACCTGGTGACTGGAGCAAAGGTTTCTGTATAGTCTATCCCCTCTTGCTGACTATAACCTTGTGCTACCAGTCGTGCTTTGTTTCTGATGACTTTACCTTGTTCGTTCAGTTTGTTTCTGAACACCCATTTTGTACCAATGACGTTGAATCCTTTTGGTTTGGGAACTAGATCCCATACGTCATTTCTTGTGAATTGATTTAGCTCCTCTTGCATTGCTAGAATCCAGTCATTGTCCAGAAGTGCTTCATCAATTGTTGTTGGTTCAATTAGAGAAACCAGTCCCATGAGGGATTCTTCAGAGTTTCTGAAGCTAGATCTTGTTCTGATTGGATCTTCCTTTCTTCCTAAGATTATTTCTTCTGGGTGATCCATGCTGCTTCTGGATGGTCTTTTCTGGAGTTGATCACCAGAAGGTGTTGGATTGCTTGCAGTTACTCTTTCTGATGTTGAGGGAGTGTCTCTGTTGAGAACTTCTGATGACTTGTCTTCAGTACCTGTGAGTTCAACTTCCATACCTGCAAGGAATTCATTCTGCTTTGACTTTTGAGAGTCAAGCTTATCATCAAAACGAACACTGATTGACTCTTCCACAATCTGTGTTTCTGTATTGTATACTCTGTACCCTCTTGAGTGTTCAGAATATCCTAACATAATACACTTTTGTGCTTTAGAGTCAAACTTGTTCAAATAATTTTTTGTATTCAGAATAAAACATGTACATCCAAATGGGTGAAAGTAGGAAATGTTGGGCTTTCTGTTCTTCCACAATTCATATGGAGCCTTTTCCAGAATAGGTCTTATGGAGATTCTATTCTGAATGTAACATGCTGTGTTTATTGCCTCTGCCCAGAAGATCTTAGCAACGTTAGTCTCGTTGATCATGGTTCTGGCCATTTCTTGCAATGTTCTGTTCTTTCGTTCTACAACTCCATTTTGTTGGGGAGTTCTAGGACAAGAGAAATCATGCAGAATGCCTTTGTCATTAAAGAATGACTCAAAATCTTTGTTTTCAAATTCTCCATCATGATCACTTCTGACTTTGACGATTCTAAGATCATTTTCATTCTGAACTTGGTTGCAGAAGGTAACAAACACAGAGTGTGACTCGTCCTTGTGCCTTAAGAACTTTACCCATGTCCATCTGCTATAGTCATCTACTATTACTAACCCATACTTCTTGCCACTGACTGAAGTAGTTTTAACTGGTCCAAATAAGTCAATGTGCAGAAGTTCTAATGGCTTGGAGGTGGAAACAACGTTTTTGGATTTGAAAGTTGGTTTTGCAAACTTGCCTTTCTGACATGCTTCACACAGAGCATCTGAATTGAACTTCAGGTTAGGAAGTCCTCTGACCAGATTGAGTTTGTTAATCTGAGATATTCTTCTCATACTAACATGTCCCAATCTTCTGTGCCAGATCCATTGCTCGTTGTTAACAGACAGTAGACATTTTACATTCTGACTTTTTAGTTCAAAAAGTTTTATTTTATAAATGTTGTTTTTCCTCTTTCCATTAAATAGGATAGTCCCATCTTTCTGACTAACAGCTTTGCATGAATTTTGATTGAAGATTATATCATAACCGTTATCACTTAATTGACTTATGGATAACAGATTATGCATTCATCCATCAACTAGTAAAACATTACTTATAGAGGGAAGATTTCCATTACCTACTGTTCCAGAGCCAATGATATTTCCTCTCTGATTGCCTCCAAAACCTACGTGGCCTCCAGGCTTAAGTTCCAGGCTTTGGAACATATGCCTTCTTCCCGTCATGTGTCGTGAGCAGCCAGAGTCCAGGTACCATGATTGGTGTTTTTGCTTTGCTGCTAAAGATATCTGCCACATGTATTATTTTATCCTTAGGTACCCACATTCTTGGGTCCTGATTTGTTAGTTTTACCAAAACTCTGGTTGAATTTTGGTTTGACAGAGTAATCACTACTTGTATATTTTATGTCATGTGTGTGCCCATATGTAAAGTGTGAATCAAGTGGAGTACGTTTTATAACTAAATCCATGGCATTTTTTAGTGTAGGTACCTTACCTTGATATCCTATCCCTTTTCTGCCATTTCTGCTAACTCCATAGATCATTGAAGCCATTTTGCTTCTGTCTATGTTTTTAGCTAGAAACTTCTGAAAGCTGTGATCATACTCCTTGATGATCTCATCAGCATTGCTGGGAGTTTCAGGGTTGGTTTCCTTCTGAGAGTTTTGCAATTGATTTTCTAATTTTGAAATTTTATCTTTTAACTCATAATTCTCCAATTTGAGACTCTCAGTCTTATCAGAGTCAGAAGCAAGATTCCTTTTCAGGTTTCTGAATTTGACTCTGATCTGCTGATATCTTTCCAGAATTTCATTAAGGCTTTCAGCTAGTTCAGCCTTAGTAAAGTTTATAGTAAAGTCAGGGAATACCTCTTATGTATCTGATTCAGATTCTGACTCAGAAGCTTCACTGTCTTCTATTATGTTTGCCATGAGAGCTATGTTTGCTCTTTCATCATCTGATTCCGAGTCAGCTTCAGATGTGTCAGAATCATCCCATGTAGCCATGAGACTTTTCTTCTTTTCCTTGCCAAACTTCTTTTTGGGATTTTCCTTCTGAAGCTTTGGGCAATCACTTTTGTAGTGCCCTTGCTTGTTACATTCATAGCAGATGATGTCTTTGTTGTTTGGCTTTCTGTTTCCTGAAGAGCCTTCAGATCTTCTGTGTTCAGAGGAGGATTCTGACCTTCTGTATCTGGAGAAAGAGTCATTCTGATTTTCTGATCTTCTGGGATTCCTGAACTTCCTTTGCCTCTGCTTCCACAATTGGTTCACCCTTTTGGAGAGGAGAGACAGTTCATCTTCTTCTGATGAGGACCCATCAGAGGCTTCTTCCATAGCCTGCGAAACTTTGGAGTCAGATTTTCTGTTAGATTTTAAAGCTAATGGCTTACCTTGCTTTTTAGGTTCATCTGCTTCTAGCTCTCTCTCGTGACTTCTGAGGGAGCTGAAAAGTTCCTCCAGAGATATTTTGTTGAGATCCTTGGCTAGCTTAAGCGCTGTGACCATTGGCCTCCATTGTTTTGGCAAGCTTCTGATGATCTTCTTGACGTGATCAGTAGTAGAATACCCTTTGTCAAGAACTTTTAGACCAGCAACAAGAATTTGAAATCTTGAAAACATAGTTTCTATTGATTCACTCTCTTCCATCTTGAATGCCTCATACTTCTGAATGAGTGCAAGGGCTTTGGTTTCTTTGACTTGAATGTTGCCTTCATGCGTCATTCTCAGAGAGTCAAACATATTCTTTGCAGTGTCTCTGTTTGATATCTTCTCATATTCTGAATAAGAGATGGCGCTGAGAAGAATTGTTCTGGCCTTGTGATGATTTCTGAACTCACGCTTTTGCTGATCAGACATTTTTTCCTATCAATCTTCTGACCAGTTCCATCCACTGGGTGCGTGTATCCATCAGTCACCATGTCCCATAGATCACCATCATGGGCCAGAAATAAACTCTCAATTTTGTCTTTCCAGTAGTCAAAGTTCTCTCCATCAAAGACTGGAGGTTTGCCACTGAATCTGTCTCTTTCTTCATTGTTGTCATTGCTGATGTTTTAATTTGGTCCTGCCATTGTGTTTTTCTGACGCTGGATCTTGTACTGACACGGTTAAGTGTTATAAGCTCAGAACCAGGCGCTCTGATGCCAATTGAAGATGTGAAAAACACAAGAAGGGGGGTTGAATTGTAAAACTTAAAACAAATGCTTAGACAACACAGTATTTTTATCCTGGTTCGTTTGATCTCAAACTACTCCAGTCCATCCGTCAAGGTGATTTCGCCTCTCTCCAACGAGGTCTTAATCCACTATATTCAAAGGATTACAACAGCTACTTTAACAACTGTTAAAGCCTTCTTGAGTATAACCACAGACCGGTTTATCTCAAGGAAATCTCTTACAAAGAATTGAACAAGAATGTGTTTAACGTTTTCTAATAAAACAATATATCACAACTGTGATAATTACACAACTTAAGCTTGGAATAAACTGAATTTGCTAAAGCGTTTGAGTAAGCGTGGTTTTGAAGGCTTGGCAAATTATGTGAGTGCATGCGTGCGTCTTTTCTCAAGCAGGCTTGTTTATATAGTCAATGCAGAGATACGTTGTCCATAAAACACTTTTATTGATAATAACGCACTTTCCTTTTTGAGAAGATCTTGTCTGAATAAAGCCGTTAGCATTTAATTCTGTCTTGAATACTTAATAATACTTCAGAGTCTTCATTGCTTATGATAACGCTTCAGAGTGTTCTTTGCTTTAACTTGTGATAACACTTCAGAGTGCTGATGACTTGGTAAAGATCTTTGATCAGAGTCAGAGTGTATATATTTATGCGCAGATTCTGGTCATCAAGCTTCAGCGTATGATCTGGTAGCTTCAGCGTGTAGCACATGATACTGATCTTCTGATGCTTCTGATGCTGATGTTGATTCCATCAGAACTTCTGTATATACAGAACATAATTTTAAGAAGCATATTTGTCTTATATAAAAATCTTACAATTTATTTATTCTTTGTATTTTGTTATCATCAAAACTCTAATTAAGGGTTGTAGAATCAAACTATGTTCTAACAAGCAATTGCTTGTAGCCAAGGTGCTACTCTATTTCCTTATAGCGAATCCAACAAGGGGTTTACCTGGCCCACCTAACACACCTGTGTAGGCGCCCATGGGGGGATGTTAAGCCCTTCGAATCCCTAAGGTTGACGCTGGATATTTTAATCCAACAATCTCCCCCACAGTGTCAACCGGGGGGATTCGAACCCATGACCTTGCTCTGATACCACTTGTAGGATCAAGCGCCTATCACTGCGCTTGATCCTACAGTTATGCTCAAAATGAAACAAAAATGCCTTGAACTTTTTCATGATTTCATACAATCAACACAAACAAAATATTAAACATAATGAAATCCATTTAAAACAAAAATTGTGGCCTCCAGCATATATGAATAATGAAAAGCTTTCTCACATTTGGGGGTAAAAAGGAACCAAAGTGGTTCAATCAAAAAGTAAGTAATGCAAAAGAATAAATGGCATGAAATTTGTACAAATGAAAAGTTTCCTAAACATGTTATGCTATAGAAAGCGATAAACCAATACCTTGCGTGTACCAACTTTGAAAACAATATTATTACCATATATCCGCAATTTGAAACAATTAAATTAGGAAAATCTCGTCAAACTTCTTCAAGTTGTCGAACAAAAATTGGACGACAAACAACAAACAAAAAAAAATGTTAGAAAAATAATACTATTATTATTTACTACTCTAAAGCTTTGGTAAAAGTGGGAAAAAGAAAGGCCAAGTGAAACAAAAAGAATTCACTGGCACAATACAGCAGAGCATACTAAGCGGGATAATCGCGCTTAGTGGTAGCTGAAAAATAGAGAAAAATAGCACAACAACTGCATTTCTATGTCAACCTCTACTACACCTACACAACAATGTACAAAATTTACAAAACCAACAAATTTCCTCAAGCTAAACACAACAAGCTTTTGGAAAATACAAAAAAATGAACACATTAACACAAATTACTATGAGCATACTAAATGACTGAGTGAAAGTGGATTAAACAAGTTGAAAAGTGAAGATTTGAGAATTTTAAGAACTGTCCCAATTGCAACTTGTTTAATCAACATTCACCATACTACTTAAACTACTACAATGCAAAAACAATGAAACATGCTTGTTTTACGTCGTTAGCTTGAAAATTTTATTGTGCTAGCTAGTAACTTCCTCAAATCATGCAATGGTGTTTCCAAACCGTGCAAACCTAAAGAAAGTGTCCTAACCAAAAACTTGAACAAATGTTACGAAAACAAAATTTACAACATCACTTTGAACAACAAGAAAACATATATGCACAAGTACGAAATCAAACACAAAATAAATATAAAGCTAACATATATACAATAATTGAAAAACATTAAAAACATGTACAAATTTACAAGTATGATAAACATAGACAAGTAAATGTGCAAATATACATATACAAGTTCTAATTACACAATATGGATATTATGTACAAAACACAAAAACAAAGAAACTATCGCAATGTGATCCAATAAAAACACCAATCCCCGACAATAGCTCCATTTTGTTGAAGCGATAAAGCGACAACAAAAAGTAAGTATTTTATAGGTTTATCATATCGTCTCCACGAGGATTAGTGCTACTGAATTGTCATTCAACAATTTCTCGCGTTAATGAGTTTACGGTTGAATTGAATTGGTTTGTATAAAAGGTAAATGCAGGAATTAATGTTATTAAGAGAAAAAGAATTCATTCTTCGGAGAGTAGAGAACTCTCAGGTTTGCATTTCATCTACCTTATCAAATACTTAAACTTTTCACCCAGTTTTACTCAACCTAAATCACTCGTCAATATTATCATGTATCTCTCACACATAGGTTATCTCTAACACAGAGTGAGACAACGGCCGTATTACTCGCATCGGAGATCTCTCATTACAACAGAAACAACAAGAAAGCATTAAGCTCCAATACCTAAATGAATATTAAGCCTTAATTATATTTAGAATTAAAACCCAATATATGTTCATCCTAAATCCAAATTCGATCTGTCCATTTCTGCAAACAACACAAACCCAAATAAAGAAAATAATCATCAACATCGATTTGTAAAATTAGTTTCATACAACACCATGAGAAATAAATATACATATAATCAAGGTAAATATACATACAAACTCCAAAAATTAAAGATTACAAATAGAAGAAAAGAAGATGAACCAAACATTTCTTGGTTTGTCAACACCAATCATGATAAATTTGACTCTGGATCATCCGATTGCAACCTCTAAATGTTGTTTCTAAGCCTACCTCTACCAAAAGATAAAGTTGATGTGTTGGGATTCAAAAATACCCAGCCCATAACCTAAAAATGTGATTTTTGCCCTACTTAATGAGTCTGAAAATCACAGATCCCGCTTAGCGGCACAGATCCCGCTAAGCGCACTATGCTGTCATGAAAAAAAATCAGCTTTGTGTTTTCGTTATAACTTGAGAACTGTAACTCCAATTTGCGCCTGGTCTGAAGCATTAGAAAGCTTATTCAATGATCTATCTAACAATGCTTAAATATCAACCAACTTAGTGACTTTTCTCATATTTGTTTTGAGCCTTATTCGTTGATGAATTGTTAAAACTTACATTCTTGAAGCTTAGCCTTTGGCATTTATTACTCAATGCTCCAGTTATGCATGAATACCTACAAAAGAGATGAAAAACTATCAAAGGATAAAATATTTACACAAAAACTCAATTATTCTATTATGTATACAAACTAAATGTATTTACAAACATAGATGAGATTATTCAAACTATATTAACAAAAAGTTTCGATAAATGCAACAAAACTTTTACACAAAAATAACTACAATTTGCACTTATCACAAGCATCCTCATATGTTGTGAAGTTTCATATCTGTTTCCCTTCCCTCATTTATGGAATATTCCTAGACTAGCACCTTGGGATCTCATTGCCTTTTGATAGTGTGAAGAAAAGGGAATCTCCTTTGACTCTACACTATAAATTATTTGGTGGTGAATATCTCCCAGACAATGTTGTGACATCTTCTCAGGTATCTGGTCCTGTAACTTCTAAGGCAAGAATTATTTCTCATCTGAAAGAGGCTTTCTAGGAGCTAGATGAAACCATCAAGACTAGCAATCCTAAGAAAATTAGCTTGAGCAATTGATGAAGGCCTTGATGGAGGAAGAAGACAAGACAAATAGACTTGCTACTGCTGTTGATGATAATCATGGTGAGGAAACTGAAGATGACAAAACTACTGAGAAGACTACATATGATGGTGATAATGTTGACGGTGATCAAAGTGCATATGAGAATGGTGAGACTAATGATAGTGCATTTGATGGTGATGCTGATGAAGAAGGGGATGCATATGAGACTACTGATGATGCATGTGTAAATGCAGATGCTTGTCTGCTTCTATGCTTCTTGAGATATTTTTTTTATTCTGCATAAAATTTGTGTTGCTGCTATTGAGGGGGAGAATCTTATGATTCTTTATTATGTTCTGAGCAGTTTTAGAAGGGGAGTTTTGGCTCTGGTTTGGACTGACTTGAAGAGGTGTCAGACAAGACATCCTGACATCAATCTGACTAAGAATTTACTTTTCTCAATGTTGCTTGTATGCAGATTCCACTAAACTTTTATTTTCTGATGTTGTGCCTCTGATGTGTGTGTTTAATTTATTTCAAACCTGTGTTTTATTTGCTGGAATCTGATCTGAGGATTGTAAATTTGTTTTAGCCAAAATTTGTCAAAGGGGGAGATTGTTAATTCACTACTTTTATGATTGGCATTAATTTTTGTAAAACTAATTTGGAAGCAACATGTTAAATATGATGTTCTAATGTTGTTGTGGAAAGATATTTGACACAATGTCCTATTCAGTTTATCCGACATCATGCCAGTTCAGCTGCTCACTTGGATTAATTTTGTTATTAACAGATCCTGAATATTATGTGAATATTAGGGTATTATTTGTATCGTCCAAGACTAAAGAATCAAGAGATTCCTTCTGTATTTAGAAGATTAACTTTTTTGAGACATTTTAGGAAACAAATAATTGAAGCTCTATTTTTATGCAGATGTTTTTGCTGATTATCTGCAACAGATCAACTGCGTTTTTGAAGCCCATATACAGTTCATTTAAGGTTATAAAAGGAAGGCTTTAACCCTAATACAAGTGTGAAATGTATTGTAATTTTTATTTAGTTTTAGGGCTTGTGTTCTTGTGAATTGTGAGACACTCTTGTATTGTTTTGATACTTGAGTTGGACTGTCTCCATTGAGTTGTAAATTATGTTAGTCATTTTAAAGCTTTTAAGAATTGAATGATTGTGTATTTTTAAAGTGTGACTTCTGCTATTTTCAAAGTGTTTATAGTTGTTCAATCATTGTTGTGATTGGAAGGTATTTGAGAAGGGTCTCATACCTAGGTGAGTCTTAGGTAGAAGTTAACCACGGGTAGTGATTTAGTGAGTAGATTATAAATTAGTGAGAGTTTGTTGTGGGTCTATAAATTGATACTATCTAGTTGATTTTTCCTTGGCTTGGTAGTCTTCAGAGTAGGTGTTGTTGTACACCGAACTAAGTTAACAATTTTGTGTGATCCTTTATTTTTTTGCACTGTTTACTTATTACACCTTGTCATTATATTGTTATTCAGAGATCAGTGTTTCGACATCTCTTATGACATCTGGGATCTGAATACATGAGTTTCAAGAAGTGATTATGGTGAGGAATTTGATAACAAACCTTTTAAGAAATATCATGAAGAAAATAGTATTCTTATGATTTTTCATTTCCTAAAACTCTACAATAAAATGAATTTATAGAAAAGAAAAATATAGCTAAACATTTTTTAGCAGAAACTCTATGAAAATAAGGTTGTATTCAAAATAAGATCTATGTAAGACCTACATTGAACAAGACTTATCAATTATGGAAAGATATAAAATCTAACATTTCAAATTGTCATTAATTTTGATGTATTTATTATATGTTGAACACTAAAGAACACATTAATAAATTTAATTCAAAAACATAAAATTGTAGCTTGTTAGTATATTCAAATGTTGAAAAGCTTATACAATACTATATAACAAAGAATCTTGATTGTTGAATTAATTCATGTAAAGTTTAATAATAAAGAGTTTGCAATAATATATCAAAGCTAGTTGAAAAATTTATTGGAATTCACACACTAGAGAATGTAGAATTTCAATCCTCTAGAAAATTACATCTAGAAATATAGTCTTTGGTGAATAAGATTTTAGACAAGAAACCTCCGGGGAACCAATGAAAATGGCCCTGGTCCTAGTTATTATTGGTAGTGCAAGTCCTCACATTCAAAAGATTTAAGCTTAGAAAACAAGGAAAATCTTGTGAAGACCAGAGATCATCCCTTAAATTACACTTGTACATGAAGTTAAAACATTTTGTTGAAACATATATTTAAAAGAAGTCACTTCAACAAAAAAAAATACATCACTGAAATAAGTGAATTTTTCAAAAACAAACTCGTTGAACAAAAATATATTACACTTATCTTTTGTAGAAGCAATATCTCCTACTTAAAGAAAGGGATGCGGGTTCAAAGAAAAACTTAATAGTTATTTTCTTGATTAATTAATTATTATATAATTTATAAGTTTAATTTTAACTATTTCTCTTTTTGTCATAGTTTCATGTTCGTTTCATAATCACACAATTCACAATTTGTTCCGATACGTGGTATAAATTCAGGTATGCGGTATACAACTCTAAAAAAATTAGGTATGCGATGAATATACATCGTCAGTGCGTTATTTGAATACATGGTATGTTCAAATATAATAATTGGTATGCTGTAATTAAAATAGTTTAATTATTTAAGATCAAAAGAATAGTTGAGTGTTAGAATAGCTAGAGATAATATGATAGTCAAACATATATAAAAACATACCACTGAGTCCCACTTTAACTTTAAGAATCAACATAGCTATAAATAAAGGACAAAGCTTTCATCTATGAATCACTGAAGTCTACTTGCATTTGTATAAATTTATGCATTTGCTCCAAGTGACTAAATGATGGTAGTTTAATATTTTTTACTTTTTGAGATGGTTTGTGAGTTATTTGGGCATTGCCAACTGCAACAACTTAACTCCAAAATGAATTAGTTTAAAATTTTTTATCTTGTTCAGTGGTACATTGGTTCTCAAGTTTTAGCGGATTTTAGAGGAATTCAGAAGAACCGGTTCACAAAAGTACCACAAACTGGTTTGTACGAACCAATTTGCAGTTCTCTATGTAACCTAACGAATTTTTTGACGGATTCATTTAACTTTTTGAGTAAATGTACGATCAAATATGGGTGAAAAAATTTCTAACACGTACCTCTTATAAATTATGTTATCTACAAATGTCACAAAAATTTCATTGGTCATGAATTTTCAAGAATAACATATGGAGTAGTGTAAGTATTGGAAAAAATCCAAGTTTTACATTGGTTGAACATAAAGCATTGAAAGAGTTTATATAAAATGACACTCCTACTTTACAAGTCAACTTTGTAAGGATGAGTTATGTCAAACTCTAATATTAGATCAGAGCCTATCGATCGAACCATGGGTCGTCCACCGTTAATATCCACGCACCAAGCCCAAAAGAGTGTGGGTGCATGGGGTGTATTAGAAAGATTATAAATCCCACATTGAAAAGATATAGAGACTCTAAAGAGTTTATATAGAGTGACACCCCTCACCTTACAAGCCGATTTTGTAAGGATGAGTTAGGTCAAACTCAAATATGGTATAAGAGCCTATCGATCGGACCTTGGACCACCCATCGTTTATCTATTCACCAAATCCAAAAGAGTGTTGAGTGTGAGGAGGTGTATTGAAAAGATTCCAAGTTCCACATTGGTTAGCGATAACTTAGATTTTGTGAGTGATTACAAGACTTAATATTTGAATCTTTCTAGTTATTTTACCATTCAGTAGTTAAATTTATTGTATTTTTTTTGTTTTAAGAGTAGTTTGTAAAGAGAATAATAGGTTTCTCTTTTGTAGTTTTTATGTGTTTGTTTCTTATGAAAGGTTAGCTTCTGATGAGGTCTAGAAGGTCAATCTGGGACAATAATTTGTACCCAAAGGAAAGTAGAAAGTTGGAAGCAGCTGGAAAAAAAAGGAGAAACATCAATTGCATTCCTAGGGCACATGTGGTAACGATATGCATTTGTAAGGAGAGTTAATTTGAAAGGATAAGAACGAGGCGCTAGAAGACAAAAGTCAGTACATAGTACGACCACTAACGCATCACGCTTCCACAAGGACAACGTTGCCTTCTTATTTATGACAATAGACTATCACACTACACTTTGTCCCCCACTATTATTTGTACCTGATTCCATTTTTGTTAGAATTGGAAGAAATGAAGGGAATAATGTTGATTTTCTTTTGGTCCTGATTTGACATTTATTCTCAAGTCCATGATCCAAGACAATGTGAAAAACCCTAGTTAAAGCAACTATAAAGGCATCTCTTGAAGAATTGAAGAGGAGTTCAACATTGTTAGAGAAAAACACTTAGATGAAACCAATGAAGAAAATGAGTTGAGAGAAAATAGTAATTCTTCTTCTCATTATGTAAATGCCTACTGCTGATATCTGTCGTGACAAAAGGCATCCCTTGGTGATTAATCATTGCAAGAAGATGAAGAAGTTGCTCTTAGGTTGTTACTTCTTTTTCACTATGTATTTGAAAATAATTAGCTTAAGAACCAATATTGATGTATGTACTCAGCTCATTATGCGCTAAATTCTTTTATGTTAAGAAATGAGAAGTTGATATAATGTAATCTTTTATATGTTGAATGATGTGTTGTTAATGCTTTATTTTATCATGTGTTACACTATCATAAATATGCTTCTTTGAGTGATTAACTTTGAAAAAGATACAAGCTTTTTGTTGTGAGAGATCCAACAACAAGTGGATCTCATTGTAAAAATGATTGAAAATAGTAGGATTGAGATATTCACTAGATTAGCTACTTTAGAGATAAATAGCTACAATTATAGGGGAAACTCAAACTAAATTAGACATGCATTATGGTTACAAGCGAGACTTAGAGATTTGCCCCTTTACTTTAATGTGTATGTTTATGATTTTATAAAGATATACCTTTAGATCACTTTCTGGTCTCTTATGGCACGACAATACATCATGTATATGACAAGTTTTATCAATGAACCATTGTCCAACATGTTCTCTATTATTGGACTCATTTACTTTCTTAACCCTGTTTGCTACTAAACTGAACCAATGATAACCATAAACTATTTTTATCATGCTCATGCTTATTTACAAAATATAATTCCTTGCAAAATTAATCTATGTTACTTTTCACTCTCTATGAGTTTGACATCTTTACTATTATATCACTTATTACTTAAAATATAAATGTATACTTGCATGTGATATCCCATATTTTCAAACAATAGTTAAATATAAAGTTTGACAAGAGTTTATATAAAAGGACATTTCTGGTCTTACAATTTAATTTTATAAAGATATGTTAAAGTCTTTTTTATTTATCTTATTTCAATATCAAAATTATTTGCATGTATTACTTGCACTATTTTCAAATAAATGAAATCTTTATAAAACTACTTATCTCACTATCACACAATTCTTCACACAACTTTTCTTAACTTCAAAAGCAAAGACTTATAGACCCCTAATTAATATTAATAAAAATGGATATTTTAAATTAATCCAATTATATTATGCAAATATCAAATTTATTAATTCCATATGAAAATGTTTGTCAATTGCTTCATAAAATCTTTTAAAATCTTGCTTAATGTTTTTATTCTAGAAAGTAATAACTGATTAGACTACTCAACAACTCTTTGAATTTGCATCTTTGACATCACCTGTAGCTGATTGATATGAAATGCCCATTTCAATCTTGCTATACACTCCAAAGACCAAGAACCAAAAAAAAAAAATTCCAAAAATCAATATTTTCAATAACTAGTGGGAAATTTCAAACTAACTTTTAAAATACAACAAACACATTTGACTTTTTCCCCTCTTTGCATTTATGCCTCTTTGGTATAAACTATCAAAACTTACCATATTTAAAAAAAATCAAACATATGATATGTTTGAATTGGACGATCATGTAGAATTTTATGCATTCACGCATTCTGTATTATGTGGATTAATCGATCAAAATCAAACGATTAATATTTAAATTTGCTACAAAATAAAAAGTAAAATATATATTTTTTTAAACCGTTTGACCACGATCAAATGTCACCAATACCTCAAATGCGTGAAATCTTGACTCCGAAAATTCAATTTCGTTTAAACTAACTCTAAATTTGACATAATCATATAAATCTCGCCATAATTTAGCTTTTCAGTTAAATTATGGTGTTATTATTATGATTTTGTCAAATTCACAAAGTTCAATTCAACCTTTAGTTCTAATAATGGTAATGGAGCCTCTACCCCTAGTTTGAATCCTAGTAAGTGCTGCAACTTCTTTTCCTGAAATACCATAACTACGGTTTGAATTAATGCATGAATTTGTGACATAATCTTGTACAGCCACAGGGTGTGGAATTGGCTTTGATGGATTCATCATCATTTGATGATTTATATCTTTAATTGTTGTCTCACCTTCAACTCCTCCGGGCTTCACTAACTCAAATGGATATGCTATTTTCTTCCACTGCCCTCCTAGTTACATCAAAAGGACATAACAATGACTTAATTAAAAGAGGAAGAAAAAAAAGAGACATGAAATGATGAATCAACTAAATATTCTTGTGTTAAAAGAGTAAAACAAAATTGTACTTGAAATTGAAGCATCATTTTCATCTGATTCTTTAGAAGCACAATAACTCCTTTGAGGTGAATCATGTTTGACTGCATGATTTTGTGATGATGATGAAGATGATTTTTTATGGTCTGTAAAGCAATAATTTGCATGTCAGTGTAATGGTCATATTTCAATTATTTCTTGTTACACTGCAGTACAAGTTAATTTATTATAGAATTTAATATAATTAATTATTTTCATAACAAATGTGTTTGAATAATAATTAATAAAAATAAAATAAAAAATAAAAACATAAATTATAATAGTAAATTATGAACAACATTTTCATCTATATAAATCGATCAAATGTGTCTGCATCTACACGACTCTGATCCAGACACGACACTAGTTATAATTAAAAAAAATGTTTCGGAGGTTGGTGTTACACAAAAAAAACTATATACCTTCAAATAATTGGTCCTCTTTGGATGGTAAATTATGTTGCTTACACCAAATATCCCAACCAGTTATTGCATCTTCAAGATATCCACTAGATGTATCTGATGCAAACCAGTACTCATCTGTAGAAAAATACCAAATAAACAAAATAAACATACATGCATATTCATATATTCTAGAAACCAAGTGAATCAAGAAATAGAAAATGAAAAAAAAAATGATAATAATTAGGGTAGGAAAAATACCAAGAGTAAAATCTGAATGAGTGACTCCAATGTCAAGTTCCATGGAGAAACTTAAGGAAGTGAAAACACAAACAATTGTTATATGAACATTTCTGGTACAGAAGTTAATGGAAGTTTCATATATGTGAACAAAAAGACTACTGTGTTACACTAAATTATTGTTATGGGGCCCTAGTAAACACTGAAAATACCAACCTACCTAACCTTACATTAATTAGTCAATATAATCAAAAAATAATAAGTGGACCGTATTAATTGGATTGCTGATTGTGCAATGTGATTAGAGATTAATAAGTTTTTTGGTCTGATTATATTGAGGAAGGTATTTAATTCCTCATAAATATTATTAAATAAAAGTTTTAATTTTTCTTGTCACCTTATTATGCGGGTTATGCTGCTTTTTCTAAGGTGGATTGGATGCTAAAATAGGAACAAAAAGTAATGTACCTAAAGAAAAAATAAAAAAAATGTCACTTGATTTCAACTATCTCTTAGAACATGTTTTTTTTTTAATTCTTTGTTGAAATGCCCATGCTGATTATCAAAAGTCCATAAGAGTTGAAAAGATAAGCCTGCAGAAATGTGTTAGGCCACACAAAATTTAATGATTATAATATATCTTATGATGGAACAATGTTTATTTAACCATATTATCGAAAACTCGAATTACTGTTTTAAAATAATTGTTTTTCTGATCTCAAAAAATTATTTTTAAATAATAGTTTTTTTTTATTTTTTCAATGTAATTATAATTAATTTTTATCAATTTTATCTCTTTTATATATATATATATATATATATATATATATATATATATATATATATATATATATATATATATATATATATATATATATATATATATATATATATATATATATATATATATATATATATATATATATATATATATATATATATATATATATATATATATATATTATAACAATGTATTACAACCAATAATAATAAAGGATAATTTTATAAAAATATTACTTTTATTGATTAATCATTAATTTTCTTAATTTTCGTGTAATAATCTTAAAAAATTATTATTTTGAGACAAACGAAATACTTTGAATGAAACATAAAATTTCTTATAATTTAATAAAAAATTAAAATTTTAAATTTATTTTATTAATCTCAACAATGATTTGAAGCATGGTTAAGATGAGTTTCCAACCTATATAGAAAGTGGAGAATAAAGGGTAGTTTCCCAAAAATGATTTGAAGCATCATTTTCTGTTTTCCTAATTCGCTACATATCTTTTTCCCATGGAACTTTCCCTTAGACTTACAAAGCATGCGTGAGTGAGTACTATTTTATTTTCATTATTGGCTTGTTTCTTTTACTTTGGTATGGTTTTCTACTTACTCTTGTTCTTTGTAACGTGATAAGGACTAGTGAAGCTACTCAATACTTGGCTTTTGTAGCTTTTCATATTTCAACCTTGAATTTTTTTTTCTTTTGGTTTTTTTTACCCTTATTATGTCCCTTGATTTCGGGTTTTGTTTTTTAAAATATATTTTTTTTGGGTGACAAAATTGAGATTACTAACCGAAGAACTTTGAAATTTAGTCTAAATCACAATAGACTTGAGTGGAAGATTCAACCCAATAAAATGTATCTAAATATCATATAAATTTAATATAAAATCTTATTAGAGATTATAAATAATGTCATCACTACAAGATAAATGTTCCCCAACGAAGTGAAGTTGTGACGTGATTATCACGTGGCAGGTTGTGACGTGATAATCACGACGTTACATAATTTTAATAATAAATTATGAAAAGTAACGTTAACAAAAGAGGAGTCATAAAGTATTTTTTATAAAAAAAGTTACGACGTGAATTCCACGTCGCAACCAATTAATTAAAATACATGGTGGGAAGTTTGAAATTTTCAAATTTCAAGTTGTGACGTGATATTCACGCCGCAACTTTTTAGGGGAGAAAAATTGTCGGTCTTGATATTGACTGCGCGGGACGTTGCAACGTGATAATCACGTGGCAAGTTTGCGACGTGATTATCACGTCGCTGACTGTTTATATTTTTTTTTCCATTTCACAAATCTTCTCCACTTATATTTCTTCATTCATTCTCTTCCTTTTTTGTTTCATCTTCTTCCTTCTACCTTTATCTTCTCCAATTTTAATTTCTATTCCACTCCTAATTTTTAAAGGTAGTCAATCATCCTCTCTAATTTTGTTTCAATTTTTTTTTATATTTTTGTTTAATGTTTATTCTGTAATATGATTTTGATTTATGTTTTTTTTCCAAGAAATTGATAAGAAGAAGACTGAAGAACATTGAAGTGAGTTTGAAAAAGATAGAACAAGAAGATTGAAGGAGATTCAAGAGAGATATTTTTGTAAATTTTTTTTAAATTTGATATTTTTTTAGGATTATTGATTAATTATTTAGATTAAATTTGATATTTATTTTGTAAAAGTTGTTAATAAATTAATATTATAATTTTTATAAATGAAAAATAAAACAGAAATATATTTTAGAATTTTATTTAAAACGAAATTATGTATATATTATACAAATTTATTTTATATTTATTAAATATATGGTATTTATATTATAAAACAGAATATAAAAAATATTAATAATAATAATAAAATGAAATTTTATATTTTTATATATTATAAGACATAATATTTTTTAAAAAATAATATATATATATATTGAGTATCAAATTTGAGTATATAATTTAAAAAAATAAAAATGAAAAGATTAGTGACGTGAAAATCACGTCGCAACTTATTTTTTTTATAAAAAAACAAAAGCTGAACAAAGAGAAAGTGTGAATGGTTACTAATTTGCGACGTGATTTTCACGTCACTAATTTGTGACGTGAAAATCACGTGGCAAATAAATTGCTTTTTCTGCACTCCTTCTGTTGCGTCTGCTGTCACTGCAAAGTCAGAATGTCTATAAAAATATGTTGCGACGTGATTTTCACATCACAACTTTCTGACACGAAAATCACGTCGCAAATAAATTGCCACCCGTTCCTCAGCCACGTGATCACTCACGTCACAAATTAGGAGTTGTGACGTGATTTTTCACATTGTGACGTGAATTTCACGTCGCAAATGAGAGTATTTTTTGTAGTGCATGTTTGCAAATACTAACTTCACGAACAAAAATCAATATAGTTATATTGGACGTTATCATCAAAATTCGAACTTAGACGCTTATAGTTGTGTATATGAGTTTTTAGTGGTTATTACCATTTCGTTTATAAATTAAAAATATCTTAACTTACCTTACAGTCCGATTTATGAAGGTAAATTAAACTAAATATAAAATCTATATGTTATCTATAACATTAACTTCATGATTCCCAACACTATTTTGAAAACTTTCGTTCTCACTAATATAAAAGTATCTATCATCGCGGTTGGAAGAATGATTCTACCGCAGATGGTAGTCCGTGATAACGAAGAATGTGATAGTAAATACGCTACTTTCTACTACGAACTAAGGTCCATGGTGAATAATTGGATAGCGTGCGACATTTCACCACAATTAGAATTTACAATCATGGTGAAATATAGTCAATCCATTTTTCACCAAGGTTGAAATTTCAACTGCAGTGAAATGTCAGCCAGCCCACATTTCACCACGGTTGGAAGTTACAACCGTGGTGAAAAGTCAATCAGCTAAAATTTTCATTTTCACCACATGCTTTGACTGAAACATTTCATTTGTTTACTTAATCTACGTGTCAGCTGAGTTGTCACGTCTGCGTCATCTTCCTTAAGTTCAAAGATGCAGCTTCGTGTTTCACTTTTCGTTTCATCTTGCTAATCCTTCGTTTCATCTTCCTTTTTGCTCCCTGTATCAAAATTAGGGCAACAACATATACACTTTGTCATCTTTGGTCTTCAATCATTAGTTTTCTTATAAACATAAAGTCCGACCAAGCTTCTTCATATTAGATGCTGAAGAAATCGAAATATTGTGAATCCAGTGTATACATAAGCTCGTGATGGGTACCATTATGTCATTGTGGAGACAAAACTGTGATTCGTATGGCAACAACAGATAAGAATTTTGGAAAGAGTATTTGGGGTTGTCCAAATTTTAAGATAAGCCTAATTTCAATTTGATTTATGTCCATTTGCCAAGAATCCATTTTGAAACATATGCGAAGGAAATTGAAAAATTCAAGGTTACATCTAAAGAATTAGGGAAACTAGTGATGAAAATTCAAACTGAATTGGTCAAGATTTTGAAGTGGAAAAAAAATGGCATATTTTGTTTCTTGTAATGTTATATGTATTGCTCTTTAGGATGTTTTAGGAGCATCAATTTGTATCAATGAGTTGTTTGTATCAATTTGTAATGAAACATTATGTTGTATCAGTTTGTATCAATTAGTTGGTTTTATCAATTTGGCATAATATGATTTGTTTTTGGAAGATTATGTTGTACCACTCCATAACACAATGTATTAGTTTATGTGTATTGTTCAAAACCTGCAACTGATTTGCAAAACTAAATTACCATAATCAGTTTGTAGTAGTTCATAAACTAGTTTGCATCAATTCATAAACCAGGCCAAAATAATATTACCATAAACCAGACCTCCTAGTTATTGCACCAATTATATTCTTGATTGCAATTAATCTAGTTGTTGGTCCCAGTGGTATAAATGGTCTTCTTGCACCTAGCTTTTGAGCATTTCCTGTTGTACCCCAAAATTTTCCCTCTCATTTATCAATTTTTTTCTCACAAGATCTCCTTAGGTTTAAGACTGCACAAGGTTTGATCAGCTCAAGACACCTCCTTAAACATTGATGACTGAAATTAGGGTTTGAGTTTGCACAAGGATAAATGGATTTTTAATGCCCCATATGACTTGCATGGATCATTTTGGACCCTCAATATTGCTCATGTCAAGTTTCAAGTCTTGGATCACATTTTTGCTCAATCAATTGATCAGTTGACCTAAAATCAGCTGTATTGGGGAAAAAGTCAATTGTGGCCAATTTACAGTCAAACTTCATAATTTTTGATCCATATCAATATTATAAACTCATATGTATCATTTGATCAATTTTGGACCATAATTCCTCAAAAAATTTGATCAGATCATCAAAAGGGCAAAATGGTCAAAATTAGGGTTTTGACTGAGAAAGGGCAATTTCTGATTTTTGACCTAGAAAATGGTTAATTGGTTTGAGGCATGATCTCAAGAGTTCAATTGCATCATTTTGACATAATGGCATGACTCAAAATATTGCTCAAGATCAATTGGATTGATAGTTGATTTTCAGTCAACTGATCAAAAGTCAATTGTACACTGAAAAGTCAAACTTTGACTTTTTGGTCAAAATCAAGTGTCAAAGATCATAATTCATCAAAACATGTCAAAATATGAAACTTGTTCATCAAGAAATCAAAAAGTCAAGATTTCATTTTGAAAAGTCAAAGTTTTCAAACTTAGAAATTTTTCTAAGTGTTGAAAACTTCATATTTTTTCAGAACTTTGAGCCAAGTTTTCACCATGATGTAAGATGATTCAAAAGAAACTTTCAACATGAAAGTTATAGATCTCAATGAATATCTACAACATTGCTTTACACAACTTCTCCTAGAAATGCTTGAATCTCAAGTTATTAATCCATGAAGTCATGGTCATGAAACTAAAACACTTAGTGAAATTTTGGACATTTTAGGTCAGGATTTTGACCTAACTTCTGACCCAAGTTTCACATAGATCCATTTGGATTTTGCAAAATTGATTAAAAGAAGGGTTGTATAGCACATTACAAGCTTCCCAAAATGTCAAAGAACTCCTTAAGATCATTTGTGATCAAGGAGAATCGAAGGTCAGAAGTTGGGGTTTCAAGTTGTTTTACAAGGCAAATTTTGTGATGAACAAAATTCAAATCTCAAACCTATGTTGCACAATCTTGCCTTGCAGGCCTCTAAACCTCAAGATCTCTCCATAATCATAAGATTACACTTGCTTTTGAGCTATTATCCACTTGATTCAAGCTTTAACCAAGACAATTTTCCATTAATGGCACAAAGGCACCATTGCCATTTACATAAAGCAGACTTTATGCAAAGTCAACTTGCATTGAGCTTTGCACTTGTTCCTTTTGCACAAGCTTCCTCTATAAAGTCAGATAAGTGTGTTTAAAGTTGGTAACCACTCTACATGCTTGTACTTGCTACCTTTAAACTACATTTCTCACTTTTCTTCAAAATCAAGCAACCTAGCCATAACTCTAACACATAAATCCTTTGTGCAAAACCTCTCCAACCTTTTGCTTATAGATACACAAGTCATTGGCAAGAAAACACACGCATGCTCAAGCCCTGAAACCTCCTAAAACATAGAACCACCAAAAACATCTCAAAATTTGCCATTTCTGAGTTTTGAATCCAATCTCTAAATTTGCTCGTGCGTTTCTTGGCCTTTTACTTTCAAAAGCCTCTAAATAACATACACAAACAATTCCAACACCTGTAACACGACTGTAACACCTCCATCGCCATCCACCATTTTCAAAAACAGCACCTTGCACCTTGACTTCTCTAGAACTCCTCAGCCACTTTCAGCCCAAGCTAAGCATCACATTAGCTTCCTGGGAACTTAAGGAAGCTAATCCAATCACCGGAACTCACCAAAAGATGCTCAAACTCAAAACACAATACCTTATTGCAAGGCAAGTTTTCTGACTTTTGAACTCTTCATACAAGCATCATTAATGGTTTATTTATGAATAAGAAAGGTAGATATCATTTTCCTGAAGTTAACCATATCCTTAGATTTCATTATTATTGCTTGAGTAGTTAGAATTTCGAATCTGAACCTCTGAAAAATAATTAGTTCAGAATTTGGTACTTTCAAAAATTCTCATTCATCTTTGATTTATAGTTTATGATATTCATATGGTTGGATTCGTATGAAAAAATGGAGCAACTTTCATGTTTGCATATTTCATTTTTGTTGAGAAATGGTGAAGTTATAGGTGGTCTGGCTGGAGGTTGAAGATGAAGTGTATTCAGGACTTGTTTTGTGTTATATATTTATCATTTCAGTTATATTAACGGATGTATATAACAAGAGGTCATGGGTTCGAACCCCAACGCGCTTCCTTTTGCATTTTTTCATATTTTTTGACATCTTTCTGTTTTTGCAGCGTTTGGGCCAGCAATTTGGGCTTTTCTTCTTTTTTTTACCCTCTAAATCATTTCCAAACCCCCCTGACTTATCTTTATATTTTATATTTTATTTTTTATTTTTATTTTCTTTATTATTATTATTATTATTATTATTATTATTATTATTATTATTATTATTATTATTATTATTATTATTATTATTAATACCATTTTTTTGTTACTAATAAAAAGAAACCCAAAAAATATTTATATTTATATTATTTATATTATTTATATTTTTATTATTTATTTGTATTTAGTTTATTTTTCATAAAACTAAAAGAACAAAAACATTTTCTTTAATAAATTAATTTTCTTTTTCTCTAAAATAATTAGATAATATATTTTAATTATTATTATATTATTTTCTTGTAAATTAAAATCAATTTTAGAACTTAGGATCTTTTATTTTATTTACTAATTTAATTAAATTCACAAAAACCCTAAAAGCTTGTTTTATTTAAATTAATTTATTTTACTAACTCAATCTTAATTTTCTTATTTTTAGTTAATTATTTTATTTTAATTAATTAGATCAAAAAAATCCTTTTCATGAAAATCAAACAAAAATCACATTTCTTTTTACATTTTATATTCTTGCATTTTTTATCTTTATTTTGTACATTTATTCAAATTCAATATGGTTGTAATAATTATTTAGATTTAATTTCTTGCAATTCCCCATTTGTAATTTGTACACCCCCTCCCCTAAATGATGTAATAGCTTAGTATTTTTATTTTCCGCAATTTAAATGATTTATATACAAATGCTAGTGAGTAGGGTTTTGTATGGAAAGATTAAAACCAACAAGTAGAAAACCCTCGATGACGCTATCCATGTTGCCTTTCAAAATGATCTTAGTCCCTTAAAGAAAATGCTAAGATATCTTACAACGTTGCTAATCATGGTTATACGATGACCCACGCCCGTCCCTTTTACATCCAAAGATAGATTTACTTACCAAATCAATGGTAAGATAACAATGTCAAAGGAAAGATGAAATGAACATGAAATACTTTTGAGTAGGTAGAATGTTCCTAGTTACTTGCTCAATTTCAAAATAAAAACATCCTTGCTATTTTCAAAACACCAACACTTTCAAAACATCTTTCAAACCTGCAAACATTTTCAAAAGATCAAACACTTTGTATACATTCTTACGAAACGAGAATTATTACAAAGTTTGCCTAAACGATGGCATCTTTACAAAATACTTTCAAAAATCACACAAAGCACATTTTCAAACAAAAGCAAGTGATCTAGCAAGTAACTAAGAGCCCGTGGAAAACCATGGATGGAAAGGATGCTAATATCTTCCCTTTTCATAATCTACACCCCCGAACTCAAGAAAACATCTTAAAGATCTTTCCTGTTCTTTTCAGCCTTTCCTTTTGGATAAAAGAAAAGTCGGTGGCGACTCTTGCTAACCGCAATATTTGCGATCAAACGCAAAACAACCAAGTCAGTTCTCCCACCGTGTTACATTTCCCTTTCCTTGAGATGATTGACTTGCATTTCCTTGAGTTGACTGACTTGCCTTTCTTTGAGATGACAAACATGCCTTTCCTTGAGCTGACTAACATGTCTTTCCTTGATATGACTGATTAACATTCATATATCTTTGAGTTGCTTTAGTTGCATTGTCCTGAGTAGCATTCTTAGTACCTTGACTTGGCTGAGAATGGTGAGTTACATTGGTCTGAGCCTGCCGAGTTGCATTGCCTTGAGCCTATTGAGTTGCATTGCTTTAACTTAGTTAAGTTGCTGGTGTAACCTTACAAGTTAATTTGTTATGTATAGATTTTTTGCACCTACTGCACATGAATATGAAACATGTTCTTCTGATCCTTCCGCCAGTCCCATCTTTCTATACTTAGGTGCTTGCACATTTGGATATGGTATCTTAACCCAAATATTTGATCCATTCACAGGGTAAAGTACATGCTTGTAGACTTCCGTGTACCTTGATTTCATGTAATACTCAAGGATATAATCATCCATCCTAAAGTTCCCACTCTTCATAGTTGACTATGCATGAACACATGGAAGTCCTTTGAGATCCCATCTTCTACAAGATCATGTGTATTCCTTCATATTTATAGTAAATGTTTTATTGGGTTTTCTACATGCCTTACTTCAAACATGTGTTCATCATACATCCTACAACATGACATTGAACAAATTTCATCAATTGAAACAAACATAGCTAATTGAATGTTAGAAATACCAGAAATAACTAATGTTTCATACCTGACAAGCCATAGGTTGGTGAATGTGCTAGTCATATTAATTATGTTTCTAATTTTAGGCCAAATCTCATTACCAGAGACATTTTGAAACCTCATTCTATTCTTTACCCTTCTCTCTATAATGTATGTTCTTATCTCTTCCAGCATAGTGACTAATGGTTTAGCTCTTGAGTCAAGAATAAAATTATTAAAAGACTCTGGCATGTTGTTAAGAACAACATCACATTTGTTAGTTGTACTAAAATTTGATATGCTCCAAAATATTGGTGGGGTCTTCATCATATGGAGATATGCATCTTCACTGATCCAACTCATTCCCCTCATTTCTCTTTCCCAAGCTTGTGAGTGTGTTGATTTGGCAGCCCTCTATATAATTTCCTTCAACATCTTTCTAGAATACCTCTTCCCAAAATCGTTATACAAATGTCTCGCACATAATCTTTGTTCAACATTAGACAAAAGATAATCCATTGCAGAAGAGACCCTGTAAAAACATCATACATTGAAGTAATTAACAAATTTACACAACAACCATTAATCATATAGTAAAAATAGGAAATAAGAAAATTTACATACCTTTTGTTGGTCTAAAATGAAGGTATGTGTGAGACACTAATTTATACCTCCTAGGTCATTAATCAGGAGCTCCAAAAAACCAAGTCTAGTTATCCCTATTTTCACCCTCCACAATAGAAAAAGCTATGGGAAACATCTGATCATTAGGTTCCCTCCCTATGGCAGCCATAATTTATTCTCTACAAAGCCTTTTCAAAAATCACTCATTCCGACCTATGACATGTCTACATAACTTGAAGTTCTCCTTACATGTTGCACAACATATATACAACCTTCTAAAAAGGGTCTTTGATACCCAATACCTTCTTGAACAGGTTCAACATTTAGCTTAATTGTTATCCCTGAATTAACTCTTAACAGCCCATGACAATAATCATAGATTCTAGTGTAATCCCTTAAAAAATAACCATCAACATGTCACATCTCAAATTTCGCTCCTAAATTTTTAGTCGCATTAGCATAGCATATTTTGTTTTATCTGGTCATAATCTTTGGCAAACACCTTCATTCATTGCATTTGCATCATCAGTCGCATTTAAGTTGACTAAAAGTCAATTTAAATCAACATTTGCATCGTTTTAGAGTTAAAAAATACTTGATATTTCATTTCATGCATCTTTAACTCTTTACCCGCTTAATACATTATGCCAAGTTGATTATATTTAAATAATATTAATATTTCGATTCTACAGACAGACTGTTAAAAGCGATTAAGCACTGTGCAGAAAATTAGCAGGCAAATATTTAGAGTTTTCATTATTATCTTACGGTTTTATGAATCTACGTTGCGTGTTGATCATGTTGGTGTGCTTGCTTTATTTTTTTGGTGCAGTTTACAGTTTCTTTTTTAACCGTCGGCGTCTGTTCAACCGGGTATTCTTATTTTCATTTTTATTTTGATTTTGAATACTTGCATTCTTTTTTATTAAACTTTTTGACCTGTATTTTATTTTAATGCGTTTATTCCTTTTTTCGATTAATTAAGTGTCCATTTTTTTTTATCGTTTTTGATTATTTTAGATATTCTTTTTCATTTAGAAAAAATTGAAACAACAATGTTTCAGAATATTTTTTTTTTGTTCTTTTAGTTTTTTAGCTTGTTTTTATCAAAAGGGTGTTTTGGGCCATAAAATAAAATTAGCAAAACCCTAATCTATTATTTATAAGGATAGAGAAGTTTGTGAGATCGGGAGATACCAAACAACACAGAAACAAATAGAGGAAATGGAAGAAAAAAAACCATTTTGTGCTACTCCCTTCATCTCCATTTGTGTTACTCCCTTCATCTTCATTCGTTCACGCACCCTCAGCCTCTTCGAAGCCACTGCTCGCTGCTACACACCACCATACCAACACCTTCATACTCCTTCCCATCATCAACTTCTGCTCATCCCATGCCCTCCTATCTGAGCTCATAGACTCGACACAGACCGTGGAAATTCTGCCACTGCTACCATTTTTAAGTGGGTGAAATTTTATTATCTTACTTTTTTTTATTATTCAATTTTTAGTTTGTGTTCATTAATGTGAATGAATTTTGTGTTGTAATTAATGGGCTGTTTTGAATGATGAAATTAATTAATGATGTTGTTGTTTGTTGTGGTACATACGTGGTGATTATTGTTGTTGAATTATTATTGAAGATGATGTGATTATTGTTTGTAAATGAAATATTGAAATTGAACGAGAACTTTGATGATATGATGATGATTATGTTCTTGTTAAATTTGATTGAAGTTTCGATGTTGATACCATGTTATGTTGATAACAATTTTGTTTAATTTGAGTTTATCTTTGGATGAGAAATTTGGTTTTGACATCGATTTATTCTCATTTGTTTCGAACATGTTTAAGATGGAATTATGGAGTTTCATGGTATATGTGTAGTTGCTGCCCGGTTGTTGAATTAAATTATTAAATTTTGTTTTGAAATTTGATTTTACATATTTTGAAGTTGATTTGAGTAGCAACATGAGCTATTGCTATTTGGTTTTAGTTTTAGTTGGTTTAGAATAAGTTAATTGAAATTTTTAAGTGCTTGAAGTTGATTTAAGACTAGAAATTTCATGAGATGCTTACTTCTAAATTATCTCTTACCATCTACTTTGTTGATTCGTATTTGAGTAACAATTGCATATTTGAACCATGTTTTCTTGTCTTTTCATTCAAGCATGTATGTTGATTTTTTGTTGAGAATTGATTGCTTATCTATGTAAATTAGAGGCAAGCTTCATTTGGTTTATTACAAATTCTCCTATGTTGCTAACATTGTTTATGGTTTGTGTAAGCTCTCAAGATAGCTCAAGTGCTCACTTCCTCTTAGCACATTTTCATCTTTATTTTTTAAATCTATTAATTAATTATTGTTTTAATTAATTGATTTTGTTAATTAAAATAGATTAGTTTACTAATATATTTTTCTTAACCCGATTAATTAATTAGATCAATATTTAATTAATCGATCCGCATTTACCTCTATTCTTATGGTGTTGTAATAATTAATTTCTATTATTCTCATTTCAGTTTACTTTAGTTTTTTGTAATCCCCATTCGATAAAAAGTGTATTCCTCTCCCATTATGATGTAAATAATTTTAAGGCTTTCTTTAGTGCTTTCTTTATCGCTTTCACTTAATTTGCCTATATCATGTCTATTATATGCTATCAACTCAAATCTCTGCATCTCGGTCCATATACTGAATCCCAACGAATTTGATAAGTCGAGTTTGCTTTGCAATCGCAATCGACCACCCTCGTATCTCGTTCCATATACTGAATCATAACCAATTTAGTAAGTCGAGTTTGTTTTGCAATCGCAATCGACCTCCTCACGTTCTATATCACTGCTTTCATAATAAAGTTTCAAATCTCGATCCAACTTCGAGTTTCTTTTCAAAACTTTTTCTCAATAAGACATATGAAAGATGGTTGGGACGATTTTATCCCCTCCTTCTCAAGTGTTAGTTTGTTAATTATTTTTAAACTTGTGATCCTACACTTGGCTTCCTTAAACGAATTCTAATTAAGCGAAACTTATTTCGCCTCACCTTTTCTTAACTAAAAATTTTGGGATGAAAAAAATGATCAGGATGATTCTGTCCCCTCCATCCAAGTACTTCTAGCATTAGCCATTAACACTTATGGTTGGATGCTTGTCTCCCACATAAAAATAATCTCAACTCATTCAAATCTTTTGTCACTTAGCTTTTCAATTTAAAACCTTTTCAAAAGAGCGATATTTTGTCCGTTCCGCGACGATGAAGCAACGTTCCTTCCACATGTGAATCCTGAGCCTTTTCCACTCGAATGCGATGATGGCAAGAGTCTGTGCACATGAAGACTCAGTTATCCATTCTTGAAGTTGTTTCTCTCACTAAAAAGAACCAACAAACAAACATTTGTCACCCGAACTATGACACTCTCATTTCCTTATTGCACCATGAGGATACATAGGAACGAGGTTTTGAAACCGAGGCGAGCACAATAATTAAAAATCTAAAAACATTTCTCCTTTATTTCTTTTCTCTTTTATTTCTTTTCTCCTTTATCTCTTAGTAATTATAAGATCGCAAACTTTTCACTCTAACACTCATACACATGATTAACTAAATGGGTCTCATCGAGTACGATGGATGTGAGGGATGCTAATACATTCCCCTTACATAACTGACTTCTGAACCCTCTCTTTGGTTGCGATGACCATTTCTTTTCTATTGTGCATTTTATTTGATATTTTCCCTTTCCTCTTGGAATAAATAAATCTCGGCGGCGACTTCATTGTTTGAATTTTTTTCGAGGCGCTACACAACCCTGTCCCTAGCACCAAGTCTTGCTTTGATTGCTTTAATCTTTTTTACCCTTTTATTCCACTTCTTAATTTTCTTTTCCTTGATATTATTTACCTTCATCCTAGGATTGTTTTTCAAAAAATTCTGAATCCTCTTGCTCAACGACTGTGTACTTATCATCTTCACAATAAACTCTTTGCTACAGTTATGCTTGTCATGTACCTTCCTTACTTGCCAAGATTCCTTATTTGGAAAATTTTCAAAATAGACTTCCCACTCACAACCATCTTTACATCTCACCCTCACCCTTTTTTTGTATTTTTTTTGAACTTAAAGTCTCTACCATTCTGAACAACATATCTAGTTATTGCTTCTTTAATATCACTTTTTAAAGTAAAATACATTCCTACATCCCACTTGTAATCCGACATATCCTTTTGTAAATTGAAAATTGGGTACTTCTTCCTTTTAGCTCCACTACTATCATCACCCCCACAACTATTTTGGAGACCTTCATTGTAATTATCACTCCCTTTAAATTATTCTTCGTCTTCTAGCCTCTCTGCTTTCCCTTTTCCCTCTCCACCTCTTTCATATCCAATTATATTATCAAGTTTATCTTCTTACATTAGTTTATTTCACTCCTACATTGGTTGATTTCGCTCCTACATTGGTTAATTCCACTCTTACATTGGCTGAATCCACTCCAACATTAGCCGACTCCATTGTAACATTGGTTGTTTCCACTCTAACATTGCCATCCTTCAATTTATTAACAATCTCATCATCCAGTTTGTTAAGCATCTCTTCCACCTCATCTATAAATTCATCAGGAACCTCTTCAACATTATCAACAGGTCCATCACAGTAATCAGGCCGAGAAATAGTGTGATGAATGTAGATATCAATACTTAGGTGCACCCTGTAAAGATCTACAATTTCTAAACCACCTTTGTCATCAACTAAGGAAATCATATCAAATGTAAGGTCCTTGTAATAGATTGTCTCAAAATCCCTATAACCTAACTCCTTCAATACACCAACTTTTGTACCCCAAAATTTGCCCTCCCATATTTCTCAATACATTTCAAGTAAGATCCTCAAGTTGCTCAAGGAAGTCCAAGGGTTGACTAGACAAACTCTCTCCTAAGGCATTCTACCTCAAATTAGGTTTCATGTTGAATCAAGATGCTTGAGTCAAAGGGATCCCAAATGCTCACCATTGTCCTAATATGTGTTCAAGATCATCCATGTCAAGTTTCAAGCCTTGCAGAGAAAGTTTGCTCAGTCAATTGCTCAAAGGCCTGAAAATCGATTGTGTTAGGGCAAAAGTCAAATGTGGCCCACATAAAGTCAAACTTCAATATTTTTGGTCAACATTCTCATTTTGAAGTATTATTAATCATTTGATCAAGGTTTGATCATGGTTCCTCAAGGATTGCTCACAATTCATCAAAACCCAAAGGTTGCTAAATTAGGGTTTTGTAGGAAAAGTCAACTCAACTTTGACCAAGCATAACTTTCTCATACTTTATGAGAAATGACCCATCCAAATCTCATTTTAAAGAGTATGCAATTCCCTACAACTCATATTCATCTCCCAATTTCAAAATATGCACTCACAAGAAGTTATGAATTTGGATATTATAGGTCATTTTGAAAAGTCAACAAAAACACATTTTTTGTCAAAGCTTCATACATGAACATGGAATACCAAATTGAGATAAGATCAAAAGGGTTGCTTATAGGATATATCAAGATTTCTAAAAAGTCCAAGAACACCTTCAAAGAGTCAAAATTGAGGAAGTTATGCATTGGTGAAGTTGACCTTTTTTGCAAAATTGTCAAAAGTCAACTATGCCTAAAATTGCAATTTTTGCTAAATCGGCCTAACTTTTTGCACTTGTTTTGTGTTGGTAGAATGGTCCACGAGCCCTAGCTCTTTCCACTTGTCATTATCTTATTTTTATTATTTATTTTGATTTTTATTTGAATTAAATCAATTTAAATCAAAACAAATCATGGAAAAATCCAAAACATTGAAATCTCAAGATTTTGTACAGGTTTCAGGTCCTATATCTAGTTGGCAAGTGATTGAATTCGTGCAAAGCCTTGGTGTACACAAGAAGATTGAGTTTGGCCTATTTTTGGAAGTACCTTTAAGGGAATCAAATCAAAATCAAAAGCAATAATGGAGGAAGATTGAGTTCATGTTTGCAACCCTAATCCATTCCTCAATACATAAGGAATATTTGTAGACCTAAAACAAGAGGTTAGAGAGGCGTGAGAAGTCAGAACAAACTTGAAAAAAACACAAAAAAGTGCTGAGTCGAATTCATAGTTCCAGGCATTCTCAAGACCTTCTAGCCATCCCAATCGCTTCCTGGGATCACAAGCAAGCGAAACCAATCAAGAACGAGGATTTTCCAGCACCATAACTCATTGTAAGTCATCCATGACAATGGCTTTTTCTTGAATTCGAATTGCATGATTTTGGCATTAATAGCATGAAATAATTACATATTCTTGCTCCTTGAAGCATTTGCAAACTATCTGTAACGTTTAATTGCATTTTTATGGACTGTATCAAGATTCACCATTGCTAGGTTTTGTTGTTTCGCTTTAGGGTTTTTGTGTGCAGGAAAAATTAGCCCCCGTGAAGGGCATCATAATACTCAACAGGTCCACACGAGTCGATCCATGGCATTAGATGTCATTTATCATGCCCATGGAGGATTTTGAAACAAGTCAGGGATGTAGTGACGGACGTTGTCCGTAGGTAAAAGTTTTTAACTTTTACCAACGGAGCGAGGATAGGGATGACCAGCGTGGCATCATCCTGTTGGTCCATTCAAAATTCAGGCGCGTTTTTTTATTGTCTCCACTAACTCCTTTTTATTGTATATTATCATTTGTTATTATCTCATGTACAAATAAAACGCACAGCTCAGTTGGTGGCCAGGTCATTGGAAAATGCTTTGGGGCCTGGGTTCGAATCCCAGGTCCCCCAATTCTTTCATATTATTTTCTTTCATGTGATCAGGCACACGTACAAAGCCAAGAGACCACCATGTGACCTCATCCTCCAATCTGCCAAGTGTCCAAGAGGCCAGATCTGAAGGCCATCAATGAAGGACCATGATACGCTTAGTCAACGCATGGCATGGGATTCAAATAGTCAACGTGGGTCACCTTCTTTTGGGCCCAGATTCCTAGCAATGCACCCCCCAATTACTGATTCCAGGCCCAACTCTCCTTTCTTTTTATATTTTGTCTTTATTAATTTATTTAGTTTTTTTTACTAACTTAAAAATTAATTTTCTTTTTATCAAAAAAATCACAAAAATAATATTTCATCCAATTAGATTTAGTTTTATTTTTTATCAAAAAATTATTTAATTTAATTAGATTATTTAATTTCTAGGGTAACTTAAATTCTTTTTGTAAATAACTTTAAAAACCATTAAAAATTAGGGTTTGACTAAATTTAAGTTCTATTTTCTTTTTCTTAAAAATAACCAAAAAACTCAAAAAATAGGTTAAATTTAATTATTTTTCTTTAATTAATTTATTTACTAATTAATTGTGTATTTAATTTAAAAACCTAATTCTTTTTCTTAAAAATATTTAAAAACAACAAAAACAATTTTTTTTTCCGATTAGGTTAGAAGGGGTCAAAACCCTAGTTCTCTCTCGTTCTTAATTTCCTCGCGCGCATTTTATTATTTATTTCTACCATATTAATGTAATTGCTCACAAGTTATAATAGATTAATTAGGACCTTTACTTTCATTTATCGTTTTTTTAAGGGTTTGTTTTTGGCTATGTAAATACCCGAAGCCTTGTAATAGCATAGTTTATTTTCCGCACTTTAAATTCCGCAAAATATTAAACTGTTAGATGTATGATATTAGGGATGCATGACAAGAATGTATGATTAACTTTAAAACGGTTAGCTAACCCTAAATGTGCAAAGATAATAAACTTGAAATTGAATCACTCACACATGCGCACTCCTAGGGTATACTCTCACTTCGGTTGCCTTCGATAAATGGTCATTAAGTATAGGATATTTTAGTGATCGCTCTTTTGTCTAAACAAAGATCAAAGTCCCGTTCGGAAAAGTTGCCTCGGAATGGTCGCCTCGGAATTGTTGCCTCGAATATTGATCTCAAGACATTAGAGTTATTACTAAGACGTCCTAATATTGCTTTAGTGATCGTACGTCCCTTTCGAATTGACCCTCAAAACTCCAACGACGGTGCTACCTACTCAATAATAGTGGGATAACACTGTCTAAAGGAAACAAGAATAGAAACATTCTCTTTTTCAAGTAGGTAGATTAGCTCTTAAGTACTTGCTAAAAAAAACAAACTTTTTCACACTTACACTCCTTTTCAAACAAAGCTTTCAAAAAACACTTCGTAACACTCTTGAAGACAAAAGCAAGGGTTAAATCGAGGTAAAACAAAAAACTATTTTTCAAATCAAACACACACAAGCAATTTTGAAAATGATGAGCAAGTACCTAAGAGCCCGTGGAAAACCACAGATAGAAAGGGTGCTAATACCTTCCCTTTCTATAATCTACCCCCGTACTCAAAATCTCAAAAAAAGGAATTTTTCTGTGCTTTTTCCCTTTCCCGTTGGATAAAATAAAAGTCGGTGGCGACTCTTGCTTACCGCGACATTTTGAGAACAAAAACGCAAAATGCAAATCAGCATTTTCCTAAAAAAATAGTCCTGGTTCTGGCCATCGTTCACACCAACTAACTCAAAATAACTCCATTAGTCATCATCTACATTAAAATCGTCTACTAGTCCTCCTTCATACACACTCAGTTCAGTATCAATGAATTCACTACTATGATCGATTTTGAGTTTCAGAATTTTGTCCATCTTCCCTATTCAAATACAGTTTCGTCACTACATTTTAACCTAATACAGTTTCATAACAAACACTCAAAGCCCTAAAACATTTTAACTTAATACAGTTTCAGAACAAACACACGAAAGCCCTAATCTACAAGTATCCCTAAATTTCGCCCTAACATCATTTACAAAAACATGAAAATGACACTAACCTGTAAAAGACGTTCATCTTGAAGATTTCACTTCCTTCAATCCTTCATATGTGCGCCTTTAAACTATAACTGAATTGTCGATGATGTTTGAAATCACCTTCAATCATCGTTGTGCCTTATGACTGAATACTGGAGTTTTAAATGTGACAAGGTTATGTTTTAGGTTGCTATATTCATTTTAATATCCACTTCACCGGGTGCCATGCCACCTGGAAGCATTTCTTTGACTTTCACTAACATCCGCTAACGGAAGGACAAACGTGACAAGGTTTTAAGAATTAAAGGACCAATTTGGCACAAAAAAAAGTAAGCGACAAACTATACCTAGGGGTATACTTAAGGGACTAAATGGGTATTTTTCCAGTTTGGAGGTAGAAAATGAAGTTTGTCTAAGTTCGTATAGAGAAAAAGGGAATGAACATGGAGCATTATATATCTTGGAAAAACAAAATTGGGTAACTTTTCACCATAATTTAAATTCCCAACCATGGGGAAATGGAATTTATTCTTAATTTTAAAATATAAAAAATAGGAAGGCACCACTTTCCACCATGTTTGGCATTTCAACCATGGTGAAGAGTGGCTTAAAAAACAAAAAAAAACAAAATCGTTGGTGCTGGAATACGAACCCATGACTAAAGGAGAAGTGGTAAGAAACAAGGCTCAACTGGTTGCACAAGGTTATAGTCAACAATAAGGAATTGACTACACATAAACCTTTGAACCAGTTGCAAGGTTAGAGTCTATTCATCTCCTAATTTCTTTTATTTTTAATCATTACATCATCTTGTATCAGATGGATGTTAAAAGTGGATTTTTGAATGGTTACATAACTGAAGAAGTATATGTACACCAACCTCATGGGTTTGAAAATCATAAAAATACTGATTTTGTTTTCAAAATTAAGAAATCGTTATATTGTTTCAAACAAGCTCCCAAAGCATGGTATGAAAGACTGTAATACGGTGGGAGAACTGCCTTGGTTTTGCGTTTTATCATAAATGTTGCGGATAGCAAGAGTCGCCACCGACTTTTATTTTATCCAATAAGGAAAGGGTGAAAAGAACAAGAAAGATCTTTGAGAATTTTTTGTGTTCGGTGGTAGGTTATGAAAAGGGAAGGTGTTAGCACCCTTTTCATCTGTAGTTATCTACGAGCTCTTAATTGCTAGCTCACTTTGAAAATCTGCTTTTTGTGTATGTGTTTGTTTGAAAATATTTTGAAAACTGCCTAAGTGAGGCAACTTTGTAATGATTCTTGTATCGTTAAGAATGCGTACAAAGTATTTATTTTGAAAATATTTCGAAAGTGTGATTGTGTGAAAAATGATTTGTGTGAGCAAGCGATTAACAGTATTCTACCCTTACTAAAAAGTCTTTCGCGTTATTTTCCTCCTTCTTTAGATAGTGTTATCCTACCATTAGTTAGTAGGAAGCCCTATCATTGGATGTGAACGGACAAGCGAGGGTTATTGTACAGTCATAAAGGCAACTCGTAGGGTGCTTTAGCAATTTTTATCGTAAGGGACTAGATTGTTTACCGAAGGAAGCATCGAAGGGTCATCGAGGGACTACGATCTTTTATATAGGAGGGACTTTGCTAAAGCGTCCCCGCGTTCGAGGGACATGACTGTTTTATACGAAGGAAACAAGTGGGATTACCCTAGAGGTGAGTGTGTGAAAAATGATTCAATTCAGTTATTTAATCTTGATTAGGGTTATCTAATGGTTGGTTTTAGATCTTTCCATACACGCCTAGTTACTATATAATAATAAGATAAGCAGTAAATTGCGGAAAGTAAAAGTCCTACACTATTTCAAAGCTTCGGGGAAGGGGGTACAAAATCATAAAACTGGGGGGAATAGTAAGAAAATAAAACCCTAATTACAATTATTACAACCCTTTAGCAATTACATAATTAGAAAAATTAATGCGAAAGTAAACACGCGAAGCGGTAAAATAAAAAGAAAAAGAAAATTAAAGATCTTTTTGTGATCGTTTGACAAAATAGTTTTGATAATCATCTTAAAGTCTAATTGATTTTAATTAATTGAAAAAAGTTAGGTAATTAAATTAATCGAAACTAATTATCCTAATTAATTTAATAAATAAAAAATCAAATTTAATTTATTAGAAAGAAGCTAAACCTAATTTGTTTTAATGTTGATTAAAGAAAAGTAATTAAGGTTATTAAGAAATTAGGGTTAGCAAAAAAAAGAGAAAAAATAGGGTTAGTAAAAAACAGAAAAAAAGAATGCTGGAGGTAAGTGTTGAACTTATGACCCCTGCCTCTCCAATATGCACGCCTGCCAACTGAGCTACGTGCCCTTGGTGCTAGATACACATCCAGCGTGTTTTGTATCAAACCTTCAAAGATAATGGAAATTAGAAAAAAAATATCAAAACTGGGGATGGAACCCGTTACCTGAGAGAGGAATGACTTAGCGCGCGCGTTTTAACCACTGGGGAGGTGATACATCCATTATATAAACTGAAACGATTGTATATAATATAAATCTGATTTCCTTGATCGAAGAGGCGCCAGAGCCCTAGCTCCGTTCATCTTCTCCGACCATCCTTTTTGTATCACCTGTAAAATAAACACCATTAGGTAGCAAATAAGATCCCACCCCCTAAATTGAGGGCTACGAATTAAATGGTGCCCTTGTTTTAGACTGAAAAGGCTTGGTTTGAGGGCTAAGATGAAAAGGATACAAATCGGTACAATTATGGCATCCTTCATTTCAGTGTGCATGGGACCACTACGATGGTTCAGACCTGTTCAAATACCACACAGGAGCATGTTAGTGATATTAATATAGTTTAAAACAAAGCAAAATTAAAAATATGAATTTGCAAGAATGTTAAACTGATTATGCCATGCGATGAAGTTTCACGTGTTTTGGAACATCAAAACCAACCCAACCTTACTTTGTGGGATTATTAGGAATGAATAAGAGGGTTGCTTGTATTGAGACGGGTTTATATCAAGAGTTTGAAGTTCTAGGGTTCTTTGAAAAAGTTTTACCTTTTAACACATTTTTGAGGCAAGGGTTTCGTATGTTCCTGTGTTCTCTCTTTGATGTCTGAATATATATATAGAAGTAGGGCAAAGATATGGTGGGATTGGACTCTTGTAATTTTATCTTATTTATTTCATATTATTAATTAATTAAATAAGAAATAATTAAAATAAAACAAATTCAAGGGGTGTAAGAACAATGTTTGAGGTGTGGGAAGAGTATAATACACGTTTGGACTCTTAAACCATGGCCTAATAGCCCAAAATATCAAGCTTGCTCATTTTGAACTTCATGCATTTGCTCAAAATTCCCAACTTGCAATGATCATAACACGCTCAATTTTTATCTTTTGAATGTGATCTTGGACTTTTTGGAAATCTTAATATGTCTTCTACAATCTCTATATTGATCATTTTTTCTTTTGAAGAATTTATCTTGATGTAAGTTGCCTTGACAAAAAGTTTCTTTTTATTGACTTTTGAAATGACATGTAATATATTGGCTTATATCTCTCAAATTATGCCTTTTTGGACTTGAGCTTATATATACAAAGTTGTAGAGAATTGAATTCCCTTAAAAATGGGCTTTAGTTGGGGAAAATCTAATGAAGCATGTGAAAGTTATGCTTGGTCAAAGTCCAGTTGACTTCTCCTAAGGAAACCCTAATTTGGCAACTTTTGACTTTTGATGATTTGAGGGCTTTTCTTGAGGAATCATGATCAACCCTTGATCAAATGATGAATATCACTTCAAAATGTTGATATTTTCAAAAAATTGAGGTTTGACTTTATCTTGACCATAATTGACTTTTTACCCAATACAGTTGATTTTTAGTCATCTGATCCATTGACTGAGCAAACTTAAGATGCAAGGCTTGAGACTTGACATGAGAATTCTTGAAGACCTATGGATAACCATGAAAACCAATTGAAACATTTGGAACCAAATCTTATTTTTGAAACACAAAACCCTAGTTATGGACACGTTGCTTAGAAGGAGAATTTGTCTTATCAATTCTTGAGCCACCTTGAGCATTTGAGAACCTTACGAGAATATCTTGAATGAGAAATGGGAGGGAAAATTTTGGGGTACAAGAGCTTCCCATGTTCAATATTCTTAAACCTGAAGAGTTAGATTGGCATGTTCGCCATTCGTGACTTGAAGGTAGAAGATAATTGAACACTTAAGTGCCCAGAAATTCGCACTCGCGTGTGCACGAAATAACACTGTTGGTTAATTGTACCGAGAATGGGCTTAAAGATTCTATTTGGAGAGGTGACGGAGAATCGTCAGAGATGGACTTATAGATGCCATCCAAAGTAACTTTTGATAGGAATATCATAGTAAGTCTACGCCTGACTTTGTCTTAGAAGATATATTTGGAATGAGTCTATGCCCGACTTTGTCCAAAAGAATATCATAATAAATCTATGCTTGATTTTGTCCGAATGATATACTAGAATGAGTCTACGCCCAACTTTCTCTAGAAGATACGTTTGGAATGAGTCTACGCCTGACTTTGTCTAAAAGAGTTTCAGAATAAATCTACGCTTGATTTTATCCAAATGACATACTAGAATGAGTCTACGCCCGACTTTGTCTAGAAGATACGTTTGGAATGAGTCTACGCCCGACTTTGTCCAAAAGAGTTCCAGAATAAATTTGCGTTTGATTTTATCTGAATGACATACTAGAATGAGTCTAAGTCCGACTTTTTCTAGAAGATACGTTTGGAATGAGTCTACACCTGACTTTGTCCAAAAGAGTTTCAGAATAAATCTACGCTTGATTTTATCCGAGTGACATATTAGAATGAGTCTATGCCCGACTTTGTCTAGAAGATACGTTTGGAATGAGTCTACGTCCGACTTTGTCAAAAAGAGTTTCATAAGTAATCTACGCTTGATTTCATCTAAACTAGAAGATGTCTACGCCCGACTTCAACTAGAAGAGGTATTGGAAGGAGTCTACGCCTGACTTTTTCCAAAAAGAGTATCAGAAGGAAATCTACATCTGACTTCATCTGAATGATACGCTAGACGATGTCTACGCCTGACTTCATCTAGATGAGATATTTTTCAGAATGACTCTCTAGGGAAAGTGCTTAAGTGGCTACTTGTCAGATTTAGTCTATGATAGAAATGCTTGTAAAAATTCAGTTCCTGAAGGAAATTGTCTAGTCATGTAGATAGTCGCCCCATCCTGTTTTGGGAATTTCTCTGTGACCTGTTAGAAAATCGTTGATGGTGTTCGTCTGCTTACAAACTTAACCTGAAAAGATAGAGTTAGTATTTATGCAATGTCATGATGTATGTAGTGCATTGTGTAATGACGTTCTTAAAGAAAATGAGAGCGGGCTATATGCATTTCGTATGCATATGTTGTGATAAATGATGTATGAATGTGAGATGTCATTGAAGTGTATCGGTAGATTTTTATAAAATTCTTGATCGGGAAAATAAATCTCGGACCACTACTGGGGATGACGAATATGTGTGATCTTCAATCTTGTCATAGAATGCCTCCGCTGGGAATTTCTGCTTGCTGTTTGAGGAAACTCCGCTAGGGAATGTTGATTTTTGTTTAGGGAGAAGAGTTTAGGAACACCATTCGTTCATCGCTCTACTGGGGAAGTTAATTCTTATATTCCCTGACTGGGAATAAAAGATATGGATAACCTTTCGGGGTGCTATCTGACAAAGCCTCTGATATGGATGTTGACTCATGTATGGATGATAAGTTTAACTGATATCTAGTCCGGTTTCAGACTTCGTAGCAACTCTTTGGGGATAGTGGTTTGGACTACCCTTTGTTGAAGAGATAAGTTTTGCCAGTGATCTGCATCAGTCAAAGTGATAGACTCAAGATGGGGAACTTGCATCCTGCTAGGGAAATAAACCCTGTTGGGGAAATAAACCCTATTGGAGGAACACTTTAATGAAGAAATAAACATGTTGGAGGAATATATTCTGCTGAGGAAATGAATCTGGCTGGAGAAGAGAATTTTGCAGGGGATTTTACAGTGTTAGAGAAAGAAACTCAACTGGGGAAGAGAATTCATGTGAACTGTGCTGCTATCACAATCTACTAATGATTGGGATTCCGTAGGTTGGCGATATTGTCGGGGAAAATATTATACTTCTTTGTCTTTTAGGGGAACCTGTTGGTGAATATGATTAGAGTATTTCAGGCTTGCGGGGAATATGTCTTTGTTGAAGATGAGCTAGTGTAGCTGATTCCGTGGGGGATAATCTTATGGAAACTGCTCTGTGGGGCAACTTTATTGGGGATTGTTCTGTGGGGAATTATGGACAACTTGAACATTATCCTGCATCCTAAAGTCTTGAGTAGATACTTATTCTTATTTTTATGCATATATTTGTCAACAGTAATCATATTCATATGCATATGTTCATTCGATTCAGACATTGGATGTTTTTACAAACAAAACAGAAAAAGTAAAACAAAATTTGAACTTTGAAATTATGTTTATATTAATAGTTTACCTATAAAAAGGTTATTGTTGTACAAAGAGATAGAAATCCTAATAGGAGGAAATCATCGTGAAATGAAAGGAGTACAAAATATATAGCTATGTGTAAATGATCTCGTCGAGTTCCAACTTTATTATTGCCTTTATGTCTTCAAGCATCTCATCCCTCGCTTGTCGGAAGAAGTTGATTGAATTGATTTGTACCATTTGAACTTGACGTTGGTAATAAAACTGGCTATAATTGATCCAACGGGACATAGTCGTACGCTTTAATCCCTAATTTTTGCTTGGACCACCCTTTTGGGTTTTCAGTCCACCGGGATGTCTTTTTTTTACCCAAGCCTCCTTTTCAGGTTTTTGACTTGCCGGGTATACTGTCTTTTATATTTATATCCATAATTTTTGCCCGGACCCATTTGGTTCGCCAGGATGCCCTTATTTTCTCCTTGACCAGTCAACCTAGCGGGTCCTTTTCATGCTTATTATTTTTTAACTATGTCCGCGTTCACAGGGTGGGGAAGATATTCACCGTCCATGGTGGTAAGTATCATGGCACCGCCAAAAAATATCTTCTTGATCACAAATGGCCCTTCGTAGGTGGGAGTCCATTTACCCTTTGTAAGTCTCAGAGTGCCTAGGGGGGTGAATTAGGTCTTATAAAATTTATTCGGTTTTATGAGAATGCTTGGTAGTAATTTTTTGGTTAAGTGTTTGAAGGTTTTGATTATATCTTTATCTTTTCCTGATTATGGTGATGAAAGCGATAAATGCGGAAAAATAAAGAACACGGTGATATATCCTGGTTCCCCTCACAATCCGAGAGTACTCCAGTCCCCTTTCCAACACGAAAGAGATTTCACTATAGTTAGAATGATTGTACAGCCTATGCTTACTATCTAACCTATAGGGTGATCAAAGGTTCTTAACACCTTTAAGACCAAACAAACACTAATGTGAATGAAGAACAATCCTCTTCAAATCACAACACTTACTTCCAACAATCCTGGATAGTAAGGGAAAATCTTTAAGTAATACAATGATTAATTTTGAAGTATATGGAGAGCTTTATCAATCTTCAATTGATCTTCTTCTTCAAGATAAAAACAATTCTCAACAATGTATATAAATGTTCACAATGTATGTATGAAACTTGAAATGATAATGAAAGTGTATATGGCAAGTTTCACAAAATTATGAACACATGAAAGTTTAAATTCAAATGTGAGTAAAAGAGAAAATTGTTAATGAAGAAGTATATTTGTTAATTTGAAAATTGAAGTGTTGAACATTGTTTGAAAATAAGAAAATCTGCATTTTATAAAGTTGTAAGAACCTCTTCATTCATGCCAATTCATATGAAAAGTTGCAATGCATTCATGAAAAGATACCACTTGAAAAATGTTCAAAAAACAAAGTAAAAGCTGCATTGGTTCGCTAGGAACCGGTTCCGACACTGACAGAACCCGGTTCTTAGTGAACGTTATAAGTTGGAATTCAAATTTATCACGCAGGAACCGGTTCCCCTATTGGTACAACCCGGTTCCTGGTACAAAAACCAGAGACATGTTTTTTGAGAAAAGCTGGAACCCGGTTCCCTGTTAGGGAGGAACCGGTTCCTAAAGTTTTATTTTCAAAAATACATTTTGAAAGATATTTCAAACAAAGTTTTTCTTGATGTTAAATTTATGGAATATGTATATGTTGATGAATGCATATTGTGAACATCTATATTCAAGGTTTTAAGAATTATTTATACCATATTGACATTTGATGATTTCTTTAATAATTCTTCAATAATCTTCAAGACTTTTATTTGATGTTGATAAGCTTTTTGCACATCCTTTGAAACTTGATGTCCATGTTGTCTTCATCAAAACACATGCTTTAAATATGACTTGAGAAGCTTGTAATTACATTCTCCCCCTTTTTGATGATGACAACCAAGTCTTGAAAACGATTTCTTGAAATGTTCATGTTGTTTTGTGTAGCTAACATGTTGAGCAAATGCAAGGCTCCCCCTAAATTGTATGCTCCCCCTAAGTCCATGATTCTTTGAATTTTGGAGAGAGTTTGACATTTATTTGGGCCTGCAATTTCTTTGAAACAAAACAACATACATGCATACTCTTCTCCCCCTTTGTTAACATCAAAAAGGATGGGGAAAAAGAGTGAAATAGATACATTTAAAAATTAAGACGAGTATCTTAAGAGAAACATTAGATATCACCTTCATCCAAAATACCAAGTTCTCTTCGGATTTTGAAGAAAGGTTCTCGAGCAAGCGGTTTAGTGAAGATATCTGCGAGTTGGTTATGAGTATCCACAAAAGTGACTTCGACATCTCCTTTAAGTACATGATCACGGAGAAAATGATGTCGAATATCTATATGTTTGGTTCTTGAATGCATGACCGGATTCTTTGTAATATTGATAGCACTTGTATTGTCGCATCGAAGAGGAATACATCCGAGATCAAGTCCGTAATCACGGAGTTGTTGCTTGAGCCAAAGAATTTGTGCACAACAACTACCTGCTGCTATGTATTCTGCTTCGGCCGTGCTAAGAGCAACACATGCTTGCTTTTTACAAGCCCATGATACTAATGCATTTCCAATAATGTGACAAGTACCACTTGTGCTTTTACGATCAGTTTTACAACCTGCATAATCCGCGTCAGAATAACCAATTAAAGTGCAAGTACTACCTTTTGGATACCATAGGCCGACATTGATTGTTCCTTTAAGATACTTCATGATCCTTTTAACTGCCATGAGGTGTGATTCCTTTGGATTTGCTTGAAAGCGAGCGCAAAGACAAACACTAAACATGATGTCAGGACGGCTTGCCGTCAAGTACAATAGAGAACCAGTCATACCTCTGTACTTTGTAATATCAATTGGAGTACCAGATTCATCTTGATCAACATATGTACCGGAGCCCATTGGAGTATTCATTGCTTTACAATTGTCCATATCAAACTTTTTCAATAATTCTTTGCAATACTTAGATTGATTGATGAAGATTCCATCTTCTAGTTGCTTGATTTGTAGTCCAAGAAAGTAGTTCATCTTTCCCATCATAGACATCTCGAATTCTCCTTGCATCATCAATGAGAATTCCTCACACATTTCTTTGTTAGTCGATCCAAAAATGATATCATCAACATAGACTTGAACCAATAAAGTGTTACTTTGGATTCTCTTAATGAACAAGGTTTTATCAACCTTACCCTTTTCGAAACCTTTTTCACACAAAAAATTGCTAAGTCTATCATACCATGCTCTTGGTGCTTGCTTTAAGCCATAAAGAGCCTTTCTCAACTTAAAGACATGTGAAGGATGTTTGAAGTCTTCAAATCCCGGGGGTTGTTTGACATAGACTTCTTCATTGATGTATCCATTCAATAATGCGCTTTTGACGTCCATTTGAAAAAGCTGAAAATTTAATGAACAAGCATAAGCAAGTAAAAGACGTATAGCTTCTAACCTTGCAACCGGAGCAAATGTTTCTTCAAAGTCGATTCCTTCCTCTTGATTGTAACCTTGGGCAACCAACCTTGCTTTGTTTCGAACAATTAGACCATTCTCATCAAGTTTGTTCTTAAACACCCATCGGGTACCTATGATGTGTTTACCATTTGGTCTAGGAACAAGTTCCCAAACTTGATTTCTCTCGAATTGATTTAATTCTTCTTGCATAGCAATAATCCATTGATCATCTCCTAAGGCTTCATCAACTTTGGTAGGTTCAATTTGAGAAACAAAAGCCATGTTTAAGCAAGCATCTTTCAGATTCAATCTTGTTGATACTCCTTGGCTAATGTCACCAATAATTTTGTCAATAGGATGATCTCTATGAGTTCTCCATTCTTTTGGTAGATCATTGGTGTTTGAATCTTGTTGAACAATGTTTTCTGAATTTTCCGGTGATTTCTTAATTCGATCAATTGAAAGATCTTCCGGGGGTAAATCTATAGGATCATCATCATCACAAACAACTACTTCCTCCTTGGAGGGGTTAGTTTCATCAAAAGATACATGCATAGATTCTTCAATAGTTAAAGTTCTTTTATTATAAATTCTATATGCTTTACTAGAAAGCGAATAACCAAGAAATATACCTTCGTCGGATTTCTCGTCAAACTTACCGAGATTATCCTTGTCATTGTTAAGAACAAAGCACTTGCATCCAAAAATGTGAAAGTGAGCAATATTCGGCTTTCTTCCTTTGAAGAGTTCATATGGAGTCTTCTTTATTATAGGTCTAATGATAACTCGATTTCCAACATAACATGCCGTATTAACCGCATCCGCCCAAAAATATTTAGGAAGATTTGCATCACTAAGCATTGTTCTTGCAAGTTCCACTAGAAACCTATTCTTTCTTTCAACTACTCCATTTTGTTGTGGAGTTCTAGGTGCTGAAAAAATATGAGAGATACCATGTTCTTCACAAAATTCTTCAAATTGAGCATTTTGGAATTCTCCACCATGATCACTTCTTATGGATACAATCTTTAGTGATTTTTCATTTTTGGATTTGCTTAGCATACTTCTTAAAGGCTTTGAAAGCATCACTTTTCTGCACAAGAAACAAAGTCCAAGAATATCTAGAAAAATCATCAATAATGACTAAAGCGTATACATTACCTCCGAAGCTTTTTGTTCTTGATGGACCAAAGAGATCCATGTGTAACAATTGTAGTGGTCTTGTAGTAGACACCACATTCTTAGATTTGAAAGTTGTTTTGGTATGTTTGCCCTTTTGGAATGCATTACATAATTTGTCCTTGATGAACTTCATCTTTGGTAGACCAATAACTAAGTCATGCTTAACCAATTTGTTCAAGTGCTCCATGTGAATGTGAGCGATCCTCTTGTGCCATAACCAAGCGTCATTGTTGTTTACCACAAGACATTGTACCTTCAGAGACAAATCATCTAAAGTAATCATAAAAATATTGTTAGATCTTATACCTTTGAGTTTTACCTCATTGTTTGCCTCATCCATAATGAGACATTCATCTTTGTTGAATTTGATCTTGAACCCTCTATCGCAAAGTTGACTTATGCTAAGAAGATTGTGCTTTAATCCTTAAACATAGAGAACATCCTCAATTTGAATGGATGGAAGTGTGCCAACTATTCCAACGCCAAGAATATTTCCTTTTGTGTTGTCTCCATAGGTGACATACCCTTTGGCTTTATGTACTAGATATGAAAATTGGTGTACATCTCCTGTCATATGCTTTGAACATCCACTATCAAGATACCAAACATTTGATGTGGATTTCAAGCATACCTACACAAACAAATTATTCTTTGTTAGGTACCCAAGTTGCCTTGGGTCCTTCGTAGTTAGTTCCCTTTTTCACCCATACATAATGCCCACTTGCTATAGTAAAGTTTCTAACATAGCAAGCATTAGGTGTATGGCCTTTAATACCACAATAAAAACAAGTAGGTTCAAACTTGCTTCTATATCTAGAAGGATAAGATTTCTTCTTAGGAAATGTTTTCTTTTTCGATACATTAGCCTTTTTCTTTTGATGATTATGAACAACTTGCTTCTTTTCTACTTTCTTGGGATTGGAACTATTACTAGCCTTTACAAAAACAGTGGGATTGTTACTTGGTTTTTTAGAATTCACATAACCAAGACCCCTTTTATCATTTGGATAACGTTGTTGGCTTAGTAATCCTTCCAATCCTATTTGTCCTTTTTCATATCGTTCAATGACTCTTTTCAATTGAACAATTTGAAAGACATTTGATTCACACTTGGAGCATGCAAAGTTTTCTTTTTCTTTAATAAAATTCTGTTTTTGAAGTTCAAAATCTTTAGTCATGGTGTCAATTTTTTCTAAACAACTTAGAAGTTCTTTTTCTTGATTTGACACCTTTTTGTATAAACTTTTGCATTCTCTCAAGAGTTCATCAATAGCATCTTGAACATCATCATCAAAAAGATTAAATTCATTACTAACCTCTTCTTCATTGTCGGAGTGATGTGAAGCCATTAATGCTAGATTTGCACATTCCTCGCTTTCCGAATCGGATGAAGAACTTATCTCATTATCTTCCCATGCAACATAAGCCTTTTTGTTCTTGAACTCCTTTTTGCCTTTGAATCCATTTTTCTTGGAGAGTTTTGGACAATCCGGCTTTATGTGACCTTGCTTTCCACATTCATAACATGTGACATCTTGTGTTGATGTGGAGGCTTCTTTATCTTTATAATTATAAAATTTCTTCCTCTTGACAAAGTTAGCATTATGAAGATTATTTTTATGACCAAAATATTTTCCTAACCTTTTTACAAGAAGCAAGAAGTTTTCATCTTCCTCCGATGCATCTTTATCTTGACTTTCCTTTGAATCAACTTTCAAGGCAATGCCTTTGGATTTCTTCTCTAAATTTTCATGTTTTTCAAGTCTACCGAGTTCCGTTTCATATTCTTGAAGTTTGCCAAATAATGTATCAGAAGTCATTGCGGAGAGACTCTTCTTTTCCGAGATTGCCGTTACCTTTGGTTGCCATTCCCTAGTCAATGATCTAAGGATTTTCAAGTTGAGTTCATCATTTGTCAAGGTTTTACCAAGAGCATTTAAGTGATTTGTCAAATGCACAAATCTCTTTTGTAAGTCAAGAATGGATTCTCCGGGCTGCATTCGAAATAGTTCATATTCTTGACTCAAGGTATTTAGCCTTGATCTTTTTACTTCAGCCGTTCCTTCATGAGTTTGAACCAGGGTATCCCATATTTCTTTTGCTGTCTTGCAGTTCGAGACACGGAAAAATTTGTCCATACTGAGTGCACCTTGAAGAGGGTTTATTGCCTTTTTGTCATAGAGAACTTTATTTTTATCATCGTCGTCCCATGCAGTTTTGGGCTTTACAGAACCAATGCCATTGATTACTGATATTGGAATAAATGGACCATTTTCAACAGCATCCCATACTTCCTCTCCTTGTGCTTCTAAATGCGCCTTCATGCGTATTTTCCAGAAGTCAAAATATTCACCACAGAATAGAGGAGGCTTGTTGTTACTACCACCATCTCTGAAAACTGGTTGATGATTTGCGGAAGCCATTCTGGATCTTTAGGAACAAGTTACCTATAACTTGCTCTGATGCCAATTATAAGTCTCAGAGTGCCTAAGAGGGGGGGTGAATTAGGTCTTATAAAATTTATTCGGTTTTATGATAATGCTTGGTAGTAATTTTTTGGTTAAGTGTTTGAAGGTTTTGATTATATCTTTATCTTTTCCTGATTATGGTGATGAAAGCGATAAATGCGGAAAAATAAAGAACACGGTGATATATCCTGGTTCCCCTCACAATCCGAGAGTACTCCAGTCCCCTTTCCAACACGAAAGAGATTTCACTATAGTTAGAATGATTGTACAACCTATGCTTACTATCTAACCTATAGGGTGATCAAAGGTTCTTAACACCTTTAATACCAAACAAACACTAATGTGAATGAAGAACAATCCTCTTCAAATCACAACACTTACTTCCAACAATCCTGGATAGTAAGGGAAAATCTTTAAGTAATACAATGATTAATTTTGAAGTATATGGAGAGCTTTATCAATCTTTAATTGATCTTCTTCTTCAAGATAAAAACAATTCTCAACAATGTATATAAATGTTCACAATGTATGTATGAAACTTGAAATGATAATGAAAGTGTATATGGCAAGTTTCACAAAATTATGAACACATGAAAGTTTAAATTCAAATGTGAGTAAAAGAGAAAATTGTTAATGAAGAAGTATATTTGTTAATTTGAAAATTGAAGTGTTGAACATTGTTTGAAAATAAGAAAATCTGCATTTTATAAAGTTGTAAGAACCTCTTCATTCATGCCAATTCATATGAAAAGTTGCAATGCATTCATGAAAAGATACCACTTGAAAAATGTTCAAAAAACAAAGTAAAAGCTGCATTGGTTCGCTAGGAACCGGTTCCGACACTGACAGAACCCGGTTCTTAGTGAACGTTATAAGTTGGAATTCAAATTTATCACGCAGGAACCGGTTCCCCTATTGGTACAACCCAGTTCCTAGTACAAAAACCAGGGACATGTTTTTTGAGAAAAGCTGGAACCCGGTTCCCTGTTAGGGAGGAACCGGTTCCTAAAGGTTTATTTTCAAAAATACATTTTGAAAGATATTTCAAACAAAGTTTTTCTTGATGTTAAATTTATGGAATATGTATATGTTGATGAATGCATATTGTGAACATCTATATTCAAGGTTTTAAGAATTATTTATACCATATTGACATTTGATGATTTCTTTAATAATTCTTCAATAATCTTCAAGACTTTTATTTGATGTTGATAAGCTTTTTGCACATCCTTTGAAACTTGATGTCCATGTTGTCTTCATCAAAACACATGCTTTAAATATGACTTGAGAAGCTTGTAATTACACCCTTGGGATCACCCTGCGGTAGGATGATGCATTTTATTACCAAGTCACCAGCCTGATATACCCGATACTTAATTTTCTTATTGAAGGCTTTGATCATACACTTATGATATATATGACCGTGACAGACAACCGCAAGCCTCTTCTCGTTAATCAAATTCAACCTATCCAGCCTAGTCTGAATATATTCTTATTCGTCTAAATCTTCCTCTTTCATGATCCTCGGGGAAGGAATCTGAACTTCGACAGGTAAGACAACTTCCATACCATAAACTAGAGAGAACGAGGTTTCCCCAGTTGATGTTCGTGCTGAAGTGTGATAGCCATGAAGAGAAAACGACAGCATCTCATGCTAGTCTTTGTAGGTCACAACTATTTTCTGCACAATCTTCTTAATGTTCTTATTGGCGGCTTCCATTGCGCCATTCATCTTTGGTCGATACTGAGAAGAGCTGTAGTGCTTGATCTTTAACTACATGTAGACTTTCGTGATCATAGTGTTGTTCAGATTGGTATCATTGTCTGTGATGATCCTTTTGGGGATGCCATACCGATAGATAAGGTTATGCTTAATGAACCGGGAGACAACATTCTTAGTAATATAGGCAAATGAGGCTGCTTTAACCCAGTTTGTGAAATAATCAATGGCAACGAGGATGAAGAAATGTCCATTAGAAGTGGTAGGTTTGATCTCTCTAATCATACCAATGCCCCACATTGCAAACAACCAAGGAGCAGTCAAGACATTCAGAGGTACTGAAGGCACATGTACTTTGCCTTTATCTTAGTTGGATATCATTCTAGACTTTGTTTGTTTCTTGGTGAAGCTTGCTCGATGCATACTCCATACTTCTCCATTGCTTTCGTCCGCTCTTGATGATTTGGTTGCTTGTCGTAGTCGTCGCTACTACCTTCGTACTTCTTCGCACTTTATTACATTTCTTTACCGCTTTTCTAGATATCATGAGAAGTAGGGCTTTACTGCTTTCTGATGCCATGAGAAGTAGGGTAGAGATGTATGACGGGGGTCTCCATTGCTGATTATGTCAGGAACCCCTCTGGTTTATTTAAAGACCCGTTTAGGGAAATTCTGCATTGATTACCATTGTGTGCTACCTGTGTGTGGTTTGTTTAAAACTCTACCTTTGTGTAGGTATTCTGCAGGTGTGTTTACGTTTTGTGCCCGCATTATTCCCTCATCCCTTATTGAAGTCCTCAAAAAGAGGTGAGCGGGGAGGGTTAACAATCGACCCCCACAATTTCGTCCGTGTCATCCTTAGCTCGTGATGCGCCATGAAGCTTTGGAGTTGGGCCTGGTCATGCGTATCGAGTCGTCAAGTGGGGAAGGGTTCCGCAATCGAACCCCCATAATTTGTCAGGAGTTTGCATTGGCCGATGTTGATACTTTGTGTTTGCTTATATCGTCTTCTGTCGCTTGCCTCGATCTCCTATATCTTGGTTAGGTGTTCAGTTGCTTTGGAAATCACATTTTATTTCTTCGTCTCACTCCCGCTTGTTTGTCTCGGGTGATACGCTCCTCTTGGCTAAAGCATTTCTCTTATTTCCCTTACTCTTTTATGTGTGAGCTTCTTCAAGCTTTTTTGCTTTATCCTTGTACATACCATGTTCCTTAAGGATGCACTTGCTCCTTTCAGACGCAAGTTAGACCTTAAGTTGCAAACCATGCATGCTAACATTAGGTAGAAATTTTCCATTTCATCCTCGACGTAGGGCCACCATTTTATAATAACTTCAGGTTAGAAATAGGCTAGTCCCCTGTAGACTCTTTTCTTCCCTTTTTGCATCATTGCATTCAAAACTAAAACTTATTTTCTTAGAAAATCAAGAACGTGCTAATCACACTTAAACCCCTTTCAAGGTAACAAAAATACAAACCAACTCAAACCTTTTTGTGCGTCCAAGCACCTTTTCTCTAAAACTATTTTCAAGCAAGGACGCGATTAATTTACTTCTGTTCCAATGCATAAGTCTCCAAAGGTCGAGCTACGACAGAAGGCAGAATTAACATTATCCATAAAAAACACAAACAAACAAAACATGTGAGCCAAACTACGGTACCTCTGATTCCTCAAAAAGGATACGTAGGCATTGGGGTAGGGCCTAAGCGAGTATAACTTTATTTTCCCTACATTCTTTCTCCTTTCTTTTTGCATGCATTCTTCCTTTAGCAGTAGTAAACATTAAGTATAGTTTAAACACACCCATAAGACATAAAACAAGAGTGGATACCATAGAGTACTACGGGCGCGTGGGGTGCTAATACCTTCCCCTCGCGTAACAGACTCCCTTACCCGATCTCTCGGTCGCAAGACTGTAACTTCTCCCTTATCAGGTTTACTCAATGTTTACCTTTCCCTTCCTGTGGGATAAAAGATGTTCGATGGAGACTTCATTGTTTGATGATTTTCAGCCGGTTTTTTCAGCTGGCGACTTCACTGGGGGCAGATCGACCAAATGTTGGTCCATCCTGGAGTCACTCCTACCTCTTGTTTCCTTTATTTGGGTGTTTATTTTATGCTTTCAGTTTATTCATTCATTTTTTATATACCTGAGCATATGCATGCATTGCACTTTACTGTTTTCCATATACTAATGTTGTACTGGATCTGCTTCTTGATTGGGTGGGTGTTACTATGAGGTAAAAGGCCTTGTACCCAGGCTATGACTGAATTCCATAGGAGATAGGAATAGAGTGGCCATAGAGGATACGAGATGTATGTCTTGTAGATCCAGACCATGAGATCCATGACTTCAGAGGAGGTTCAGAGGGGTGTCATCGTATGATGATACTAATAGACGAACTCTCTGACTCTGATTAGACCTTTGACCTTACTCAGACCTACTTTTCACCCGTGAGTGGGGAGGGAATTATTATCATAGGTACAAATGGTGATTATGTTCTTATGGTCACTCATGATCAGACAATGACTATTGGTTATAATGGTTATGCTCTGGATTTCTGTTGGTGGCCATGGGGTTTTCAAATTTATTTTCTGAGTTCCTGACTTGTTTACTTGGAGGTTCATTCGGGCCTTCGATCTTGGTATTACCAGCATGTTCAGAAAAGGCTCAACAACATTCGATGTTCCAGAAGCCTTGATCCCATACAATGGAAGATCTACAGGGTACTTGGTTCTTGTATATGAAGAAGCTATGCCGGACCTTTGACCTGATGATACTCATATGGTTTAGAAATAATGTAGCAATCAATATTCAGAAGTGATGGAACTTTGATCCCATGTCTTTTCATACATAACATGGTTAACCACATGCTTAGCATACGTGTTCTATTATTTCCAGAGAATCATATTTGTAAGTCTTGTACTAAACTCTTCCACCTTTTACTTGCGTAAGATCAAAATCAAAGCATGTAAATTCCTTGGAAATGACAGAACATGGCATGGAATCCATTCATGCATTCATAACAGGTACCCGAAGATTGGGGATTCTTATTCGGACCTGGTGCTCTCTTCGGAGGTTTAGACTTAATTTCTTGCTATCACATGTTCAAAAATCAGTATGGGATGACTCTGTGGGGGACTGATTGTTACGAAAACCCCAATGGGGTTAATCATGGTATACATGCAAGCTTTGGCCTGTGATCGGGAATTCTTCGAGAAGGAAGATAATAAATTGAAGACTCAGATGTGCCAGGCCATGGAAGCTCTGATGATGATGTCAACAATCTTGCACTTACTGCCGCAGTAAGTTCTCCCTTCTCCTCATCTTTTGGGAATTGCATCCAACCATAGAATGCTACATAATCTTGAGTTCTTGGAACATCTTATCAGCAGATGGTTCCCATTTACTATGGAATCTTATATCAGTGCTTCGTTCTTGTTGACCAACTTCAGATGTGGTTACCACACCAGGGTATCCAACTATTCAATCAGGGGCACTCTCCACAGTTTTGTGTTCCCTGATCTGTTCGACAACAACCAATCTTTCTTCCCCTAGTGAATTCATTGGGCTAGGATTTTAAGCAAAGACAGAAGAAGCCTGATGAGCATGTTGGTGTGATCCCAATTCATTACATCCTGTTATTTCCAATTCTGATCTTTGGGGCCCTCCTTCCACGAACATCTCTTTTGATTATGATACACATACTAGATGTATCCCCTATTCTGAGGCACCCGATTTTGACGTTGAAGATTGTAAAGGGGTTGAAGTATAAAGCCCAACACATGTTTGGAGTCTCTTCCAAAAGTCTAATTCTTATTTGGCCAACTTCCAAAATATTTCTCACCAGGTGGATGTCTCACTACAAGAAAATTAGTGTTTAACGACACAAAAATTGCGACAATTATGTGATAACTGTCGTAATTGACATATAGAGACAGTGTTTACGACAGTTGACACCAACCTTCCCTAATATTTATTTTGCGATGGTATATTTAACCATCATAATATTATTATTACGACGGTAAAACAACCGTCGGCCCCCATTTAACACTTTTAACATTGATTTTTCACCAACAACTAGTCACGACGGTAAAATTAACCGTCCTAAAAGGCATATCACGACGGTAAAGCACCCGTAGCACCCTTAAACCTTTCACGACGGTAAAATTATCCGTCCTAAAATTCATTTCACGGCGGTAAAACAACCGTCGCACCCAAAACCTTTAAAAATCTCTTGCTAACTTATATATTTTATCTAATTATAATTGTTATGTATATTTAAGTTCTCTCTTGTTAAGGTTAAGTTTATGCATTATTATATATTCTATGAATTTGATACGACAATGGTGTTATGTTCAATTTAATCAATCAAATAAATTTAATCTTTCATCTTTTTCTCAATGCTTGTTATATTTGTATTATGCTTGAGGAGGATCTATGAGATGTCGAGACGGTCTGATAGGACTAGACCAAGGGTAACTTATGGTTATGCCTCGAAAGACATGACTTTTATAACATGATATGTGGATTTAATTGATGTTGAAAAATGATTTTAAGTTTATACCTAAATAATAATTTATCATGAGCTAAAGTATATACATAGAGCTTGACATAATATTCACATATATAGTTGAAACACAATGTTATTGTTAAATTTATACCTAATCCTAACTAAACACAAATTGAGTTGCACATTTCCTCTGAAGTTAGAATTTTGATAAACCCATCTCGCAGCCATTACAAATCGTGTATTGAAGTGAAGAATGCTTCCTCAGCGAATGAAGAAAGCTGTTACTGATAACCCTAAAAAGCTCGCAAACTTGATCGATCTCGTTAACCTTCCTCCCACTCTCAGAGACTTCGTCGGTCAATCTCAGACTTCTCGATTAACCTGTTTCATGCGTGTTTGGTCCTACGTCAAAACCAACAATCTTCAGGTTCTGCTTTGTTTTTTCAACTCATGAAAATTGAACCACATTCTAATGTCCTCCTGCATCACTATTCTTCGAACATCTCTCATCTTCCAACCGGTAAGTTTTCTATAACACTTTTTCTTTGTTCTCATCTTCACATATCTCTCTCATTCTTTAACATTGATTTCACCATTGGAGATTCACATGAATCTTAGGGTTGAGCTCTTTGTGATTCAAACATCACAACAAGCATTCATATCGACATTAAACCCAATCACCAACAATAAACCCTAAAACCCCAATTTATTCACGATTCAATGAGCAATACAAGTTATAGCGTTCATAATCACAAGGGGAAAGGGTATCGAGTAATAACACAAAGAAAATAGACAGAAGGGAATAACGATTTAAAACCCTACAACATACAACATCTTCAACATTTGTTGTATTCTTTCCCTCTGCACAATCGGTATTGTATTTATTTCGACTTATTTTAGGGTTTGTTATGTGAAACTTAAGTTCTATGTCTAAAACAATTTGTAACTTTTATTCTTCTTTTCTAATCCAAAGTCTAAACTGAGTTTTTGCAGGAAAATATGGATATTCTTATTGTGAAAGCACAGAAGATTGAGGTAGTTGAACTTAATTGTTGTTGAACTTGTTTCTGCTACTTTAAATCAACCCACTTTTTTATCTGCTCAAGGAATAAGTTTTGTAATCTTATTTTGAAATCTCTGGATGTCAGGTTTTGGATGAAGCGTACTGAAAAAAGCAAAAAAAATTGTAAACTTTTGTTTGACTTCTTCCTAATCTCTTGCAGGGGATAACTATTTCATATATTATTGAAAAAGAGTGGTTTTGAACAGGTTATATGCTTAGTTGCTTATATAAATTTGGTCATTGAACCTTGTATGTTTTTGGATAATTGGATATTTTCATTAGTTTACAACCATATTTTTGAATTTTTGATTTTTGATTTTTGTCAAGAGTGACCCTTCATAAAACTTGGGCTTTTGGAGTTGAAGAATTCCAATGTGATATGTATTTTTGCATCTGTTTCTAAGGTAATTATTGGAACTTGTACATCCCACTGAATGTTTTCACTATTAAAAAGATCACTTTACAGTTGAGTAACATTCAAGACTAGAAATTTTAATTATTTCATGTTATCATGTAACTGCAAAGGTTATTCTGAAGCTTATGGTTGTTTTTGCATTTTACCCTATGCTGGTTTTTAGAGGGATGACACATATTTTGCTCTTCCAAAGCTGATTGAGAAGCCAGTAATAAACTACTCCCAACTTGTCTCATTCCCAATATACATTTAGTAGGAAAAGAGATACAACAAAGAAGTATGACTATGCACTCTAGATCTTTTAGTTTTAATGACATTGTTTGTTTGAGATTATTTCATTCCACATCCCTTAAAAACTAGATGTGAAATTTATTGACATTGTTTTACTTGTGTGTTAATAAAACTATCATTTTTAGAAATTCTTGCTTGCTTCCTATTAAGATTTACTCAGCATGTCCCTACTTTGTTCCTTGTTTTGATTTGCATGAAGTGGACTAGTTAAATACGAAATGAAGTTTCCTAAATGTGGTTCATATATCTAGCTAGATCAATGCAACAAAAATAATTCTCGTACTGCTGCTGCATATGCTTCAATTACCACCTGAGAAACTCTATTTTTCTTTTGACATATACATGGTTTTGTTTGGTATGGAACTTTAGATTTTCCATAGAAGTTGTTGCTTACAATCGTCTTAGTTCTGTCAGTTTTGTAGGTGTGTTAGTTGTACCGGTACATTACCCTCTAAAATTGCTCGAAGTTGATGTCATTGTAAAGATTTGTACCAATGCTAGTATTATCTAAATAGAGAAATCGAATTAATTGGTAGATTCATTGTGAAAATAAAGAATTATGCCTCTCTTTTTTTTTCTTTTGGGTTTAGTTATGTCTTATAAAATTAGCTTTATATTTTACAATATTGTTACCAGCTTGCTTTGTTCACTGTTCCTACTTTCTATTGCTTGTAATTTGATTTTTATTTCTTCTTTCACAAACGTAAAATGTTTCATGTTAGTGAAATTGAAACATAAATGTTTTTATTTTAAGGTCTTTGCATATGCATTTTTCCACGATATTAAGGTTTAAAGAGTAACCGAAAATGTGACCACACTGTAATTTAGAACCATTTGTAGCTCATACCATAAATCAAAGGTTTTAGCTTAAAAATTAATTGTGGATTCTGTTTTGCGTCGAAGTAAATAAACTTAGTACCTTGATTTCCAAATACGCCTGTCATAGTTATTTAGTTTAGGGTTGACAGAAACCAAACTGTTTAAGGCCCATAAAAATTATAATCTATGAATAGTTATTTCTTGCAAGTTTATTTATATAATGTATTTTACTTTAGTTTATTTAGATAATGTATTTTATTATTATCTTTATGCCTATCAGGTTTTCTTAGATATAGTGAAATACTTTATCCAATTAGTCGATGTTCATGAAGATTACATCGTTCAGAAATGAGTTCGAATTCAGCAGTTATTTTACTTTCTAATTTATTCAACAGGTATCTTACTTACAAATAATCAACCTTGTCAAATTATTTGTTGTTCTTGGATCACATTACATGTTCATATATTGGACTGACTCTAATATATTGTTAGAGATGATATATAGAGTTAAGCCGTTTGTAAATCGTATATTTTCACGTAATAACTTCACCTTTTTGAGTAGCTGTTTCATACTATAGTAACAAAACATCTATGACCAAGAGGTCTGGAGTTACCTTGTTGTCCCATTCTTTAAATAAAAAGTTGAATTTAAGTAAAATATAGGTGTGTTTCTGCATGTTCTTGCTTAAAGTCCAAAGATCTATTTTATGGGGGGTTGTGTTATACATATAAGATAAATATCATTCATATGGGCTATTTGTAGATACTGGTGTAAATGAAGTTCAATATTGGAATCAATAACAACTTTTTTGTTGGATATATATTTCTCAATCTTGTGACAAATGAAAATTATCCTTCACATTCTCATTAATTTCTTATTATTGGAAAATAGTATTTTAAATTATTCTCTACTGTCCTTGTAAGTTTTGAAAATAGTAATTTCTTCAACCTTATAGGATTGTATCAATACATAGTCTCATAAAAGTAGCTGAAAAAAGTGTGGATTGTTTCATTTTGATTACAATTACGATTTTGGGGTGTGGAAGAATGTGCAATAGGATGGAATAGCTATTATAGCAATCCAAATTTCGTTCCAAGTTGGTAATTAATGCAAGCAGCGTGTCAAGGTCATTATTGTGGAACATGAAAGTGAGCTCTGGGCCTTAGATACTTTTCGTTGTAGGAAAATTTAAAATATTCCAAAGGATTTATTTCAAAGTGACTGAAATTCAATTTTCTACTTTGTTGTTTCTCTCTGAACAGCTCTCAGATTTTTAGTTCTAAAGTAATGTTTTTATCAGCCTCACATTTTTAGTGTCCTTATGCATTTTCTTTCCAGGTTTGGAGGTTCTAGCTTTCCCTTGCAATCAATTTGGCATGCAGGAGCCTGGATCAAATGAAGAAATTAAGCAATTTGCTTGCACTAAGTTCAAAGCAGAATTTCCAATTTTTGATAAGGTTTGATACAATGTTTCTATATCCAGTATTTCAAAACAGATTACATGCGAGTAAGAGACAAGGTAATGAAGTTTTGTAAAACAGGTTGATGTAAATGGACCATTTACTGCTCCAGTATACCAGTTTCTGAAATCAAGTTCCGGGGGCTTTTTTGGTGATCTTGTCAAGTGGAATCTTAATTAAAATAGGAGAGAATCTTAATTTAGCAACCCGGTATGCTATGATATTACTGTATCTGTGATTTCAATAAGACAGGTATATTATTTTGACGCATTTAAAGTTAAATTTTATGAGTATTATTTTAAAGATTATTATTTTAATACCTTTTTTAGGGATTGGAATCACCCGCTGATGGTAGACGTTCATCTGAGTCTAGCTACCGTATTGGAGATAATGGAACTTCAGGGGGGACAAATTAGACTTTGCTATGATCGAGATAATTAGATTGTGAACTTTCTCATGTATTTTTGGCATAATGATACTTATTATTATAAGATTAGGAATTGATATATTTTGGGTTTTTTGTACTACTTGACATGATTATGGAACTCGCATTTTACATGATTATGGAACACACATTTTTTTGGATATTATAATGCTTATTTGATGTTAAATATTTTTATTGAAATTATTTTTACTATATTACAAAGTGATAGAAAATAAAACAAAAAATAATACTATAAATAAATATATTAAAGAAGAAATAATTTAAAGAAAAAAATAACACAAAAAAAAACTATATTTAAAATTTTTTACATAGATAATAATTTAAATAAAAAATATATATAATAGAAAAATAAAAAAAAATCAAGACATAAACAAAAGTCATGGCGACAGTACCGAACCGTCGTAATCAACAATTAAAAATAATCAACAAAAGTCATGACGGTATCGAACCGTCGCCATAAACAATTTAATCAATTTCAAAAGATATTCACGACAGTATCGAACCGTCGCCATCAATAATTAAAAGAAACTCAAAAGATAGTCACGACGGTATCAACCCGTCGTAAACTTGAACGACAGTTTTTGTAACCGTCGCGAAATAGGTTGGGGACACACACTTCTGCGACGGTAAAGCAACCATCGTGGAAAGCAAATTGCGACGGTTTTAACCGTCGTAATCTACAAAAATACCTGTCGCAATCTGCCAATTTTCTTGTAGTGTCTCTTCTATTGTGATAGAAGAAGAATTGTATTGTTTATTTGCAGCATAATATGCTTGGTGATGCAGTTTATACCGATTCATTTGGTAAGACATTCATTCGCTCTACTGAAAGAACCTTCTATGCATATTATTCTGGGGCACCTAGCTATTCGATTAAAGATATTATGTCACTCAGAGACAAGGTCCAAGACGGGATCAATCCAAAGACTGTTGTGTTCACATCAGATCATAAGGGGAATTCTCTCACCCATTTGAGCATCAAGACTGCAGAAATTCGTCAGAATCAAGAAGCCCATACGGAGTCAAGTCTCCTCAACGATGGAAATCACTGGTTTCTTTACTGCACTTTCATTTGCATTCTTGCTTGTTTGTTTAAACATTGCTTGCATGTAGAAACTTGTCTATTTTTGAATGAAAATCTTAATGCAATAAGTATGCTTGTCTTGAAGTATTCCTTTTGTTTTTATTTATTCATTAGTTATCACTCTTTAAATGTTTTACTTTCGTATTAATGCCAAGTTTCCAAGTCTTATGCTTAGGTAAAGATTGGATAAAGGATGATGATAATCTAAAAATGCAAAAAAATCTCTGGTTGGTACGCTTTTGAGTAATACCCTGCTGACGATGTACATGCCTTATTTCTATTCCTAAACACCAGAGATATAAGGGAGATAGACCCTTGTTAACCCCTCTGAGCCTTCGAATTAGGAGTTTCTTTTTTGTTAAAAAAAACCTTATTTTAACCCGGGGCAGGATAGATTTCAGTTAACTTGATCAAGCGTCCAGAACTCATCAAGAGTGCACATCTGAGGATACAACATTGGTTATCCTTCAAAAGGTTGAGGAAAGTCAGAACCATAATGGTTAACCCTCATCTATCAGCAACATGCATCAATTATTGGCATCTCAATGGGTATCTCTGGCACATCAGGAGGTCAATAGATGACGATACAACAATGGCTATCCATCATCTACTAAAGACTCAGACAGTCACGACCACTTCCAACTAATCAAAGACAACGAAAGAACAACGACTTGTTCAAAATGTAAAATATGAATAAGAAAGAAACAAAAAGCCCCGCTAAGTCGAAACTTGAAAATAAGTCGCTTAGGAAAAATTTGGGGCATCCCGCTGGACTTCCAAATCAAAATTCAAAAGAATTTGTCTGGGAAAAAGCAAAAAAAAAAAAAGAATCCTAAAAGGCGAGAAAAGGATTACCAATAAAATCCTTATCGAAAAAACAAGGTCGTGTGATCAGACACCAAGAGGAAAAGGTGAAATGATTGTCGTGTCCAAGAGGCCTCAGTGGCTCCTCAACCATCACTAACTCCTATCGAGATATGAATGCTTGTATCAGGTAAACTGAACGTAGGAATGGAGAACATCATGGAGAATGGGTGGGCACCAAATAATTTTGAGCCTTAAATCCTTTTTTCTAAAACCGTGAACCAGGCCACGTTACAAACCTTTCAAAGACCAAACTGAAGCATGGGTCAATTTGAAAGCGTGCTACAACGAGATAGAATTTAACTGACTCCCAAGAGGTATGTTTAAATATCTGTGTTGGCATCATATGCTTGCATTATCTTTCATGAAAAAGAATTTGCAAATGTTGCTCTCTAGCTAGTGACTCGTTGACAACAGAGTTATGACGTTGTTTCATTCAAAGTTTTACCAAACTTCAATACTTACATATGTGTTGCATTAGAATTATCATTCTCATAATAAACATTCTTTTGCATACAAAACAACTGATTGACATCAAGTAAGTTTACACAATGAATAATCAGTAAAGAGATCAATTTTGTCAGAGAAGAAAGGCTTAAATACTCTGTTGAAGCAAGAGTCAACTGTCACAAGAGAAATGACTTATCCATGGGTATGTTAACCAGTGATTCTATCAAGAGAAATAATCTTGGTGCTTCACAGTCTGAGTACCCTTCAGGGAAGAAGTTAGCAGATTCCGCCAATCTGGGGCAATCAAGTCGAGAATCGATCTCTCTGAGGCTAGCCAAACTGAATTCGTCACATCGACAAACCTATTCAAGCTGCCATCAGCCGGGGGACACCACATTGTTAAATCTCCTCAAGCTAATATCAATCAGAGGCTATCACGTTGATAAATCTCTTTAAGTTGTCGTCAATCAGGGGCTATCACATCGAGAAATCTATTCAGAATTCATTCAACCTGGGGCAGTTACGTCGAGATTCGATAAATCTCTCCAAGGAAGTTGTAATCAAGAGCAGTTTATTCCGTGATTCAAGACATTAGGGCAGGCCACCTCCTATTGTATTGTGGCATGGATATTTTGGTCTACTATTTAGCATAGGTTCTTCTAGAAATCCTCCAGACAGGGGCATTTTATATCCGTACTTGCAAAGTGGCTCAAGCCAATTATGTTGCACGAGACGACTACAATCGAGCTAAAAGCATCATAACAGTCACCCTGACCTAGCCAACATATGAATCCGCCTTCATATTCTACAGACAATTTCAAACCTGATTCCCCAAGTGAATTCAGAAAGTTCAGAGTCACTGTTTTACTAGCAAGCACAAGTATATACCCCCAGTGGAGCTAAACTGGGGAATTCGTAGACATTTGTTTCTATCTTTTATCTCCAAGTGATTTAAGAGGTAATTCCCCAGTGTGGCATAAACTTGGGGCATGTATTCGAAGAGATCCACATGGTGTTTAGTATCCATTCTTCGGCATATTCAGTTCTACCATCCTCCAAGCGGTTCAAGATGTAGGGAAGTCGGGCCAGATTATCTCTTCCATAACAATGAAATTTGGAATTCAGTGGTGTACCTGTAAACTCTCTTCGCCAGCAATTTAATCTTCAGTGAAGTCATCGATAATCTTCAGTATCACAAGCTCCCCAGTGCAAAATTTTGTCAGTGTCCCCAGTAATCTTTGGTACTGCAGGCTTCCAGCTCCGATATGTATTGGCATCCCCAGTGATGAGCAACAGCTCCCAAAGATCCTTCGCTTGTCCCCATGAAGTATGTTTCTTTGCATTGCATATAGTTATCACAACATAACATGGCATCCTCAAAAGCGTATAGTCGATCCATCAGAATGGATCTTTGCGGCAAAAGAAATTCAAACATGTACAGGAAGCATAAGCCAGATCAAGTACCTTACACGAAAGACCTGAATCATTCAAGGACAACAATCCCCTCAAGAGGATGTCTCTCCCAAAACCCCAGCTGATGACCTTCACCTTCACGATGCCCAGCTAACGGTGCTAGTACCTCATCCATCTATTCCCAATAAAATCAATACACCTCGTCATTCTAAACTCAGTTCTCATCTGGTAGCCATTTCGCGTCTGACAAATAATCCAGTTCTTAAACATTTGTTTGTATCAGTTTCCCAAACACTCATCTATGTCAACTCCTAAACACTCATCTGTGTCAGTATCCTAAACACTCTTTCGTGTTTAACCTTTCCATGATACTCGTTTGTATCTTCTTTAGATACTCATCCGTATCGATTCAAACACTCGTTTGTGATATAATTTCCTTGTATTGGCATCATGCTACGTTACAAGCTCGATCTCTTCCTTGTATTGGCATCACGCCACGTTACAAGTCTTATTTGTCCTTGTGTTTACATCATGCTGCCTTACAACACTCGTCGTGTCAGTTTCTAAACACTCATCGTGTCATTTCTAAACACTTGTCACGTCAACTTCTAAACATTCATCGTGTCAGCTTTTAAACACTCGCCGTGTCACCTTTCTAAACACTCATCGTGTCACCTTTCTAAACACTCGTCGTGTCACCTTTCTAAACACTCGTCGTGTCAGCTTCCAACACTCGTCGTGTCAATTTATAAACACTCTTCGTGTCACCTTCCAATCTCCGTCTCTTCACTAGAAAACAAAATATTCTTTCCCCATCAGATATAAAAAAACAAAGATAAATAAACACTCACACTTTCTCTCAGAACAAATTTTTGGCATTGATATTTAATTATCTTCTACCTCGAACTTCCGAAAGGTGCACGCCAATCGTGCTTTTAGGTTTAAGACGATTAAATAGGGGCAGCTGTAATACCTCAAGTTTGTTCTACCCTCCCACTTTTATCTGGCTTACGCATCCCGCATTTCATCTTCATACTCTCCATTAGGTCATCTAACACATCATGCATTATCAGACAATAATTTGGCATGGGATCAGGGATTTTGTTGAATTATGGTTGTTGTATGGCTTTAAGGCTCTCGTCTTCGCACAAGCTTGTTTCAAGTGGTTTCTCCATCGATCATTTGTTTGAAGCTAGGTTTTCATTTCATGGAGCTTATCATCATTAAGCTACGGGGCTATTCTTTTCTCCTCAATATCAAGTTGTAAGGTTTTATGAGACGAAGTTAAGGATTAGGATTTGCATCTTATCATGCTTGAGCTTGTCAGCATTCTACTTGAGGATCATCCTCTCTGTGATCGGTGTAAATGAGAACTGACTGTTTGAAACTGGATCGCGTATGTCGCGGTAAGCAAGAGTCTCCACCGTCTTTTATTTTCTCCAACAATGGAAAGGACAAAAGCACAACAAAATTCCTTTTTGAGATGTTTCTCGGTTCGGGAGGTAGATTATAGAAAGGGAAGGTGTTAGCACCCTTTCTATCCATGGTTATCCATGGGCTCTTAGGTACTTGCTCTTATGTTTTCGAAAGATGTTTGCTTTTCAAGTGTGTGTGGGTTTGAAAAAAGTTTCATTGAAAGATTTCTGAGTGACTCTTGTATCTGTCCTCAAGAGTGTTTGAAAAAAAAATTTTGAAAGCTTTTGAAAGTGTCAGTGTGAAAAGATTTTTGATTTGTTTTTGAAGAGAGCAAGTACCCATGAGTCATCTACCTACCCTAAGGAATTAGGTTGTGTAAAAGTCCTTAAGGTAGTGCCATCCCACCATTGAAAGGTAGGTAGCACCACTGTTGGAGGTGTTCGGGTCAATTCGATTTTAGGGACAGTGTGGTCACCGAAGAAATAGTAGGACACCTTAGAAGTAACCCTAATGTCTTAGATCCTTTTTAATCCGAGGCAACCGTTTCGAGGCAACTGGATCTTGGACATAAGAGCGACTGCTAAAACATCCTATACTTGACGACCACTTTCGAAGGCAACGAGTGAGGCGTACCCTAGAAGTGGTGTGTGCATTGTGTGTTGTTTTCATGTTAACATTTATCTTGGATCATGGCATTGTGAGCTACGAGTTGTTTTTTAATTACCATACATTCTTCCATGCAATTTAGCAGTTTAAGAGTGCGGGAAATTTAATACAGAAAGGTAAAAGCTACGCTATTACAAGGCGCGGGTCTATACATCGCCAAAATACAAAGACCCGTTTTTGATAAAGATGCGGAAAGTAAAGAAAAGCGATAAACCTAATTACTATTACATCCTTGAACAGTTACATAATAATCCAATACGAAAATAATGCGCAAAATAGAAAATAAACCAGGAACGTCCGAGGGTTTTGAACCCTTTGCTTGAAATTAAATTAAATTAAAACCTAATTAACTATTTAATTAAAGAAAAGAAAGTGTGTTTTTATGTTTTTTGTATTTAATGAAAATAAAGAAGTTAAAATTAAAAGGAAACCCTAGATCTAAGTCTATTTTAACTATTAATGAAAATACTAAAGTTAACCTAATTTAAGCTAATTAATTAATTTACATGTTATTTACAAAAATAATAATAATAATCAATAATGATAAAAATAATTAAAAGTCAAAACCTAATTCTATACAATTTTATTTTTTTAGAAAAAAGGATTAAGATTAAAACCTAAATTAACTAAGTTAATTATTAGAATTTATTTACATAAATATGTTAATGGCAAATTTAATAAATAATTAAAAAAAACATTTTTGAGTTTCTGATTTTTATTAGGAAAAATTATTTGTGGTGAATTAATTAATTAAAACAATTGAAAGAAATTAAAAGAAAAGAAAAGAAAAGAAAATTAATTATGCAAACCAAGGGGGTGTCTGGCCCAAAGTGGAGGTTTTTGTGAAGCAATTCAGGCCCATTAAGACAAAGCCTGGTTGACTTTCCTGATTGTGTACGTGCTGTTTGACTGGAGCATACCATGGATTCCATCTCCTGGCCTTCAGATTGTTCATCCAGACCACTTGGCAAGCTTAGGCGTGGGTACGTATGGTGGAACGATTGTGAAGCGCTGTACCTGAAAGCATTAAGAAAAATATGAAGAATATATGGGGGACCTGGGAATCGAACCCAAGTCCCAATGCTTGCAAGACACGTCCCCCACCATCTGAACCATGAAGCGCGTTTGTATACATATTGATAAACAAATATTATATATGAAAAAAACAATAACTATGCTGGGAGCTCAAAAACGCGCGCCATATTTGAATGCTCCAGTCACGCATTGCCACCTATTGTCTTCTTCATCTTTTTCCTGCAAATATAAACAAGATAGCGGGGGTTTTTAACCCCCACAAAACACAAGTCCCAATAATAGCGATTAGAGCTATGGGTCACATAAAAAAGGCGCGAGGGTCTGGTTGAATTCGTCCGGCCTTGACGAATTCAACCATAGTCATGACGTGGTCCAATTTTTCCTTATGCCTAAAGCCCTAATTTGGAGCTTCAGAAACCCTAGGTTTCGTCCATGGTGATCTTGGATTCAGGGCGCGTTAGTTCAATTAAACTGTCTCATTAGCTTCAGAAGGTCCCTAACAATACACACCAATAAAAAAATGGATTAAAAGCACGTGAAACATGATATGCAGATTTGAAAAATAAGGCAAACCGTGTGGCTTATTGTCTTTGATTCTTTGCGTGTTCAGACTGGTTCTTGATGCCAATAGACTCCTGGAGACTCAGGCAAGGTGTTTGAATCCTTTTTAGGCTTTGAAATGCGCTGCAAATAGGAAATCAGTTTCACACTTTTCTTGAGTTTTTTTGCAATTTGGCTATGGAGTCTTAGCAGCTTTCACGTGTGTTTTACACTAGGGTTGGCCTCAGCATATGTATGTGATGTGAATTAGGTTTAAACTTTGGCCCAAAAGTCCATGAAATTAAGTTTGCAATCTTTGATTTTCAATCATGTAATTTTCAATCTTTTTCAATGAAAACCTTGCCAAATATGGATGATCTTCCCTTTTTGATTGAGAAATGAGTTTGCCAGCTTGCCCTGATTTGATTTGTTTCACAAAAGATCCAAAAAACATATCTTTTTGATTTTCCTATAATTAAAACCAATTAAATGAATTAATATTAATATAAATTCAATTAATTAATTAAAAATAAGAAAATAAATTATTTTGAGCTCAATGGGTCGTGCATAGGCTTTGGGTAAATATTCAAGAAAGAACTTGAGGCCCATTAGCAAAAATGAAGTGTTTTAGGCAAAGTTGACTTTTGAAAGTTCCCAAAAATTTCCCAACTTCTCCAATGCATATCTTGCTCAATTTTGAAGCTATGAACATGTTCTTGGACATTTTGGAAAGGTCCTGAAGTCCTCTAACCAATGCATTTGGTCCCATGTCATTTTGATTTACCAATCTCAAGTTATGGTCTTTGACTTAAAGTGCCTTTTTGTTGACTTTTGAAAATGACCTATAATGTTGAAATTGATAACTTTTTGTGAGAGCATTTCTTGGACTTGGAGTGTGAAGATGAGTTGTAGAAAATGTCATCCCCTTAAAAATGAGCTTTGGATGGGATTTTTCTGATAAACCATGAAAAAGTTATGCCTTGGTCAATTTGCAGTTGACTTTTCATCTGTCCAAAAATAGAAACTTTTGCATCTTGAGACTTTTTGAGCCATGCTTGTGGAATCATGATCAAGAATTGATCAAATGATGATTGCGGCTTCAAAATGAGATGTTGACCAAAAATTTTGACTTTTGACTGTCAAATGACCATTTTACCCCTGCAGTTGACTGTGGAGCAATTAGGGCTTTTGACTGTGCAACTTGATGCTGTGAGTCTTGAAACTTGACATATGGATGCTTGACAATGTATATAGGCATATGGGACTTGATTGGACCCTTGAAAACCTCAATTTTTTTGCCAGAACCAAAACCCTAATTTTGACTGTGTTAGGAGGCAATTGGACTGTGCAACCCTTGAGAGATTTTGAACCATTTGGAGATTGACCCTGACAAATCTTGAAGAATATGGGAGGGAAAATTTTGGGGTACAACAGTTGCCCCTGTTCAATCTTCTTAGACCTGAGGATGTAGATTGGTTGGTGTGCCTTTCGTGATCCGATGGTGGAAGATGATTGAACACTAGAGTGCCCAGAAATTTGCACTCATATAGTAGAGTGTTAGCAGTGTGATGGCGGGAATAGGCTTACAGATGCCATTTGGAAAGATGGTGGATAGGAGGATGGGCTTATAGATGCCATCTGGAGATGTGACAGAACCTTGTCGGGAATGGGCTTATGGATGCCATTTGGAGACTGTGATGGATAGTCGTGGAGATGGGCTTATAGATGCCATCTAGGTGTCGATCGCGTAAGAGATTCCTTAGCGAGAAATTGCGTACCTGAGAAAGAAAAATAATTACCTGGCCTGTTACAGGGGTTGATCTTCAAACTCTTTACGTAGATGTGCCCTGGCTGGATACAGGTATCGAATCTTCAATCAGTTACTCACAGATGTGCCCTGGCTAGATACAGGAATCGAATCTGGAATCAGTCATCAACAGACATGCCCTGGCTGGATACAGGAATCGAGTCTTCAAACTCTTCAGACGTGCCCTGGCTGGATACAGGAATCGAATCTGGAATTAGTCATCAACAGATATGCCCTGGCCGGATACAGGAATCGAATCTTCAAACTCTTCAGACGTGCCCTGGCTGGATACAGGAATCGAGTCCGGAAATAGTCGTCAACAGATATGCCCTGGCTAGATACAGGAATCGAATCTTCAAACTCTTCAGACGTGCCCTAGCTGGATACAGGAATCGAGTCCGGAAATAGTCGTCAACAGATATGCCCTGGCTGGATACAGGAATCGAATCTTCAAACTCTTCAGACGTGCCCTGGCTGGATACAGGAATCGAGTCCGGAAATAGTCGTCAACAGATATGCCCTGGCTGGATACACGAAACGAATCTTCAAACTCTTCAGACGTGCCCTGGCTGGATACAGGAATCGAGTCTGGAAATAGTCGTCAACAGATATGCCCTGGCTGGATACAGGAATCGAATCTTCAAACTCTTCAGACGTGCCCTGGCTGGATACAGGAATCGAGTCTGGAAATAGTCGTCAACAGATATGCCCTGGCTAGATACAGGAATCGAATCTGGAATTGCGTCAGTTGATAGTAATCATCTTTGTATTGACCTTTGTCCTGAAAAGACAAAACGTTAGTCGTATACAATGTCATGATGTATAAAATGCGTGATGTTCTCAAAATAAATGAGATGGTATGTCCATGATGCGTATATGCATGCTATAATGTATGAAGATGTGATGTTCATGAATGTATTTTTGTCTAGGAAAATAAATCCTTGACGAATGCCAGGAGTTTGTTGAATCCTGGGTTGATGGTGAAGAGTAGAGCTCTTCGTTTCCGTTGGGGATGATAATTGCGAGAATAAACCTGTAGGAGAAGACGACTCCATTGAGGGATAAACTTGTTGGAGAGATTACTCTGCGGGGAGATACTTTATGGGGAAAGTGGTACTTCGCTGATGATAACTCCGCTGGGGATTCCGTTGATATGTTCTGTTGGAATCGATGAACTCCGCTGGGAGATAGGAAGAACTTCGCCGGGGACGATCTTTCCGTGGTTTTCAGCTGAGGATAACCCAGTTATATCCTGGTGGGGGAATAACCTTTGAATAAAGCCGGGGAGAGCGTTCTTACTCTGCAGGTGATAAGCTTCCAGAATCTACTGGGGATAAGCTTCCTAAATCTACTGGGGAGATCGATTGAACTCTCCTGGGGAAACTTTTCAGATTGGACTGGGGAATGGCTCCACTGGATGTTCTGTATTCCGCCGGGGAACAATCTTATATTAAGACTGTCGGGGATGCTTGTTAGGAATGTTTGTGTCCTCCGTTGGGGAATGTTGAGATTTACTGGGGATGCCCAACTTCCTTAAGGCTGACAGTAGACTAACTCTGCTTGGGGAGAGTGTTGCTGACTTGCTGGAGATACTATGCCTTTTCGGGGCTGACGGGAGACCAACTCTACTCGGGGGAGAGGTATTGTTGATTCTGGTCTTACTTTGGGGAGTTGAGGTATCTAGGTTACGTTCTTCAGCCGAACTTACCTTAGTACCTTGGTGGACAGAGCAATTAGATCGCTTAGACAACTCATTATTGCCCCTGTTTCTGATGTCACCTGTAATTAATCCTTTGTTTCGCATGCAAATATTTATGAGTTAGCAATTAGTGTCAAATGTGTATATCACAATTGAACATTGGACGTTCTTTGCAAAACAAAACAGAAAAAGGAAAATAATAGCCAATTTATCTGAAAGGTGAATTTGTATTGATTTTTGAATTTTCCTGTAAATAGGCGCTGATGTACAAGAGGCTGACGTCCTAGTAAGAGAACGCCGCCGAACGACAGAGTTTATACAATTTTTTGAAAAGGAAAACAAAACAGCTATGTGAAATGAATAATCCCACTGGGTTCCAACTCCGCTATTGCCTTTATATCTTCGAGCGTCTCATCACTTTGCTGCTCAGTTGAAGATGAAGCTGACTGATCGATGCCGTCTGAACTTGATAGTTGATATCGGACTTTGGATGCAAGGTGATTCAATGAGACATAGTATTACACTTTAATCCCTAACTTTTGCCTGGACCGCCCTTTCGGGTTTTCAGTCCACCGGGATACCCATTTTTGCCCAAGCCGCCTTTTCAGGTTTTCGACTTGCCGGGTGTACAGATTTTTTTTCATTTCATCCCTTATTTTTGCCCGAACCCTTTTGGTTCGTCGGGAAGCCCATATTTTTGCCTAGGTGTGTCAACCTAGCGGGTCTTTGATTCATGCGTAGTATCTTTTTACTATGTCTGCATTGGCGGGGTGAGGAAGGTCGTCACCATCCATGGTGGTTAGAATCATGGCTCCTCCTGAGAAGACATGTTTAACCAGAAATGGCCCTTCGTATGTAGGGGTCCATTTGCCCCTGGGATCACTTTGAGGAAGAATAATGCGCTTGATTACCAGGTCCCCAACTTGATACTCTTGCGGTCTGACTTTCTTGTTAAATGCACTGATCATCCATTTTTGATACGTTTGACCATGACAAATAGCAGTGAGTCTCTTTTCGTCAATTAGGTTTAATTGATCAAGTCGAGTCTGGATCCAGTCAACTTCGCTCAGATCTGCATCCTTCATTATCCGGAGAGAGGTTATCTGGACTTCAATCGGCAAGACTGCCTCCATGCCGTAGACCAAGGAAAAGGGTGTTGCCCCGATTGACGTCCTTGCTGAGGTATGATACCCATGAAGAGCAAACGGTAACATCTCGTGCCATACTTTATAGGTCACTGTCATCTTCTGCACAATCTTTTTGATATTTTTATTTGCTGCTTCGACAGCCTCGTTCATCTTCGACCAGTAGGGAGAAGAGTTGTGGTGCTGTATTTTGAATTGTTCGCAGAGCTCAGTGATCATCTTGTTATTAAGATTGGTACCATTGTCCGTAATGATCCTTTCCGGGATGCCGTATCGACAGATCAGGTTATGACGAATGAACCGTGCCACGACGTTCTTGGTTACGGTAGCGTAGGAAGCTGCTTCAACCCACTTTGTAAAGTAATCGATCGCCACCAGGATGAAGCGATGCCCATTGGATGCCGTAGGTTTAATCTCGCCGATCATATCAATGCCCCACATTGCAAAAGGCCAAGGTGCAGTCAAGACATTCAGAGGGACTGGAGGAACATACACCTTATCAGCATATATCTGGCACTTATGACATGTCCGAGAATGTTGGTAACAATCAGCTTCCATAGTGGACCAGAAATATCCTGCCCGAAGGATTTTCTTTGCCATGGTGTGTCCACTGGAGTGTGTTCCGAAGGTACCTTCATGCAGTTCTGCCATGATCTTTTCTGCTTCAGTCTTATCCACACAACGCAGTAAGGTTGAATCATGGTTTCGCTTGTAGAGAATGCCGTTGTTGAGGAAGAACTTTGCCGCGAACCTTCTCAGAAATTTCTTTTCGTTGACAGATGCACCTTCGGGGTATTCTTGAGCTCCAAGATACCTCTTCACCTCATGATACCATGGTTTTTCAGTTACTATCTCAGCCTCAAGATCACAATAATATGCAGGTTCGTCCAATTTCCAGATGATGATCCGGGGAGCCTCGTTGTCCCATTTGACTTTGAACATGGAAGACATCGTAGCTAACGCGTCCGCCAGCTGATTATCCTCTCTTGGGAAGTGTTCAAAAGTTATCTCCGTGAAATGGGGGATCAATGTCAACACACACTCTTTGTAAGGAATAAGGTTTGGGTGTTTCGTATCCCACTCGCCTTTGATCTGATTGATCACGAGAGCGGAATCTCCGAAGACACTCAGAAACTTGATCCTTAAGTCAATCGCAGCTTGAAGACCCATGATGCATGCCTCATACTCCGCCATGTTGTTGGTGCAGTTGAAACATAGCCGGGCAGTAAGTGGAGTATGAGTGCCTTTTGGGGATATGATCACAGCGCCGATACCGTTACCCAAAGCGTTGGAGGCTCCGTCAAAGTGCATAGACCATCGGGATCCTTCCTCAGGTCCTTCATCCGGTCCAGGTACTTCACAATCAGTCACTACCATGATGTTCTCGTCTGGAAACTCGTAGTTCATTGACTGGTAGTCGTCCACTGCCTGGTGTGCCAAATGGTCTGCCAATACACTTCCTTTGATTGCTTTCTGAGTCGTGTACTGGATGTCGTATTCTGTCAAGATCATCTGCCATCTTGCTATTCTTCCAGACAGAGCAGGCTTTTCGAATATGTACTTTATTGGATCCATTTTTGAAATCAACAGAGTAGTGTGAGTCAGCATATACTGTCTCAGCCGGCGAGCAGCCCATACCAAAGCGCAGCAAGTTTTCTCGAGCAGTGAGTATCGGGTCTCACAGTCGGTAAACTTTTTGCTAAGGTAATAAATGGCATGCTCTTTTCGGCCAGACTCGTCATGCTGCCCCAGCACACACCCCATTGAGCTGTCAAGTACTGTCAGGTATAGTATTAGAGGTCTCCCTTCAACCGGTGGCATAAGAACGGGTGGTTCTTGGAGATACTCTTTGATTCTGTCGAAAGCGGCCTGACATTCATCATTCCAACGTACTACTTGATCTTTCTTCAGCAGCTTGAAGATTGGTTCACAGGTAGCAGTTAGATGGGAGATGAATCGGGCAATGTAATTCAGACGTCCTAGAAAGCCTCTGACTTCCTTCTCTGTCTTGGGAACTGGCATCTCTTGTATGGCTTTCACTTTGGCAGGGTCCACTTGAATACCTTTGTCGCTTACGACGAAGCCTAGCAACTTTCCAGATCTTACCCCAAATGTGCACTTGTTCGGGTTCAGCCTTAGCTTGTACAACTTCAGACGGTCAAACAGCTTCTGCAGATGGTCAAGGTGTTCCTCCTCAGTTTGAGACCTTGCAATCATATCATCGACGTATACTTCAATCTCATGGTGGATCATGTCATGAAATAAAGCGACCATGGCACGTTGGTAGGTTGCCCCAGCATTTTTCAACCCAAATGGCATGACCTTGTAGCAAAAGGTGCCCCACTAAGTAACAAAAGTGGTCTTCTCCATGTCTTCAGGAGCCATCTTGATCTGATTATAACCTGAAAAGCCGTCCATGAAGGAGAACACCTTGTGCTGAGCAGTATTGTCAACCAGAACGTCGATGTGAGGCAGGGGGAAGTCATCCTTGGGGCTCGCCCTGTTCAAATCCCTATAGTCAACACACATTCTGACCTTACCATCCTTCTTCGGCACCGGAACCACATTGGCAACCCACTGAGGGTAAGAAGTCACTGCAAGAAAACCGGCGTCAAATTGTTTCATAACCTCAGCTTTGATTTTCTCGGACATCTCTGGACGCATACGGAGGACCTTCTGTTTAACCGGAGGGCAGTCTTCCTTGGTAGGCAGGTGATGAACCACAATGTCAGTATCCAACCCAGGCATGTCTTCGTAAGTCCAGGCGAAGATTTCCACATAATCATGCAACATCTGAATCAACCTTTGTTTCACGCTAAGCTCTAGGTTGGCACCAATCTTGACTTCCTTTCTATCTGTCTCAGTACCCAGATTTACCGTTTCCACTGGCTCTTCATGTGGCTGAATGGCCCTCTCTTCCTGGAGTAACAGTCTTGCAAGCTCGCCAGGCACTTCGCAATCATCTTCACCTTTGTCTTCGGCTAAGTTGATCGGATTTTCGAAGTCATAACTGGCAGTAGCAGAGTCGTTACCAGTGAGATCCAGAGTGGATTGAAACCTGTATAGGTGAGTGTGTGTAAATATAGCTGTTTTGCAATATATAAAGAAAGAAAAGGAGCACAAGATTTGAAATGCGAAAAACGTCCAATGTCTTTATTCATGATATATGGAAATGACAAATAATAAGCCCTCACAAATGAAGCCAACGGTGCCCCGGGTAAGACACCGGGCCATAAAGTTTCACATTATTGTTCGTTACAAATTTAAAAACAAAGGAGTTCATTACTGAGTAACAAAAGTAACAGGTATGTAGTCTTTTGCAGTCCAATTGTTCAGTCCACCGTCGGTCGTCGGGTAGATCCAGCTATCAAACTCAGATTCCTCTGCATCGCCTTCAATAGCATTCACTCCCGGGTTGGTGATGAACACGGGAGGTCTTCCGATCCTTGCTTTACGTACAGCCCTCTGAGCCTCTGCAGTGAAACCCAGCCCAAACTTGTCAGTCTTTGGAGTAAAATCAGGGAGCCTGCCCCAGTTTGCACATTCACCTTTCTCAATCACAGCCCGGGCATCCTTCAAGGAAGCCATCTTCAAAGGAGAGTCTTCTTCAATCACTGTCTCTGCTGACGCCAATGTTGGAGGCACCTCTTCAAAATGTTGAAAGGGGGTCTCAATGAACTCCCCGTCCATCTCTATATACCGGAACGAGTTAAGATGACTAACCATGTATTCCTCCTCCCCCTGTACTGTAACAATCTTCCCTCTGACAGGGTATTTAAGCTTCTGGTGTAGAGTGGAGGTCACAACCCCAGCCTTGTGGATCCAAGGACGACCCAGCAAACAAGAATAGGATGGACGAATGTCCATCACATAGAACGTTGAGTCAAAGACTTGAGAACCAACCCGGATTGGAATGTCCACTTCACCATGTACCATCCTCTTCGACCCGTCAAAGGCTCAGACAACGATGTTACTAGGCTTCAACTCTAAACCCTCACAATCCAACCTGTCTAAGGCCTTCTTGGGAAATACATTCAGTGAAGAACCGGTGTCTACCAACACGTGTGCAAGAGTAGTGCCCCTGCATTCAATGGAGACATGCAGGGCATCATTATGGTTCCAGCCCTTAGCAGTCAGATCAGCATCAGAGAAACCCAACCCATTGTCAGCGGTCAAGTTGGCCACACAATCGGTAAATTGATCAGCCGACGCCTCTTGTGGCACATGGGCCGTCTTTAGGAAGGAAATCAGGGCCTTGGCGTGGGCCTCTGAGCATAACAACAATGATAACATAGAGATCTTAGAGGGGGTATGCCCCAGCTGTTCAACGACGTTGAAATCACTCTTCTTGATGATCTTGAGAATTTCCTCCATCTCTTGCTGGGAGGCTTCAACATTAACAGTCTTTGGTGCCTCCATCCGGGCAGGCATATCAGTAACAATCCCCTTGCCCCGAGTGTCAGATGACTTGGCAGCAGGGGTAGAAGCTTGATCAGGAGGGGAAACAGGCGCACTTGTAGGCGTGATGATAAGAGGTCTTCGGATGACTGGTCGCGCAATGTCAGGCGAGAAGAGCCTGCCACTGCGAGTAACTTTAGCGGGACCGGTGATGTTACTGATGCCGGTACTAGTGTTGAACTCCTGCTTCACTCCAAGCACATACACATCTGCCCCATAGTGCCATGGGACAGCCTTGTCAGATTTATAGGGGAGGGGCCCCGGAACAGTAATGATGATAGGTGCAACAGTCATGATTTTGACTGGCTTCCTCGGGGGAGCCTTGGTAGGATTGTTGAAGATGGTGACAACAGATACTTCTTCAGTAGGAACAATAGGAACAGCAGTCTTCTTGAACAAGATCTCTTTGCTATCCATCAGGTTTTGGACGCCTGACTTCAGCAACGGACAACCAGCAGGGGAAACAACACATAGAAGGCAACCCTTTCTACAACCCGGAAATAAACCGGCTAGCAACAGGTTCCTCTTGACAGTCAATAAAGGAGTCACAATATCATCCACAGAAACTACATACAGGTCTTCCTCGATAGCATTTACTCCATGCTGGGGCATAGGAGCAGTCACAACGTTGGGCCTTTCGAGCGCCTCAAACTGTATTTCCTTAGCATCGATAAGGTCTTGAACCTTATTTCTTAGGGCCCAGAAATCATCAGTAGAATGCCCCGGGCTATCAGAGTGATAAGCACAGCGGGCGTTGGGATTATACTTCGGAGATGTTGTGTTTACCACCTTCGGAGCTTCTCTGACGGTTACCAAGTTGGTCGATAGCAGTTGTGGCAAGATCTGCGACAAGGTCATACTAAGCCGAGTGTATTCTCTTCTGGGTCTCTCACCCCTTGGTTGGTTAGGTTGCCGAGGAGCGGCAGCAGGCTTTTCAATTACCACCGCGTTGATAGCTTGGCGGCGTTCTGGTTTGTTTTCCCTCCTGGGGCCATACACAGCACTGGCTTCCTTCTTGAAAGGCTTCTTCTCAGAACTTGAGGACGCACCCTTCTGTATCTTCCCCGATTTCATACCAGCTTCTATCCTTTCACCCGTCAGAATGAGATCTGTAAACCCTGCAGAAGAATTACCAATGAGATGGTTGAAGAACGGCCCGTATAGGGTCCCTAAGAACATGTCCACGAGTTCACGGTCATTTAACGGCGGCTGCACCCTGCCAGCCAGGTCCCTCCACTTCTGCGCATACTCTTTAAAACCTTCTCCCGATCCTAGCGACATACCCTGGAGTTGGGTACGTGTAGGAGCGAGGTCGGCATTGTACTGATACTGCTTATAAAAAGCAGTAGCCAAGTCCTCCCAGTTACGAACCTTGGTTCCATCCAGCTAATAGAACCATTCGAGATGAGTCCCTGAAAGACTCTCCTGGAAGAAATGGACCCATAAGTTCTTGTCCACAGTATATGGTTGGATCTTCCGCACATAAGATCTGAGATGTAGCTTAGGGCAGGAAGCCCCGTCATACTTTGCGAAAGATGGTGCTTTGAACTTATGTGGGATTACCACACCAGAAGATAGACCCAGGTCTCCAAAATCCAACCCAGGCACTTGTTGAATTTCCATGGCATTCAGACGATCCTCTAACTGCTTGTACCTGTCTTCAGCGGGAGGGTATTGCTCTTCATTGAAATCAGTCTCGTTGTCAGAAACCACAGGACTAGGAACCCTTCCCCCTTGGGGACTGCCTTTCCCTACAAAAGAACCAGCTTGATCAACCTCATTTTGCAGTGTGTTGCCAAACCTCCGGCCAGTGTTGAATAGTACAGTTCTCTTCTTCTTCTTCTTTACCAGCAGAGCCTTCAATTCCTCTTGACCTTGGGCTAAACTCATGATCAACTCTTGGAACTGGGCGTTCTGAGCCTGGAGGGCCTTGATGGATTGCTCAGTAGATGATTCAGGATTCATGATGGCTGCTGAAATAAACAGCGAAGAACATTAAGCAACCTGAAAAGAAGAGTACCTGTGATGCACATGATGAATGGAATGCGTATGATTTATGTTTTCTAAGACAATCGGGATTTAACTTTGTAAACAAAAAGGAAACGCACTTTATTAGATTCAAACTTTGGAATTTAAGTTGTTCAACAGATTGCCCTTAGGCGTTACATAAAATGGAAATACTGAAAAGGGAAATAAAAAGTTGTAAAAGAACATCCAAAGCTCATCATTGATCCCAGGGTCTCCTCTTCTCAGTACGGATGTAGTCATTCAAGGCCCGCTCGTTCTCCAACTGCTTTGTCATCTTTTGGATCTTCAATTCCTGCTCGTTGAACTTTTCCCGATAAGAATCCCATTCTTCTTGTAGTTGCGCCCAAGACCTCTTTAGTGTATCAACATCAGTAGGTATCTGAGGAGGGAGAACAGTTGGAGGAATCCCGTCTCTATCAGGATATTCAAGAATGATGGGTCTGACAGCTTCGTATGGCATACCTAACTTCTGAGCACGGACGCGGACCCATATGTAGTAGGATTCCATAGGTAGAGAAGTCTTTGGTCCCAACTCATGTGGGTCAGCTTTGTGAATTCTGTCCCAAGCCTTGATGATCCTACGACGCAACTCGTCACTATCTACCTGAAACTCAAAACTGATGTGAGGCACCAACATCTCATGAGGCCCTGCTCTTCTGGCTCTTCCAAACTGACGGAGAGCTAGACATGGATTATAAGAGATTCCTCCTTGGGTACCAATCAAAGGAACATTAGGATATTATCCGCAACGATCAATAACAGCTACCTCATCCAAACCTCTAAGAGTCCAAATGATGTCATTATCAGTGAGAGACATTAACCTATGAGCCCAACCTCTTCCTTCTTTGTTCTTCAGCACGAACTTAGGGAGGTGCGAAATAAGCCATCTCACTAACAAAGGAATACAACACCACAGAGTTCCTCGTCTTCGGGCAGTACGAGCATAGAGTTGTTGCAGGATATCACCCAAGAGAGTGGGCATAGGGTTCCGAGACATGAATATCCTTATGGCATTGGCATTAATGAAGTTATCAGGATTTGGAAACAAGACTAGACCATAGATTAAGAGAGCCAGAATGTCTTCATACACCCTGAAGTCTAAGTCATTCCACAAACTGTTAGCTTTACCGATCAGAAACTTAGCCAAGAAACCCTTAGCTCTGCTTCTAGTCACCCAGTTGTCCATTACCTCCTTGTGGGTCAAGGGAAGGGCTGCAACAATCTCCTCAAGCCTAAGAGTCTTTTCCCAACCAGTGAAGGGAGTCTGATCCAAGATAGGGATACCAAGCAAATCAGAGAATTCTTCCAGGGTAGGGACCAGCTGGAAGTCTTGAAAGGTGAAGCAATTGTACAAGGGATCATAAAACTGGGTCATGACACTCATCAGTTGTTGGTCCCACTTTGCAGTGACTAAACCGAGAAGAGAACCATGCCTCTGGATGAAGGAGGTAGTGTTTGGAATTTTGCTAACCAATTCTTCAAGAAACTCAGGTGGGTGAACAAAGTTGAACCGGATAGTGTTCCTTCGCATAGGCATTATGATGTCCTACAAAATAGAGCAAAGATGAAACCCTCTTGTCTTTGAAATGGGTCAGTCCTTATGCAGGATGCATGCAATGTCTATGATGGCATGATGTTATGATAAAGCACACCACGAATATTCACAAAGGCAAACATGATAAGGCACACAAGTCACACAAGACAACCCTTAGAGTTTAGGCCAGCATGAAGTTTGGGGTACTACCCTCTTGACGTTTGTTGGTTAAGACATGTCCTATCAAAAAGTAATCGGGTTCTAGAGGATCCCAATATCACTGACTACCCTCAATCGGTCATAACTCCAGCATCGCAATCTTTTCTTGCGGCCAGAACCATCGCGAGAGTTTAGCCTCAATGGGTGTAGCATACTGCTACTGTTCTATGGCCAAGTTGGGTCAAATTAGGGTTCTAAGGTCGGTTGGTGCTTAATGACTCCTCAGAAGACCCATATTCTCCTCGTTGCAACACAAGGGATATCGGTACAGACCAAGGTGCCACACCAATGTAGCCACTGCTTCACCTGTGTCGGTCTACGCCGGACAGGTCCCTCACAGCTTATGCTACCTAACAGGGTATCCCCAGATCCGGGTTAGGATCTATGAAACTCCAAGACAAAGCCCATAATAATAAAGCAAACAAAACATTCAATTGAAAACATAAGTATGAGCTATCCTAAGGTACACCTCACTTTAAGATTTTCCCCAGTAGAGTCGCCAGTTCTGTGATCGGTGGAAATGAGAACTGACTGTTTGAAGCTGGATCACGTATGTCGCGGTAAGCAAGAGTCGTCACCGTCTTTTATTTTCTCCAACAATGGAAAGGACAAAAGCACAGCAAAATTCCTTTTCGAGATGTTTCTCGGTTCGGGAGGTAGATTATAGAAAGGGAAGGTGTTAGCACCCTTTCTATCCATGGTTATCCATGGGCTCTTAGGTACTTGCTCTTATGTTTTCGAAAGATGTTTGCTTTTCAAGTGTGTGTGGGTTTGAAAAAAATTTCATTGAAAGATTTCTGAGTGACTCTTGTATCTGTCCTCAAGAGTGTTTGAAAAATTTGTTTTGGAAGCTTTTGAAAGTGTCAGTGTGAAAAGATTTTTGATTTGTTTTTGAAGAGAGCAAGTACCCATGAGTCATCTACCTACTCTAAGGAATTAGGCTGTGTAAAAGTCCTTAAGGTAGTTCCATCCCACCATTGAAAGGTAGGTAGCACCACCGTTGGAGGTGTTCGGGTCAATTCAATTTTAGGGACAGTGTGGTCACCGAAGCAATAGTAGGACACCTTAGAAGTAACCCTAATGTCTTAGATCCTTTTTAATCCGAGGCAACCGTTTCGAGGCAACTGGATCTTGGACATAAGAGCGACCGCTAAAACATCCTATACTTGACGACCACTTTCGAAGGCAATGAGTGAGGCGTACCCTAGAAGTGGTGTGTGCATTGTGTGTTGTTTTCATGTTAACATTTATCTTGGATCATGGCATTGTGAGCTACGAGTTGTTTTTTAATTACCATACATTCTTCCATGCAATTTAGCAGTTTAAGAGTGCGGGAAATTTAATACAAAAAGGTAAAAGTTACGCTATTACAAGGCGCGGGTCTATACATCGCCAAAATATAAAGACCCGTTTTTGATAAAGATGCAGAAAGTAAAGAAAAGCGATAAACCTAATTACTATTACATCCTTGAACAGTTACATAATAATCCAATACGAAAATAATGTGCAAAATAGAAATTAAATCGGGAACGTCCGAGGGTTTTGAATCCTTTGCTTGAAATTAAATTAAATTAAAACCTAATTAACTATTTAATTAAAGAAAAGAAAGTGTGTTTTTATGTTTTTTGTATTTAATGAAAATAAAGAAGTTAAAATTAAAAGGAAACCCTAGATCTAAGTTTATTTTAACTATTAATGAAAATATTAAAGTTAACCTAATTTAAGCTAATTAATTAATTTACATGTTATTTACAAAAATAATAATAATAATCAATAATGATAAAAATAATTAAAAGTCAAAACCTAATTCTATACAATTTTATTTTTTTAGAAAAAAGGATTAAGATTAAAACCTAAATTAACTAAGTTAATTATTAGAATTTATTTACAAAAATATGTTAATGGCAAATTTAATAAATAATTAAAAACAAACATTTTTGAGTTTCTGATTTTTATTAGGAAAAATTATTTGTGGTGAATTAATTAATTAAAACAATTGAAAAAATTAAAAGAAAAGAAAAGAAAAGAAAATTAATTATGCAAACCAAGGGGGTGTCTGGCCCAAAGTGGAGGTTTTTGTGAAGCAATTCAGGCCCATTAAGACAAAGCCTGGTTGACTTTCCTGATTGTGTACGTGCTGTTTGACTGGAGCATACCATGGATTCCATCTCCTGGCCTTCAGATTGTTCATCCAGGCCACTTGGCAAGCTTAGGCGTGGGTACGTATGGTGGAACGTTTGCGAAGCGCTGTACCTGAAAGCATTAAGAAAAATATGAAGAATATATGGGGGACCTGGGAATCAAACCCAGGTCCCAATGCTTGCAAGACACGTCCTCCACCATCTGAACCATGAAGCGCATTTGTATACATATTGATAAACAAATATTATATATGAAAAAAACAATAATTATGCTGGGAGCTCAAAAACGCGCGCCATATTTGAATGCTCCAGTCACGCATTGCCACCTATTGTCTTCTTCATCTTTTTCCTGCAAATATAAACAAGATAGCGGGGGTTTTAAACCCCCACAAAACACAAGTCCCAATAATAGCGATTAGAGGTATGGGTCACATAAAAAAGGCGCGAGGGTCTGGTTGAATTCGTCTGGCCTTGACGAATTCAACCATAGTTATGACGTGGTCCAATTTTTCCTTATGCCTAAAGCCCTAATTTGGAGCTTCAGAAACCCTAGGTTTCGTCCATGGTGATCTTGGATTCAGGGCGCGTTAGTTCAATTAAACTGTCTCATTAGCTTCAGAAGGCCCCTAACAACACACACCAATAAAAAAATGGATTAAAAGCACGTGAAACATGATATGCAGATTTGAAAAATAAGGCAAACCGTGTGGCTTATTGTCTTTGATTCTTTGCGTGTTCAGACTGGTTCTTGATGCCAATAGACTCCTGGAGACTCAGGCAAGGTGTTTGAATCCTTTTTAGGCTTTGAAATGCGCTGCAAATAGGAAATCAGTTTCACACTTTTCTTGAGTTTTTTTGCAATTTGGCTATGGAGTCTTAGCAGCTTTCACGTGTGTTTTACACTAGGGTTGGCCTCAGCATATGTATGTGATGTGAATTAGGTTAAAACTTTGGCCCAAAAGTCCATGAAATTAAGTTTGCAATCTTTGATTTTCAATCATGTAATTTTCAATCTTTTTCAATGAAAACCTTGCCAAATATGGATGATCTTCCCTTTTTGATTGAGAAACGAGTTTGCCAGCTTGCCCTGATTTGATTTGCTTCACAAAAGATCCAAAAAACATATCTTTTTGATTTTCCTATAATTAAAACCAATTAAATGAATTAATATTAATATAAATTCAATTAATTAATTAAAAATAAGAAAATAAATTATTTTGAGCTCAATGGGTCGTGCATAGGCTTTGGGTAAAGATTCAAGAAAGAATTTGAGGCCCATTAGCAAAAATGAAGTGTTTTAGGCAAAGTTGACTTTTGAAAGTTCCCAAAAATTTCCCAACTTATCCAATGCATATCTTGCTCAATTTTGAAGCTATGAACATGTTATTGGACATTTTGGAAAGGTATTGAAGTCCTCTAACCAATGCCTTTGGTCCCATGTCATTTTGATTTACCAATCTCAAGTTATGGTCTTTGACTTAAAGTGCCTTTTTGTTGACTTTTGAAAATGACCTATAATGTTGAAATTGATAACTTTTTGTGAGAGCATTTATTGTACTTGGAGTGTGAATATGAGTTGTAGGAAATGTCATCCCCTTCAAAATGAGCTTTGGATGGGATTTTTCTGATAAACCATGAAAAAGTTATGCCTTGGTCAATTTGCAGTTGACTTTTCAGCTGTCCAAAAATAGAAACTTTTGCATCTTGAGACTTTTTGAGCCATGCTTGTGGAATCATGATCAAGAATTGATCAAATGATGATTGTGGCTTCAAAATGAGATGTTGACCAAAAATTTTGACTTTTGACTGTCAAATGACCATTTTACCCCTGCAGTTGACTATGGAGCAATTAGGGCTTTTTACTGTGCAACTTGATGTTGTGAGTCTTGAAACTTGACATATGGATGCTTGACAATGTATATAGGCACATGGGACTTGATTGGACCCTTGAAAACCTCAATTTATTTGCCAGAACCAAAACCCTAATTTTGACTGTGTTAGGAGGCAATTGGACTGTGCAACCCTTGAGAGATTTTGAACCATTTGGAGATTGACCCTGACAAATCTTGAAGAATATGGGAGGGCAAATTTTGGGGTACAACACTCTCACATTGACAAACACCACTAAAGTTAGGGTTAATTTCCTTAAAGTCAGGTGGTGATTCAGAGGTTTTCATGGAGTATGGTTCATTAGTGAACCTCATCGTTCTAAGGATCTCCTTCATTGATTGAAGTACAAGTTATCGTGTCAACTAAGGGAATTGAGGATAGGGAATTCAAATAAGGAAGTATGGTTGTGATATTAGTCAGGCATGACATGTTATTCAGTTCAAGTTCTTATAAAGGATCAAAATGAAACAGGCATGGAAAACATTACGAAGTGTGTGGAACCAAAAGCTCATAGTCCTTTTCGGTTCATGATTTCAACAATTGTTGTGGATCAATTCAAAGGATCAAAGGTCCATGTTACAAACGAAAGGGGTAACACTAAAATGTTATTTGAGGTACGAGTAATATCAACTCATATTCAAGATGGGCATTACAAACTTAGAGAAGGATTTAAATTTGTTGAGAAAGGTCATGACAATTGCAAGATCAATCTCATGTCAATAAACATCCATTACATACTATGGTACAAAATTTTATTACAACTTGGTTCATGCAAAACATAAGGACCTAGATCTACATTCAGAATGCTCCCTCAGATTTTATTTGTATTCATTCACTTTTCCTTGGCTTGAGAAGATCTCCATGAGTCCGTCTCGAGTTTTTCTTGCTCTCCACCCTAAGTCTTGCCCTGCATCCAAAACCAAATTATGCCAAACAACAAACTTGCTTCAAAACTTGAAACCAACCATGCTCTGCAATTAATCAATCAGCAGCTCAGTGATGAATAACAGAATTCATAATAGTTTTTTAAATAATTCATAACAAAACCCAGCTTGTAACTCCCTCTAACTAAACCATCACCAACAGCCAAAACTTTTCACCAAACTCCCAAATTGCAACTGAAAAACCTCTTCTCCAAACAGAAATTACAGCAGGAAATAGAAAAGCAGAATTATTAACGCCCCATTCACCCTTCTAATTTCCAACTCCTAACCAATCTCTAACAACCCCTAACCCTCATAACTTCTCTAACAAAAACTTTCCAAACCGAAACTAATCCAAATAAAACCAGTTAATCAGCCCTGCACAATCAAACCAACTAGCCTCTAACCAACTACCTAACTAACAGTCAAAACAAAAATTATAGCAAAAAGATTTTCAAAACAGAATTCTAAACCCCTAACCAAATATAACTCCCTAACTTCCGATTCAAAATCTTCTAACTGTTTATAAACAGAATAATAGCTCCAACAAATTTCTAGCAACAACCTCTAACAGAAAACAGAAATTCCTAATAGATTCCTACCTTCTAACCAATTCTATAACAAACTTCCAGTAGGGTATAACAGAAAGAAGAACGGAGAGAGAGAGAGAGAGAGAGAGAGAGAGAGAGAGAGAGAGAGAGAGAGAGAGAGAGAGAGAGAGAGAGAGAGAGAGGGATTTCACGGTTCATAACACAAATAGAGAAAAGTTTACCAGAAGATAACATAATAAGTCAGAAACTATGTTGATTCAGTAAATAAAAATAAGTGAGGAGAAGGAAAATCACAAATCAGGTAAACCAGAAACTCAGAAGGAAAATTCTAAAACTCTCCTCATAATCATTTTGATCCTCATCATCCATTTTCCAAGTGATTTTTACCTCAGCAGATCTAAAACAGTCCTCTAACAGCTCTCTAACAAACCTCTAGCCAACTAATTCCTAACTGTTGTAATAGCAGAATCTGCCAGCTTATCAACATTCCAAATAACTTCCTCAATCCCTAACAGTCCAACAAACTTCCAACAGCAAAATAACTAAACTGAATTCCCATCTGAATTCTAACTCCCTCTAACTTCCTAATCTCTAACAGTTCACAACTTCCATAAAAGATTTCATAACAACCAGAACATAATTCTCTCACAGTCAACACACTCCAAAACCGACCTCTTTATCCCAAAAAAATGACCATCTTCAACCTACTTCTGCCTCCAACCTCCGAGCCAATCTTCATTCATATACACTCCCTCAACATTCAATATTCTCGCAACCTCACCATCACCACCCTCAATTCAGACGCACACCAATTTTTAGAACTCTCATTTTCCATCCACTATTCAGTCTAAATTTTTTGCACAGGATTCATTCTCATATCACCATAACAAAATTCAACTTCTCTACAAGCCTTGATCTCCATAATCATCGTTCAGAATTCAACCTCATCATTATTCTAAAGCTTTTTGTCAATCACACCTAGTGCAGAAGCACCACACATCCAGAAAACCATCGGAAGAAAGAGATGAAGTAGAAGACTCGCAGAAGAACAGTAGAATACAAACAAGAAGGAAATCAGAGCAGAAGAAGATAAGGTCTCAAGAACATACCTGCGATCGATGTTTTCTCCTCTTTCGTCTCCTTTGCCACAGGTGCATTTTACTTTGTCCTTTCACCTGGTTCTTGATACGTAAACATAGAGTAAGATGAGAGAATCCGAAACCCCTATTAAAACATGGTCAGGAGCGCCACCGCCATCATTTATCTTCACTTTTATAGCCTAGGATTTAGACCTAAATACGTGAAATTGGACAAAACGGGGGAGATATTGTGAGGGAAGGTGATTAGGCGAGTCGAATGGCGGTGGCGAATTGTGGTTTCAGTAGGTGATGGCTCTAACCGCAGTGGTTGTTTTCCGAAGAGAAGAATTAACTTGGACAAGGGAAGAAGAGAATATAATTAGGTTTGAGAGGGTTTGAACGACCACAATCCCTGCGTAATACGACATCATTTTTATTTATCCAATTCTTTTAACTCTTATTGAATAACAACATGTTTAGGATGGAATGGGAAATTTGGGGGCTGCGCCGAATTTGCTTTGATTAGGCCCTCTCTTTGCGTTTTTTTCCACTTGAAGCTGAAGCTCTTTAACAAAAAATCTATTGGTGGACTCGTTAGAATTGGGCCTTAGTGCCAGTAGACTGTAATACCTAATGACTTCAGTTTTCACCCCCCTTGAGCTTATATTTTTATTAAGATTCAAGATCTTTTTTAATTTTTTTATATATCCTTGTTATAATAAAATCAATAAAAATAGTAGATTTTAATAGAAATTTTAGGAATTAATTATTTAACTTTTGGAATTCTCCTCACATAAAAATAACTAATAAAAAATACTTTTTCTCTTTTAGTTTTTATCCGTATTTTCATGTCGCTTTGCCATGTTATATTTAGACGCGTTTGTTCATTGTGCAAGGTACATTTTTTTGCTTTCGATTATGTAACATAAGATGTAGTTATGTAATCGAAGCACACGGCTTATGCTCGCTCCTGATGCGACACGCCTTATTTCTCATCGTCTTGAGAAACTCATATTATATTATGTGTGGTCTTGATACATGTGATATTTTATGAACTTTGTGCAGGAACTTCTGATTACGCGTTGCATTTGCAACACGTGATTGCCTTTATCTTATTTGGATATCATTCCTGACTTTGTTTATTTCTTGGTGAAGCTTGCTCGACGCATACTCCCGGCTTCTCCATTTCTTTCGTTTGCTCTTGACGATTTGCTTGCTTGTGGTAGTCGCGGCTACTACCTTCGTACTTCTTCACACTTTATTACATTTCTTTACCGCTTTTCTAGATATCATGAGAAGTAGGGATTACTGCTTTCTGATGCCATGAGAAGTAGGGTAGAGATGTATGACAGAGGTCTCTGTTGTTGATTATGTCAGGAACCCCTCTGGTTTATTTAAATACCCGTTTAGGGCAATTCTGCATTAATTTCCATTGTGTGCTACCTGTGTGTGGTTTGTTTAAAACCTTACCTTTGTGTAGGTATTCTGCAAATGTATGTTTATGTTTTGTGCCCGCATTATTCCCCCATCCCTTATTGAAGTCCTCAAAAGGAGGAGAGCAGGGAGGGTTAGCAATCGACCCCCGCAATTTCGTCCGTGTCATCCTTAGCTTGTGACGCACCACAAAGCTTCAGAGTTGGGCCTGGTCATGCATATCGAGTCATCAAGTGGGGAAGGGTTCCGCAATCGAACCCTCACGATTTGTCAGGAGTTCTCATTGGCCGATGCTGATACTCAGTGATCATTTATATCATCTTCTATCGCTTTCCTCGATCTCCTATATCTTGGTTAGGTGTTCAATCGCTTTGGAAATCACATTTTATTTCTTCATCTCACTTCCTTTAGCAGTAGTAAACAGTAAGCATAGTTTAAACACACCCATAAGACAGACAACAAGAGTAGATATCGTAGAATAATACAGGCGCGTGGGGTGCTAATACCTTCCCCTCACATAACATACTCCCTTACCCGATCTCTCAGTCGCAAGACCGTGACTTCTCCCTTCTCAGGTTTACTCGATGTTTACCTTTCCCTTCCCGTGGGATGAAAGAAGTTCGATGGCGACTTCATTGTTTGATGATTTTCAGCCGATTGTTTCACCAGAGTGGCGCCGGAGCCCTAGCTCCGGTCGTCTTCTCCGACCATCCTTTTTGTATCACCTGCAAAATAAACACCATTAGGTAGAAAATAAGACCCTACCCCCCAAAATTGAAGGCTACGAATTAAATGGTGCCCTTGTTTTGGACTGAAAAGGCTTGGTTTGATGGCTAGGATGAAAACAATGCAAATCGGTACAATCATGGTGTGATCGGTGGATCTGGAACTGACTGTTTAACGCTGGTTCGCGAAATGTCGCGGAAGCAAGAGTCGCCACCGTCTTTTATTTTCTCCAACATGGAAAGGACAAAAGCACATAAAAATTCCTTATGAGATTGCTCTCGGTTCGGGAGGTCGATTTATAGAAAGGGAAGGTGTTAGCACCCTTTCTATCCATGGTTATCCATGGGCTCTTAGATACTTGCTCATTTGTGTTTTCAAAATGTGTTTGCTTTTCAATTGTGAGTGGGTTTGAAAAAGTTTCGTTTAAAGATTTCAGATCGACTCTTGTATCAGTCCTCAAGAGTGTTTGAAAAATTGTTTTGAAAGCTTTTTGAAAGTGTCGGTGTGAAAAGAGTTTTGATTTGTTTTTTTAGAGAAAGTATCTATGAGTCATCTACCTACCCTAAGGAATTAGGCTGTGTAAATGTCCTTAAGGTAGTGCTATCCCATCATTGAGAGATAGGTAGCACCACCATTGGAGGTGTTCGGGTCAATTCGTTTGTAGGGACAGTGTGGTCACCGAGCAACAGTAAGACACCTTAGAAGCTACCCTTATGCCATTGAACTTTTTATTCCAAGGCAACTATTCTGAGGCAACCGTTTCGAGGCAACTAGATCAATGGACATAAGGACTCACTAAGACGTCCTATACTCGACAACCACGTTTCGAGGGGCAAGGCAACAGTGAAGAGTACCCTAGGAGTGGTGTGTGAATTGTGTGTCATTTTCAGTTATAGTTTATCTTGTCATGCATTGGGTGAGCTACGCTTTGATTTTATTTGGGCCATTCATTCTTTCATGTGATTAGCAGTTAAAAGGTGCGGAAAATAAAAGTCCTACGCTATTACAAGGCACGGGTCTATACATCGCCAAATTAACAAAGACCCGTTTTTTAAATAAAATGCGGAAAGTAAATAAATGTCCTAATTACTATTACAAAGCTTTGGGGCAAATACATTATATTTAAAAAGGAAATAAAAATAAACATGCGAAAAGAAATTAGAATCGAGTGCGAGGGCGTTGGACCCTTTAAAGAAATTAAATTGAAATTACAAATTAATTAATTATTTAACGAAGAAAGGAAATTATTTTTATGTTTTTTTGTATTTAATGGAAATAAAGAGAATTAATTAAAATTAGAAATTAAATAAAACCCTAGTTCTAAATTATTTTTAATTATTAAAGAAAAAGATTAAAGTTTTAACCTAATTTATACTAATTATTTAATAACATGAGTATTTACAAAAATAATTAATAGTCAATAATAATAATAATAATAATAAGAAAAATTTATTTATTGAGAAAAAGAATAAAAATGCTAAAAACCTAATTTTTATGTTTTTTAGTTTAGTTAAGAAAAACATTAAAGTTGAAAAACCTAAAATTAAACTAGTTTGATTATTTAAAATTTATTTACAAAATATATTAATGCATTAAATATTAAATAAATACTTTTTATTTTTCTTGATTTCTGATTTTTTGGTTTTATGAAAATTATTTTGGTGAATTAATTAAAACAATAAAACAAATTAAAAAGAAGAAAAGGGAAAAAAATAATAAAAGAAAAAAGAATAAAAAGATTGAACAAACCCTGGGGGTGTCTGGACCCAAAGGGAGGTTTTTGAAGCAATCAGGCCCACTGCAATCCAGGCCTTTGTTGACTTTTTTGGAATTGTGTATGGAGCGTTTGACCAGCGTGCATGGTGGACTCCAGATTCTGGCCTTTGGATTGGGACTTCTGGACGCGTGGCAAGTGAGCATGCGTGGGCATTTGATGGACCACTGGAGCGAAGTACCACTTGATCATGTTACAAACAAAATTATGAAGAAATATGGGGGACCTGGGGATCGAACCCAGGTCCCAGTGCCTGCATGACAAGTCATCTTCCACCAAGCCAAATGCGTTTCTTTGTTAGTTTAATGGAATAGAAATAATATAAGAGAAAAGATAGTGTTATGCTAGATCAAAATAAAACGCGCCAATTATTCAAACTACCCAGTAACGCTGAGACACGTCCACCTTCTTCTTCGTTTTCCCTGTATTTACAAAACAGATAGCGGGGGTTTTAAACCCCCACTAAGCTTCAACCTGCAAAATAGAGATTAGCATATAGTCAAAAAGAAAAAGGGCGCGATGGTTGGTTTCTATTCGTTGGAAGGTCCTGGTTTCAATGGTACTGGTTTGAATGTCCAATTGTTTCATATGAGGAAAGCCCCAAATCAAAGCTTCTGCAACCCTAACGCATGTTCATGGCAACTTCTCATACAGGCAATATTAATTCAATTGGATAACACCATTAGCTTCAGAGCATTCATGTTAGTACAAATCAATCATTAAAATGCATGGAAAATGTCTAGAAATCAAAACACGATTAAGAATAATTTTATGAAAAGTGAGACTTCAATCTACCAATTCCTTGAGTATGGAGGCGTGGTTTTGATTGAAAAAGCTTCCTGGATGTGTCAGGAGTGTATTGGAATGGTTTTTGATCTTTGAAACAAGCTCTAGCTATGAAAACAGTTTTTGATATTTTGTGAAAAAAGTGCAACCTTGTTCTCTGAGTTTATGCGCAGCTTTCTTGTCCTTGGCATTAGGTTTATGGTTGTGCATATATGTGGAAGGAATTAGGTCAGAAAGACCAAGCCCAAAGCCTTTGCATTGATGATTTTGAATATTTGATTTTCATGATCTTTTTTCAATCTTTTCCATACCAATCTTATGCCAATCATTGCCAATCATGGAAGATTCTTTCCTTTTGAGGGATGCACGAAATATTGAGCTCTTAATGGGAGAATATGCTGCACAAAAAGATTCAAAACCTTTATTTTAGTATTTTTTCATAATTAATTTTAATTAAGTGAATTAATAATAATAAAAATTCAAATGATTAATCAAAAATGAAAAAATAACTCCCTTGGATGTCAATGGGTCGTGCATAGCCTTTGGGTAATGATTCATGGAAGAAATTGAGGCCCATTAGCAATTTTGAGGCATTTGAAGCAAAGTTGACTTTTCAAAATTCCCAAAAATTTCCCAACTTCCACAAGGCATATCTTGCTCAATTTTTAAGCTTTGATCATGTTCTTGGACATTTTGGAAAGGTCTTGAAGTCCTCTAACCAATGCCTTTGGTCCCATGTCATTTTGATTTACCAATATCAAGTTATGGTCTTTGACTTAAAGTGCCTTTTTGTTGACTTTTGAAAATGACCTATAATGTTGAGATTGATAACTTTTTGTGAGAGCATTTCTTGGACTTGAAGTGTGAGGATTAGTTGTAGGAAATTTCATTCTCTTCAAAATGAGCTTTGGATGGAATTTTTCTGATAAACCATGTGGAAGTTATGCCCTAGTCAATTTGCAGTTGACTTTTTCAACTGTCCAAAAATAGAAACTTTTGCATCTTGAGACTTTTTGAGCCATGCTTTGAGAATCATGATCAAGAATTGATCAAATGATTTTTGTGGCTTCAAAATAAGATGTTGACCAAAAATTTTGACTTTTGACTGTCAAATGACCATTTTACCCCTACAGTTGACTGTGAAGCAATTAGGGTTTTTGACTGTGCAATTTTGTGTTGTGAGTCTTGAAACTTGGCATATAGATGCTTGACAATGTTTATAGGCATGTGGGACTTGTTTGGGCCCTTGGAAACTTCAACTTCTTTGCCATAAACAAAACCCTAATTTCTAACTGTTAGGAGGCCATTGGACTATGCAACCCTTGGGAGATTTTGAAGCATGTTCTTAGCAAACTTTGGAGAATATGGGAGGGCAAATTTTGGGGTACAACAGTTGCCCCTGTTCAATCTTCGTAGACTTGAGGATGTAGATTGGATGACATGCCTTTCGTAATCCGAAGGTGGAAGATGATTGAACACTAGAGTGCCCAGAAATTTGCGCTCACATGTTAGCAGTGTGATGGTGGGAATGGGCTTACAGATGCCATTTGGAGATTAATGGATAGGACGATGGGCTTATAGATGCCATGTTGAGGGGTGATGGATAGGTGGATGGGCTTATAGATGCCATCTGGAGGTCGATCGCGTAAGAGATTCCTTAGCGAGAACTTGCGTACCTGAAAAAAGAAAGATAATTACCTGGCCTGTTACAGGAGTTGACCTAAAAATTCTTTATATAGACGCGCCCTGGCTGGATACGGGTATCGAATCTTTGAACTCTTCAGACGTGCCCTGGCGAGATACAGGAATCGAGTCTGGAGCTTCAACAGGTTTTTGTTGATAATGATGTGATGAAGGAATCTGAGACGATTGCTACCTCAGCAGGATGACGAATGGATCAGGGACGATTACTACCTCAACGGGACGATGAGAGAACCTTGGGCTATTACTACCTCAACGAGATGATGAGAGAACCTTGGACGATTACTACCTTAACAGTAACGATGAGAGAACCTTGGGCGATTACTACCTCAACAGTAACGATGAGAGAACCTTGGGCGATTACTACCTCAATAGTAACGATGAGAGAACCTTGGGCGATTACTACCTCAACAGTAATGATGAGAGAACCTTGGGCGATTACTACCTCAACAGTAACGATGAAGGAATCTTGGATGTCTTCTAATGAGTCTTCATCAGGAAAATCTTTAGGAATCGATTTAACTGGACCAGAGAAGGCCTTTGACTGGATCGGCATCAGAAAAATCTTTAGGAATCGATTTAACTGAACCAGGCAAGGTCTTGGATTAACTTCAACTGGATAAGAATCAGAAAAATCTTAGGGTCGATTTAACTGAACCAGAGAAGGTCTTGAAATAACTTCAACTGGATAAGAATCAGAAAAATCTTAGGGTCGATTTAACTGAACCAGAGAAGGTCTTGGATTAACTTCAACTGGATAAGAATCAGAAAAATCTTAGGGTCGATTTAACTGAACCAGAGAAGGTCTTGAAATAACTTCAACTGGATAAGAATCAGAAAAATCTTAGGGTCGATTTAACTGAACCAGAGAAGGTCTTGAAATAACTTCAAATGGATAAGAATCAGAAAAATCTTAGGGTCGATTTAACTGAACCAGAGAAGGTCTTGGATTAACTTCAACTGGATAAGAATCAGAAAAATCTTAGGGTCGATTTAACTGAACCAGAGAAGGTCTTGAAATAACTTCAACTGGATAAGAATCAGAAAAATCTTAGGGTCGATTTAACTGAACCAGAGAAGGTCTTGAAATAACTTCAACTGGATAAGAATCAGAAAAATCTTAGGGTCGATTTAACTGAACCAGAGAAGGTCTTGGATTAACTTCAACTGGATAAGAATCAGAAAAATCTTAGGGTCGATTTAACTGAACCAGAGAAGGTCTTGAAATAACTTCAACTGGATAAGAATCAGAAAAATCTTAGGGTCGATTTAACTGAACCAGAGAAGGTCTTTGACTGGATCGGCATCAGAAAAATCTTTAGGAGTCGATTTAACTAAACCAGGCGAAAGTCTTGGAATATCTTTGACTGGATAAGAATCAGAAAAATCTTAGGGTCGATTTAACTGAACCAGACGAAAGTCTTGGAATATCTTTGACTGGATAGGAATCAGAAAAATCTTAGGGTCGATTTAACTGAACCAGACGAAAGTCTTCCATAGATGTAGTTTTTTCTCTTTTGAGGGGACTACTAGGTCATATGAGTGGTCAGCGGTGTTTACTGATTCGTCTTTCCCTGAAACGGTAAAGGGTCAGTCATATGCAATGTCATGATGTATGAAATGCATGATATATATCAAGTAATGATGCTCTCAACATAAATGAGATTGTAAGATATGATGCGTTTATGCATGTATCATGATGTATGTAATGTTTTCGAATGTATTTTCGTCTAGGAAAATATATCGTTGACGAATGCCGGGAGTTAAATCCTGGGCTGATGGTTGAAGAGAGTTCTTCGTTTCCGCTGGGGATGAAGATTGCAAGAATGAACCGGTAGGAGAAGATGACTCAGTTGGGGAATAAACTTGATGAAGAGATTACTCTGCGGGGAATAACTACTCTAGCGATCTTGCTGGGGAACAATACTCTGTGGGAGGAGAGGTGCTTCGCTGAGATGAATGAGAATAACTTCGTTGGGGATACCGTTGTTATGTTGGAAGTTTTAATGGACTCCGCTGGGGATAGGAAGACTTCGCCGAGGACGATCTTTCCGTGGCTTTTGGCTAAGGATAACCCAGTTATATCCTGGTAGGGAAATAACCTTTGAATAAAGCCGGGGGACGCGTTCGTGCTCTGCAGGGGGGAAGCTTCCAGAATCTACTGGGGATAAGCTTACTGCTGGGGAGATGATTCAAACTTTCCTAGGGAAATCTTCAGACTGGACTCTCCTGGGGAGAATCTTTGAGATATATTGGGGAAGTGGCTCCGCTGAATGTCTGGTATACCGCCGGGGAACAATCTTAAATCGAGATTGTCGGGGATGCTTGTTCGGAATATTGCGCTGAGGAATGTCGAGATCTACTAGGGATACCCAACTTCCTTAAGGCTGACTGTAGACTTTGCTTGGGGAGAGTGCATTGACTTGTCGGCTCACTCTCTGGGGAGTTAAGGGATTTTGGTTATGTTCTTCGGCTGAACTTACCTTGGTACCTTGGAGGACAGAGCAATTAGATCGCTTAGACGACTCATTATTGCCCCTATTTCAGTGGGAGAAGGCACCTGTGGGGGTAGTTGACAAATCTTCTAGTAGACAGGTGACTAGATGCCGGGACATAGTCGTACGCTTAAATCCCTAATTTTTGCCTGGACCGCCCTTTCGGGTTTTCAGCCCACCGGGATACCCATTTTTGCCCAAGCCGCCTTTTCAGGTTTTCGACTTGCCGGGTGTACAGATTTTTTCATTTCATCCCTTATTTTTGCCCGAACCCTTTTGGTTCGCCGGGAAGCCCTTATTTTTGCCTAGGTGTGTCAACCTAGCGGGTCTTTGATTATGCGTAGTATTTTTTGACTATATCCACGCTCTCAGAATGTAGGGGGTTGCCCCTGTTAGAAGTGTTTTGCCATGCCACCAGAAGATGTTTGATCAGGCAAGATTCGTTGTTGGAATGCCCCCAAGTGACTCAGGAGGAGGTTTGCCCCTGGCTGTTTGGCATCTTGAGAGATTCCTTGAATCTTGACTGGACTGCCCCAGATGATGGACGATGATCGGGCCATGCCCCTTGATTGGAGGTGCTTTTGTTCATTAGGCATTCGTCGTGCGAATTTCTATGCTGTTCAAACAAAAAGTCATATGCAAACAAAGTTATGTTAAAAATGCAAAGCTTATGTCTGTCTTGAAGTTTTTGAAAAATGCATTTTTCAGTAAAACCAGCAAATTTTGTAAAATGTGATGTCAACTCAATACTTTATAGCAAGCTTTAAGGAGTCAGGATACCTTTGGTAACAGTATTCTTTCGAACTAACCCATGCTTCAGCTAGGACTTTTTAAGGGTTATAACGTGGCCTGGTTCACGGTTTAAGAAACAAAGGATAAAGGCTCAAATTATTTGTACCCACCCGTTCTTCGTGATGTTCTTCAAACCTAAACTCAGTTGATCGTGCGTTAGACCTTGTTTGAGTCTTTGTTTTGATATACCAGTGATGGCTCGGATATTGACAGTTTATTTTGAATAGGCAGTCATTTCTTTGTTAAGGGTTTATAGGACCTCTTTCTTTTGATTTTTGTTATCCCTGTTTTTTTTTTGCCTGAACTGTTCCTTTTTGTGATTACAGTCAGCGGGATGCCCCAGTTTTTGTAAGTATCCTTCATATGTTTTAACTTGACGGGCTTTTATTTTTTGAGAGATAAAAACTGCCTGTCTTTTGGTTACTCGGAACCATCACTGTCTTTCATTTTTTTTTGTAAGGACCTCTTTGGTGCCATTTGTTGTGCACTTGGATCAACTGAGAGAACTACCCTGCCCCAGGTTATGATAAAGGGTTTTAATTTTCGAAAAGAAACACTCATACTTCTTTGGCTCAAAGGGGGTTAACGAGGGATTATCTTCCTTATAACTCCAGTGTTTAGGATTTGAAACAATGCCTGTACCTCATCAGCGGGGTCTGTTCAAAAGCATATTGTATATCGTGGTATCGTTTTCGTCATCCTCCCTCAAGAGGCTTAGCATTATTAATTGAGAGTTGAACATCACAAAAAATGAAAGTAGTTTTGAATATAACGAAAACAATTGTATTAATTCCAAAACAGACATATGCAATGCATTAATGGACTAAAAGAGTTTGACATGATAATTGTTTGAACAAAAAAGAGAAAAATACAACTTGAAAAATCCTAATGAGCAAAAAGTCTTCTCCTCTCTGGGCTTGTCACTTCAAATGGTGAGCCTTGGAGGGATGGTAGAAAAACTCAGCTTGACCATCTTGTGTAAACTCCAATGCTCCTTCATCAATCAGGTCCTGGATCTTGTTCTTCAGAGCCCAACACTCATTTGTGTCGTGTCCCGGGCTAGCAGAGTGGTAGGCGCACCTTTTATTGAGATGATAATTAGGAGCAGATGTGTTGGGCTTCCGGAGAGGGGCCCTTAATGTGATCAGGTTCAATCTCAACAGGCGTTGTAAGTCTTGAAACAGCGACATGTTGAGCTGGGTGAATTGCCTCCCAGGCTTGTCTGGCTTGCTCTGATCAACCCATTATTCTTGGTGAAGTCGTTGTTGGACTTGTGAAGTGATAGCAATTTGGAGAGGTCTATTCATTGAACCAATCCTCTGACTTCTTGGAGACTGATTACCGGCTTGGTCCCCAGCCTTGGCTACTTGCTTCATACTGTCTTGTTGAAGCTGGTTGATCACAATTCTCAACTCTTCTTGTTCCCGAGCTAAGCCTTGGATAAGGGTCATTTGCCCCAGCATCTGAGTCCTCATTGCATCTATCTCCGCTTGCATATGTTTCATCCGTTCATCTTTACCGTCTTCTGGATTGTTCTTGACCAAATTCCCCATGAGGAGTGTCCTTAACTCTTCCTTCCCCTTGGATAGGCTTAGGAAGATCTCCTTGAACCGAGTCTCTTGAGCGTGAAGGCCCTGGTTATCTTGTTGGGAAGCCATTGCTGAAATAAACAGCGAAAAAGGGTAAGTAACCTGCAACAAGGGTACCTGTAATGCAATGATATGTATGTATGCATGCAATGTTTTCAAGGATCTCGCGGGGTAAACAAGAAAATCGTTAGAATTTGAATTCGGTGGCTTGATTGAAGGAACTTCCTGTTGTTGAGAGTCCTTCTTCAAGAGTCAAGGCTCACCATATCGAGTGGGTCATAGCCCCTGACTCAAATTATCAACCTTGGCTAGAGGAAAATAAATCCCCTTTGCCCCTTGCTATACATTTTGATTCATCATGACCTGCATCACAGACCCTTGAGATCCTTGAAATGGGTTAGTCCTTATGCAGGATGTATGCAATGGTATGATGTTATGCTATGCATGGAGTGATGTAAGTAGGCCCTGTAATGAGTCCCAATTAAGGACTGTTAAACCTGCAAGGAACTCATGTGTCAGATAACAAGCATGCAAATAGTCAAGTTTGAAGGCACACAAGTCACACAAAGAGCCCTTAGAGTTTAGGCCAGCATGGGGTCTGGGGTACTACCCTCTTGAAGTTGGTGGGCTCAAAACCTGTCCTATCAGAAGTAACTGGGTTCTAAGGGTCCCAATATCATTGGATTGCTTTCATTGTTCATCGTTTCGATTTAGCCACTGAACTGGCGACCGAAATATTCCAAGAAAACAACCCTCAATTGAGTGTAGTATCGAGTATCAACCAACCTCGGACTGCACCAAAGTCAGTTATCTCACTACCCTAAAGAGGCCAAGATGGTTCAATTAAGGTTCCTAAGGTCAGTTGATGCTTCACGACACCACACGGCGGCCCCGTACTCTCCTTGATTGGACTCAAGGATTACCGGTACTCACCAAAGTGCCACATCAACGTAGCAGACTGTTTCAACCATGTCGGTATACCCCGCACAGTTCCCTCACAGCCTTGTTGCTACTTTCTAAGAAGGTACCCCAGATCCGGGCTAGGATCTATAGAACTCCCAAGACAGTCCCACAATAATAAAGCAAACAAGCACAACAATTGAAAACACAAGTGATCTTAGTCCTAAGGTACACCTCACTTTAAAGTAGTCCCCAGCAGAGTCGCCAGTTCTGTGATCGGTGGATCTGGAACTGACTGTTTAACGCTGGTTCGCGAAATGTCGCGGAAGCAAGAGTCGCCACCGTCTTTTATTTTCTCCAACATGGAAAGGACAAAAGCACAAAAAAATTCCTTATGAGATTGCTCTCGGTTCGGGAGGTAGATTTATAGAAAGGGAAGGTGTTAGCACCCTTTCTATCCATGGTTATCCATGGGCTCTTAGATACTTGCTCATTTGTGTTTTCAAAATGTGTTTACTTTTCAATTGTGAGTGGGTTTGAAAAAGTTTCGTTTAAAGATTTCAGATCGACTCTTGTATCAGTCCTCAAGAGTGTTTGAAAAATTGTTTTAAAAGCTTTTTGAAAGTGTCGGTGTGAAAAGAGTTTTGATTTGTTTTTTTTAGAGCAAGTATCTATGAGTCATCTACCTACCCTAAGGAATTAGGCTGTGTAAATGTCCTTAAGGTAGTGTCATCCCATCATTGAGAGATAGGTAACACCACCGTTGGAGGTGTTCGGGTCAATTCGTTTGTAGGGACAGTGTGGTCACCGAGCAACAGTAAGACACCTTAGAAGCTACCCTTATGCCATTGATCTTTTTATTCCGAGGCAACTATTCCGAGGCAACCGTTTCGAGGCAACTAGATCAATGGACATAAGGACTCACTAAGACGTCCTATACTCGACGACCACGTTTCGAGGGGCAAGGCAACAGTGAAGCGTACCCTAGGAGTGGTGTGTGAATTGTGTGTCATTTTCAGTTATAGTTTATCTTGTCATGCATTGGGTGAGCTACGCTTTGATTTTATTTTGGCCATTCATTCTTTCATGTGATTAGCAGTTAAAAGGTGCGGAAAATAAAAGTCCTACGCTATTACAAGGCGCGGGTCTATACATCGCCAAATTAACAAAGACCCGTTTTTTAAATAAAATGCGGAAAGTAAATAAATGTCCTAATTACTATTACAAAGCTTTGGGGCAAATACATTATATTTAAAAAGGAAATAAAAATAAACATGCGCAAAGAAATTAGAATCGAGTGCGAGGGCGTTGGACCCTTTAAAGAAATTAAATTGAAATTACAAATTAATTAATTATTTAACGAAGAAAGGAAATTATTTTTTATGTTTTTTGTTTTTAATGGAAATAAAGAGAATTAATTAAAATTAGAAATTAAATAAAACCCTAGTTCTAAATTATTTTTAATTATTAAAGAAAAAGATTAAAGTTTTAACCTAATTTATACTAATTATTTAATAACATGAGTATTTACAAAAATAATTAATAGTCAATAATAATAATAATAATAAGAAAATTTTATTTATTGAGAAAAAGAATAAAAATTCTAAAAACCTAATTTTTATGTTTTTTAGTTTAGTTAAGAAAAACATTAAAGTTGAAAAACCTAAAATTAAACTAGTTTGATTATTTAAAATTTATTTACAAAATATATTAATGCATTAAATATTAAATAAATACTTTTTATTTTTCTTGATTTTTGATTTTTTGGTTTTATGAAAATTATTTTGGTGAATTAATTAAAACAATAAAACAAATTAAAAAGAAGAAAAGGGAAAAAATAATAAAAGAAAAAAGAATAAAAAGATTGAACAAACCCTGGGGGTGTCTGGACCCAAAGGGAGGTTTTTGAAGCAATCAGGCCCACTGCAATCCAGGCCTTTGTTGACTTTTTTGGAATTGTGTATGGAGCGTTTGACCAGCGTGCATGGTGGACTCCAGATTCTGGCCTTTGGATTGGGACTTCTGGACGCGTGGCAAGTGAGCAGGCGTGGGCATTTGATGGACCATTGGAGCGAAGTACCACTTGATCATGTTACAAACAAAATTATGAAGAAATATGGGGGGCCTGGGGATCGAACCCAGGTCCCAGTGCCTGCATGACAAGTCATCTTCCACCAAGCCAAATGCGTTTCTTTGTTAGTTTAATGGAATAGAAATAATATAAGAGAAAAGATAGTGTTATGCTAGATCAAAATAAAACGCGCCAATTATTCAAACTACCCAGTAACGCTGAGACACGTCCACCTTCTTCTTCGTTTTCCCTGTATTTACAAAACAGATAGCGGGGGTTTTAAACCCCCACTAAGCTTCAACCTGCAAAATAGCGATTAGCATATAGTCAAAAAGAAAAAGGGCGCGATGGTTGGTTTCTATTCGTTGGAAGGTCCTGGTTTCAATGGTACTGGTTTGAATGTCCAATTGTTTCATATGAGGAAAGCCCCAAATCAAAGCTTCTGCAACCCTAACGCATGTTCATGGCAACTTCTCATACAAGCAATATTAATTCAATTGGATAACACCATTAGCTTCAGAGCATTCATGTTAGTACAAATCAATCATTAAAATGCATGGAAAATGTCTAGAAATCAAAACACGATTAAGAATAATTTTATGAAAAGGGAGACTTCAATCTACCAATTCCTTGAGTATGGAGGCGTGGTTTTGATTGAAAAAGCTTCCTGGATGTGTCAGGAGTGTATTGGAATGGTTTTTGATCTTTGAAACAAGCTCTAGCTATGAAAACAGTTTTTGATATTTTGTGAAAAAAGTGCAACCTTGTTCTCTGAGTTTATGCGCAGCTTGCTTGTCCTTGGCATTAGGTTTATGTTTGTGCATATATGTGGAAGGAATTAGGTCAGAAAGACCAAGCCCAAAGCCTTTGCATTGATGATTTTGAATATTTGATTTTCATGATCTTTTTTCAATCTTTTCCATACCAATCTTATGCCAATCATTGCCAATCATGGAAGATTCTTTCCTTTTGAGGGATGCACGAAATATTGAGCTCTTAATGGGAGAATATGCTGCACAAAAAGATTCAAAACCTTTATTTTAGTATTTTTTTCATAATTAATTTTAATTAAGTGAATTAATAATAATAAAAATTCAAATGATTAATCAAAAATGAAAAAATAACTCCCTTGGATGTCAATGGGTCGTGCATAGCCTTTGGGTAATGATTCATGGAAGAAATTGAGGCCCATTAGCAATTTTGAGGCATTTGAAGCAAAGTTGACTTTTCAAAATTCCCAAAAATTTCCCAACTTCCACAAGGCATATCTTGCTCAATTTTTAAGCTTTGATCATGTTCTTGGACATTTTGGAAAGGTCTTGAATTCCTCTAACCAATGCCTTTGGTCCCATGTCATTTTGATTTACCAATCTCAAGTTATGGCCTTTGACTTAAAGTGCCTTTTTTTTTACTTTTGAAAATGACCTATAATGTTGAGATTGATAACTTTTTGTGAGAGCATTTCTTGGACTTGAAGTGTGAAGATGAGTTGTAGGAAATGTCATTCTCTTCAAAATGAGATTTGGATGGAATTTTTCTGCTAAACCATGTGGAAGTTATGCCCTAGTCAATTTGCAGTTGACTTTTTCAACTGTCCAAAAATAGAAACTTTTGCATCTTGAGACTTTTTGAGCCATGCTTTGAGAATCATGTTAAAGAATTGATCAAATGATGTTTGTGGCTTCAAAATAAGATGTTGACCAAAAATTTTGACTTTTGACTGTCAAATGACCATTTTACCCCTATAGTTGACTGTGAAGCAATTAGGGTTTTTGACTGTGCAATTTTGTGCTGTGAGTCTTGAAACTTGGCATATAGATGCTTGACAATGTTTATAGGCATGTGGGACTTGTTTGGGCCCTTGGAAACTTCAACTTCTTTGCCAGAAACAAAACCCTAATTTCTGACTGTTAGGAGGCCATTGGACTGTGCAACCCTTGGGAGATTTTGAAGCATGTTCTTAGCAAACTTTGGAGAATATGGGAGGGCAAATTTTTGGGTACAACACATGGCATCCTTCATTTCAGTGTACATGGGACCATTACGATGGTCCAGACCTATTCAAGTATCCCTTAGAAGCATGTTAGTGATATTAATACAGTTTAAAATAAAACAAAATTAAAAATATGAATTTGCAAGAATTTTAAATCGATTATGCCATGTGATGAAGTTTCACGTGCTTTGGAACATTAAAACCAACCCAACCTTACTCTACGGGATTATTAGGAATGAATGAGAGGGTTGTTTGTAGTGAGAAGGGTTTGTATAAAGAGTTTGAAGTTCTAGGGTTCTTTGAAAAAGTTTGAAATTGTAACACTTTTTTGAAGGAAGGGTTTCGTGTGTTCCTTTGTTCTCTCTTTAATGTCTTATATAAAGATATAAATAGGGCAAATATATGGTGGGCTTAGACTCTTGTAATTTTATCTTATTTATTTTATATTATTAATGAATTAAATAAAAAATAATTAAAATAATTAAAATAAAATAAAGTCAAGGGGTGTAAGAACAATGTTTGAGGTGTGGGAAGAGCATAATACACGTTTGGACTCTTAAACCATGGCCCAATAGCCCAAACTATCAAGCTTTCTCATTTTGAACTTCATGCATTTGCTCAAAATTTCCCAACTTGCAATAGTCATAACTCACTCAATTTTTATCTTTTGAAGGTGATCTTGGACTTTTTGGGAAGCTCGAGATGTCCTCTACAACCTCTATGTTTATCATTTTTGCTTTTGAATAATTTATCTTGACGTAAGTTACCTTGACAAAAAGTGTCTTTTTATTGACTTTTGAAATGACCTGTAATGTATTGCCTTATATCTCTCAAATGATACATTTTTTGGATTTGATCTTAGAGATACAAAGTTATAGAAAATTGAATTCCCTTCAAAATGGGCTTTAGTTGGGGAAAATATGATGAAGCATGTGAAAGTTATGATTGGTCAAAGTTCAGTTGACTTCTCCTAACGAAACCCTAATTTGGAAACTTTAGGCTTTTGATGATTTGAGGGCTTTTCTTGAGGAATTATGATCAACCCTTGATAAAATGATGAATATCACTTAAATATGTTGATGTTTACCAAAAATCTTGAGGTTTGACCACATGTTGATCACAGTTGACTTTTTACCCAATATAGTTGATTTTCAGTCATCTGAGCCATTGACTGAGCAAACTTAAGATGCAAGGCTTGAAACTTGATATGTGCATTCTTGAAGACCTATGGAGAACCATGAAAACAAATTGAGACCTTGGGAACCCAATATTACTTGTGAAACATAAAACCCTAGTGTTGTACGGTGGGAGAACTGACTTTTAGGTTTTGTGTTTTATCGCAAATATTGCGGGTAACAAGAGTCGCCACCAACTTTTCTTTTATCCAATAAAGAAAAGGGTGAAAATAACATGAACGACCTTTTGAGAATTTTCAGAGTAAGGGGTGTAGGTTATGAAAAGGGAAGGTGTTAGTAGCCTTTTCATCCGTAGTTATCTACGGGCTCTTAATCGCTAGCTCACTTTGAAATACTTTATGTTTATATATGTTTGAAAATATTTTGAAAATGCCTAAGTACTGAAATTTTGTAATGATTCTCGTATTGTTGAGAATGTATAAAAAAATGTTAGTTTTGAAAGTATTTATTTGAAAGAAATTGTTGTATTTCAAAGTGTGAAGTGTGAGAGTTATTTTATTTTGTGAGCAAGCGATTACGAGCAATCTACCTACTCAAAAAGTATTTGTTCTTTTCCTCCTCCTTTAGATAGTGCTACCCTACTATTTGTTGGTAGGAAGCCCTATTTTTGGATGTGAGGGACAGACGCGGGTCATCGTGCAGTCATAGAAGGCAACTTGTAGGACGCTTTAGCAATTTTCATAAGGGGCTAATATCATTTACCGAAGGCAACATCGAAGGGTCATCGAGGGACACTGATCTTTTAAATCGAGGGTCTTTGCTAAAGTGTTCCATGTTCGAGGGACATGACTGTTTTATCCGAAGGCAACAAGCGTGGTTACCCTAGAGGTGTGTGTGTGAATAGTGTTTTGATTTCAGTTAACTTGTTTTGATTAGGATTATCTAGGGGTTGATTCTAAACCTTGCTATACACGCCTAAATACTATATGATGATAAGTAAAAGCGGTAAAGTACGTAAATTAAATATCCTATGCTATATCAACGTTTCAGGAATGGGGGTACAAGTTTATGAATGGGGATGTATCGAATCGAAAGTTCGATTAAAAGTCTAAATAAACAAACAATACAACCCAATCGAATTAAAAATAAACAATTAATTAAACTAAAACAAACTATTTAATAAAATCAATTAATAATATTAAAATAATATTTTTAGTTTAATTATTTAATTAAAAAAGTGTTTATATATTTTTTATATTTCATTTTATAAAACAAATAACTAAATAAGATAAAACAATAATAGAAAAATTTAGAGAAAATTTGGAAATGGGCCTGAGTTAAGCAGAAATTGGGAGTGTTGATAGTAGGGGGAAGTCCAGGCCCAGCTACAGGTCTGTGCAATCTGGTATGGTCAACCAGTGAAGGTTTATTGTAGGCTAGCGGATCTAAAAAATTGGATGATGTTGATGATGTCCTGATGGAGATCTAAAGGTTGATAGGACAAGGATGCATGGTAGGGATGATGGAAACGTGCGCACAGAATCAAGAGATTACCACTTGAATAGAGACAAGTATCCCAATGGTGGCAACACTTGTCACCACCGCACCAGCCAACCAAACCAACATAATAATAATTAGAAGGAACAAATTATTGTTAACATGTATTAAGGAAATATTAAAGGAATAAAAAAAATTCTCTTCCTCAATTAAATCCTTTGTCTCTCGGTCTACTCCACCCTTCATTCTCTGTCTCAAACATTAAACAAACAAAATAGACTCAGAAAAATTAAATCAAACACATATGGTTGTGAAGAACATAAATGGTGGCTCAGATGAACAAGGAGGCAGAGTACGGCGACGATCTTGAAGATCCACGGAGGAGATAATACGACATATGCTTCAGACGACAATGGCACAGATACATACGAAAGTGATCGAGTTGAAGAGATTGTAGAAGCACTTGAAGAAGATCTTAAGGATTGTCCCAAAATGTATGAGAGGTTGGTAAGTGATGCAGAGAAACTATTGTATAAAGGCTGCACTAAATTCACAAGACTGTCTGCGGTATTAAAGTTGTACAACTTAAAGGCGGGCAATGGATGGTCGAATAAAAGTTTCAGCGTTATTAGCCATTATGAGAGATATGCTTCCGGAGGATAATGTTCTTCCTAATCGAACATATGAGGCCAAGAAAATGTTGTGCTCTATTGGCATGAGCTATGATAAGATACATGCTTGTCCAAATGATTGCATTTTGTTTCAAAACGAATATGCATCATTAAATGAGTGCCCTAAATGCAGTTTATCTCGATATAAGAAAAAATTGTCTCCAACAAAAGTCTTATGGTATTTTTCCTATAATTCCGAGATTTAGAAGCATGTTTCATAGTAAAACCGATGCAAGACACTTGACTTGGCATGCAGATGAAAGAATTATTGATAGAAAGTATCGACATCCGGTAGATTCACCATAGTTGTTGAATATTGATAATGATTTTCTTGATTTTAGAGAAGAAGTAAGAAACCTTTGATTGGTATTATCTACGGATGGAATGAACCCACATGGTCTTCAAAGTATCTCACATACCACATGGCCTGTAATTCTTATGATTTATAACCTACCTCCATGTCTGTGTATGAAGCGTAAGTACATGATATTATTTATGTTAATTTCTAGGCCTAAACAACCAGGGAATGACATAGACGTATACTTGACACCTTTGATCGAAGATTTAAAGATTTTGTGGGAGAACAATGTGGAGGTTTATGATGGATATAGGAAACAAAGTTCCAATTTGAGGGAAATGTTGTTTGGCACAATTAATGTTTTTCCAGCATACGGGAATCTATCAGGGTATAGCATTAAAGGTCAAAAAGTATGTCTTATTTGTGAAGATGGAACTGATACGAAACGATTGGACCTTTGTCAAAAGAATGTCTTTCTCGGTCATCGTAGATTCTTAAATTCTAAACATCACTATCGTGGGTGGAGAAAAGCATTCAATGGAGACACCAAACAACGTAAAGCTCCACCTGCATTGTCAGGTGACCAAATTTTTGAAAAGGTGAAAGATGTGTGTACTCAGTTTGGCAAGCCTTTTGCACATACAGTTGTCAAATGTGGGTGGAAGAAGTGGTCATTTTGTTTTTAATTGCCATATTGGAAGTCTTTGAATGTGAGACATTTTCTCGATGTTATGCATATTGAAAAAAATGTATTTGAAAGTGTTATTGGTACATTACTCAATATAAAAGGAAAGTCTAAGGATGGCCTTAAAGAAAGAGAGAACATGGTAAACATGGGAATAAGAACTGAATTAGAACCCGTGAAAGAAGGAAGACGAATATATCTACCACATGTTGCTCATACTCTATCTAGAAAGGAGAAAAAACTATTGTGTAAGTTTCTAAGTGAATTTAAAGTTCCTGAAGGATACTCTTCAAATATCAGAAGACTTGTGTCTATGAAAGACCTCAAGTTAAAGAGTTTAAAGACACATGATTTCCATGTTATAATGGAACAATTTCTACCAATAGGTATACGTTCTATTTTGCCAGAAAAAGTAAGAAGCGCAATAACTAAATTGTGTTTTTTCTTCAGGTCAATTTGTAATAAGGTGATCGATCATGAGATCTTACCGACATTGCAAAAAGAAATAGTTATTACTTTGTGTGAGATTAAAATGTTTTTTCCTCCCTCAAATTTTAACATAATGGTACATCTAGTTGTTCATCTTGTAAAAGAGACACAATTGTGTGGACCAACTTATATGAGATTGATGTACCCTGTTGAACATTATATGAAAATATTAAAAGGGTACGTGAAAAACCAAAGTCATCCAGAGGGTTGTATTGTTGAACGATACATTGTTGAAGAAGCGGTTGAGTTTTATACTGAATATTTGTCCAATGTGCAATCCATTGGACTCCCCAAATCTCATATTTTCGGAAAAAAGAAGGTAAAAAATTAATTAGAAATAAAATTGTGACAGTATCTAGGGATGAACGGGATCAAGTGCATTTGTATGTTCTGCATAATGACAATGAGGGTGAGCCGCATGTTGAAATGCACAAGGATGTACTCCGAGGTAAGAATCAGAATAGAAATGAAAATTGGATAGTACGAGAGCATAATCAAAGTTTTATACAATGGTTTAAGGATCATATTTATTCAAAGTTTTATTCAGATCCCGCTTCAATAACAGAAAGGATGAGATGTTTGGTATATGGTCCAAGTTTTCATGTGTTTTTTCATAGCGCATACACAATTAATGGATACACATTTTATACCAAAGAACAAGATGATAAAAGTACTATGCAAAATAGTGGTGTCATCGTGGTAACTGAAGCAATGCACATTTCAAGTATGAAGGACTTAAACCCCAAATATGAAAATTTGTCATATTTTAGGGTTATCGATCGTATTTGGGTATTTGATTATGAGAAGTTTCAGATTCCTATCTTTGGTTGCAAGTGGGTACATAATAGTGGCATACAAATGGATAAGTCAGGATTTTTTCAAGTGGATCTTAATAGGATGGGGTACAAATATGAGCCTTTTATTCTAGCCTCTCAAGCTAAACAAGTGTTCTACGTCACTAACCCGAAGAGCACGAAATGGTCTATAGTGCTTTTATCTAACAAAGTGATTGATGATTAAAAGTGTAGATCAAGGTGATATTAATGTTGAGAATGAGTCGTATATTAGAAACGACCAAGATGAGAATATTATAGCGGATGAATCATATATCAGAAAGGATCATAATGAGGGAATTTGGATCAATCCATCCGTTCGCGTTCTTAAGAGACAAGTAATTCACAATCCAACCAAGAAAAGAAAGAGATGTTAGAGAAAGAGGTAATATAGTAAAATGTTATATATTCCGTCATTCAATAAACTTATATATTTGTCATTTTATATACTCAATTAATTATGGAATTATATATTTGTCATTAGATACTTATGTTTTTTCTTTATTACAGGTTACATGGCTAGTAACGAGGATTACCCATATGATGATTCTATTAATGATGGAAAGAAATCCGTTAATGCAGAGGAAATGGAAAGTATAAGAGGAATAACTATTATGAATAAAATCATTCATGATAGAAATAGAGGAATAAAATATGATGTTCATTGGAATTCAAATGAGCAACTAATTGAACCTAACGGTTCTAAATTGACAAGTTACATTTGTTCACTTGTAAGGATAGAAGTTCCAATTACTTGTGATAATTGGAGAAACGAGCATTTGGATACCTCTAAAGACAAAATCTAGAGTGAGATACAGGTACCATATGTGATGTTATTTGTTTTTTATTACGATTATGTCTTTAAATTACTTATACTTACGCACTATATGTATGTTTTTCGTAGAGGTCTTTAAACATTAATGATACCAGAAGAGATTATTATCTTCAACTGGCTGGAAAAGACATAGAGGGTTTAGATCTTATTTATCAAACAAGTATCTAAGAGATGCTGAAAATTTTTTTGTTGATGTCTAGCGTCCAAGTAAATATGCAGACTTGATTTCACCGGAAGAATGAGACACTTTTAAAGACAAACGAAGAACCGAAAAATTTCAGAATACGAGTGTCGTAAATCACCAACGAGCATCAGGTCCCGTGTATCTATACAAAAAAGAGCGTACGAGATATGCGCGATTACAACAAAAAATAGTAAGTATCTATAAATTGCAATGATGTACTTGTTCATCATAAGTTATAATTGATCTTACTTTTTGTCTTAATGTGTAGTTAAAAGAGGAGAATAGTTCTGAAACATCTGTTCTGGAACATATTTTGTGGAAGGCTGCCCGTGTGGGTAAGGATGAAGTGGTTAAAGAAGAAGTTCAACAATTTTTTGAGAAATATGTAAGTATAACATTAATTGTTTAATTAAATAAAATGTTTATTACCATATAATATTCATGATTTTTCGATATTCATATAAATTTCAGGAGAATCTGTCTCAGTCTATATCTCCAGATGACTACAATGACTGCAGGAGCATACTTAGTCGAGCATTAGATGTTCGTGAGTATTCCGGTTGGGTGAGGGGTATGAGACATGGGGTCACTCCAACATCCTTGAAAAAGATAAATCCAAAGACAAAATCTCCTAGCAATAAAGAACTACAGGCAAAGTTGCAAGCATTAGAAGCTGAAGTTCGTGAATTGAGAAAGGAAAAAGAAAGAGATCAATCAGAAAGGGAAGCTTTAGGTTTTAAAGATACTAGTGGCAAAGCTAGTGTCAATTATAATTTTCAACCGAATATTCCCGAGGTAATTATATATATCATTATGAAATTAAATTAGTGTAATTTATTTAATTGACATATATATATATATATATATATATATATATATATATATATATATATATATATATATATATATATATATATATATATATATATATATATATATATATATATATATATATATATATATATATATATATATATATATATATATATATATATATATATATATACACACACACATTAACAATGTCATATTTATTATTGGTTTTAGGGCATTTCACCCCGTCAACTCTATTTATCGTCACCGACTTATCAGATGGTTGGCAAGGGGAAAATGCATAATACTTTGGGAGAAGTACTTCACCATATATATATACACACACACATTAACAATGTCATATTTATTATTGGTTTTAGGGCATTTCACCCTGTCAACTCTATTTATCGTCACCGACTTATCGGATGGTTGGCAAGGGGAAAGTGCATAACACTTTGGGAGAAGTACTTCACCATAAACCTCTCCCTGCTGGATATTTGAAGTTATCAATTGATATTGCTTTAGAGGGGGGTGCGTTATTACCAATACCAGACGATGTTTCAGATGCAACATTGGTGGGAGAGGCAGTAGGTGCATATGTTGCATGGCCGTCAAGCCTCATTCGCGTAGATGATGAGGTATGCTTAAAACCATTATGAACCTTTGAGTATTCAAAGTTTTTACGAGCATTTTACGTACATTTTTTACATGGTAATATTAGACTCCTACAAAACCCAAATCAAAAGATAAGAGGATTATGTAGCAAACCGAGTCAGTTGCAACAAAAAAGAGGTATAACACAATTACATGATATTTATGCATAGAATGATCTTATACTTCACCTAACTGATTATATGTTATTTAGATGCATGCTAAAGAGATTGAACAAGTCAGTAGGGGTAAGAAGACCGCGGCTAGCAAAAAACCTACTTCTCAGTATAGGTCGTGCCTTCGGACATATATAGGAATAAAATATATTCCAATTGGTGGTACTCATCTTATACCTATGAAGGCATACATTTTTGGTTATAAATACATGGAAGAAATTGGTAGAGAAGATATGGATCAAGTTTTTCAACATTTGACTTTAGGCCTCGGTGTTTTCAATACATACATCAAGTATACTCCAATCAAATTTGTTTAATTAAATGAACAATTTATTTACTCATTTCAATGAATATAGTATAATTTTAATGATATTTTTATTTAAGGTTTATGTATGACAAAGTGATGCGCCCGCGTGGATTGGAAGAAAGATTCGTTTTCTTAGCTCCCAACATCGTCAACATAGGGTTAATCGTAATAAGACCAGATGATGTCATATTGTATTTACTCGATTTATTTATGGCCAGCAAAGATACATAAAATTTGTTCTTTTTACCATATAATACTGGCGACGGGTTAGATTTTCATCCTAACTTCATCTATTATAATTTTTTTGTTTTTTTTATCATTGTGTAGAAACTTTCCATCTAACATTTGTTTAATTTTATAGTGGACATTGGTTGTTTCTTGCTATTAATCCTGTAAGAGAAATTGTATACTATCTGGATTCGTTATACAATGATTGGATAACATACCCATATTTTAATGATTGATACGTAAGTCAGATTGTTCTAAATATTCGTGTGTATATTTATTTATCTATGTGAGATTGTTCTAAATAGTCGTTTATATTTTATTATAGCATTCTACAAGCTTTTCGATCACAAAGAGGTATTCAAGTACCAAAGAGTAGAGCCAACAACATTACGTAGATCAGAGTGCAGGTATATTTTTACAATTTTGATTATATTAGTGATGATACTTGATAAAACAAGTTAAGGGGTATATCCTGATATATATCTGTATTTTCTTTCTATGTGTAGTGTCCTCGTCAACGTAATGGTATAGATTGCGGTTATTTCATCTTGAGGTTTATGAAATAAATTCCTCTTTTGGACCAAATAGAGATTCTATCCACGATATGAATTTCTAACTTAGGAATTATTTTAATATTTCTCATAAAATGGCATAGTGTTTTAACTAAATCACATACTATGTTATATTACTATGCAGTACTTTGACGAATTCAATTATGCTAATTACTCAAAAGATCAAATGGATGAACTTATGGAGGAATAGTGTCAATTCATTATGGATTTGAGAATTTTATAAGGTATATTGTCTTTCTTTCATTGATGAGAATTTTGAGTATAACTTTCTAGTTTTGAGTATAAATTCAAATAAAGTTTTGTTTTATCATGGTATGAATTTCAATCTTTTGGTTTTGTTTCAGGTTATAGGTGCAGATGTAGAAGATAGAGCTAACAAGTTCATTGTTGTTGTTTTTTAGAAATTCTCGAAGATAGTAATATGTAGATTAAACATCAATTTAGAATTTTAAAATTTTCAAGTTGTATCATCAATTTTCAAGTTAGTATTGTATATATCATCAATTATATATATATATATATATGTAGATTTTTTTTATATGCAAATTTAATGCATATTTATTGGATTGAAACTACCAAATTTGGTGCAAAATATGGTGAAAACCTGGTGCAAAATCTGGTGAAAATTTATTGTAGATATTGGACAACGCTTTCTGTAAGTGAAAATAAGTCTAATATTTAAAAAAAATTGTGAACACTAGACAACGCTTAATGAGAAAAGCGCTGTCTAAAGTGGGGAAAAAGTGCTGCCTAAAGTGGGGAAAAGCGCTTCCCAAAATGGGAAAGCACTGCCTAAAGTGGGGAACAGACATCGCTTTTAAATAAAAGAGATGCCTAAAAGATAACCAAAAGCGCTTTCTAAAAGGAAAGCGTTGCTAAAGGGGTACTTACCAAAGCGCTCTCTAAAGAGAAAGCGCTGCTAAAGGAGTGCATAAGAAAACACTTTTAAAGTAAAAGTGCTGGATAAAGGGGACATATAGCAGCGATTTTACATTAATCTAAAGCGCTGCATTTACTTATAGCAGCGTTGGATTAGGCATCGCTTTAAAGCACTGTCAATGGCCAAAAAAAGCGATGTCTATATGCTTGTATGGCATAGTGATATCGGTCTACGCCGTACAGTTTCCACGATCTATTGCTACTTACCTAAGATGCCCCAGATCCGGGTATAAGATCTATACAAGAAGTAAACTCAAGCATATTCTGAAATATAATACATACAAGGCAAACAAGTAAAGCAATAAAGATGATATAGCTCTTAAGGTAACCCCACTTTTAAGTTGTCCCCAGCAGAGTCACCAGTTCTGTTGTACGGTGGGATAACTGAATTTTAGGTTTTGCGTTTTATCACAAATGTTACGGATAGTAAGAGTCACCATCGACTTTTCTTTTATCCAATAAAGGAAAGAATGAAAAGAACAGAAAAACCTTTTGAGAATTTTCTAAGTAAGGGGGTAGGTTATGAAAAGGGAAGGTGTAAGCACCCTTTTCATCAGTAGATATCTACGGGATCTTAATCGCTAGCTCACTTTGAAATACTTTATGTTTGTGTATGTTTGAAAATATTTTGAAAATGCCTAAGTACAACAAATTTGTAATGATTCTCGTATCGTTGAGAATGTATACAAAATGTTTGTTTTGAAAGTATTTATTTGAAAGAAAGTATTATTTTTGAAAGTGTGAAGTGTGAGAGTTGTTTTATTTTGTGAGAAAATCTACCTACTCAAAAAGTCTTTGTTCATTTCCTCCTCCTTTAGATAGTGATACCCTACTATTTGTTGGTAGGAAGCCCTATTATTGGATGTGAGGGACATGCGCGGTCATCGTACAGTCATAGAAGGCAACTCGTAGGATGCTTTAACAATTTTCGTAAGGGACTAAGCTCCTTTACCAAAGGCAACATCGAAAGGTCATCCAAGGACTACGATCTTTTAAATCGAAGGAATTTGCTAAAGCGTTCCATATTCAAGGGATATGACTGTTTTATCTGAAGGCAACAAACGAGGTTATCCTAGAGGTGTGTGTGTGAATAATGTTTTGATTTCAGCTAATTTGTTTTGATTAGGGTTATCTAGTGGTTGATTCTAAATCTTGTCATACACGCCTAATTACTATATAATTATAAGTAAAAGAGCTAAAATACGGAAATTAAATGTCCTACATTATTACAACATTTTGGGAATGGGGGTACAAGTTTATTAATGGGGATGTATCGAATCGAAAGTTCGATTAAAAGTCTAAATAAATAAATAATACAATCCAATCGAATTAAAAATAAAAAATTAATTAAACTAAAACAACCTATTTAATAAAATTAATTAGAAAAATAATTAATAATATTAAAATAATATTTTTAGTTTAATTATTTAATTGAAAAAGTATTTATATATTTTTTGTATTTTATTTTATAAAACAAATAACTAAACAAGATAAAACAGTAATAGAAAAAATATAGAGAAAATGAGGAAATGGGCCTGAGTTAAGCAAAAATTGGGAGTGTTGATAGTAGGGGGAAGTCCAAGTCCAGCTACAGGTCTGTGCAATCTGGTGTGGTTAACCAGCAAAGGTTTACTGTAGGCTAGCAGACCTGAAAAATTGCATGATGTTGATGATGTCCTGATAGAGATCTAAAGGTTGAAAGGACAAGGATGCATGGTAGGGATGATGGAAACATGCGCACAGAATCAAGAGATTATCACCTGAACAGAGACAAGTATCCCAATGGTGGCGACACTTGTCACCACCGGACCAGCCAACCAAACCAACATAATAATAATCAAAACGAACAAATTATTATTAACATGTATTAAGAAAATATTAAAGGCAGAAAAAAAATTCTCAATCCTCTGTCTCTCGCTCTACTCCACCCTTCATTCTCTGTCTCAAACATTAAACAAACAAAATAGACTCAAAAAGTAAATCAAACACATATGGTTATGAAGAACATAAACGGTGGCTCGGATGAACAAGGAGGCAGAGTACGGCGGCGATCTTGAAGATCCACGGCGGAGATGATGAACCTGACGTCGGGGCCGTCCTAAAAAGGTTTGATCTCAAATCTTTTTTACACTTTCTTACTCGTCTCCTTCTCTTGAAGATTAATCTCTACTTCGTTTTTTCAGAAACATCATAAAAAAGATAGATCTAGAAGAGGTGAACCGGAACCCTAAGATTTCTACTTGATCTGTAATCTCAGAATAACAAACAATCAGTGAATTACGAGCGAAACATGAATAAAAGAAGGAAAAACTACCCAAGTCGGTCTCTAAATGGTGAGAAATAGATTTTTTATGACAACAACAGTGATGTTCGTGGCGTCGCAAAGAAGTGTTCCGGCGTGACCTTTAGGCTGAAGTGAAGTAATTACTTTTCTTTTTCTTCTTCTGAGAACTCAAATATTTCTGAAGGATTCTTTTTGAAAGGAAAATGATGATCGTATTAGATTAGGGCTTCGCGCAGCTTTTGTGAACAATTTCCTTCCTCACCTTGATTTCAGTGCAATGATTCTTTTTTTATTGAGACATTCTCTAGGGTTTTTCTATGTTGGTTCTGAAATGTTAACAGGCTTGAACGATTTTATTTGGGCTTTCGCCATTGTGTTTCTGTTATGAAATTTGTTGATATGAGAACTTGCTTATTGGGCTGGCATTTTGTGATTCTGTTTGCATTTGTTGATTCTTGATTTTACTATAGTTATTTGTTTGGTTGAGCTGAGATGTGAAACCCTTTTTTACTGTCTTTACTGTGAACCAAATGAACCTCCCTTTTATGTTTGTTTGAGATTTGCAGTAGGAGAAATGGGCCTATGATTAGCATTTGAAATCTGATTTGAAATAAGCAAATATGAGGCTGTTGTTGTTGTGAACATGATTGAAAACCTACCCTATATTCTTCTGATTCCTGTCACAAATCCCTAATGATGAGTTGTGAAATACTTGTGTGAAAGCCTTGTGTATTTTCAAATTTGTGATTGTTTTTCACTAATCATGCCTTCTTTCCTTGTTTCATCTACCGTTTGAACAATGTTGGTGATGATTGAGCATGAACGAGGAAGACTCAGAAGAACTCGAAGGTGTGTCTCGGCCACAGTTGGAGTTTGGAGGATGCAAGTATAGAATCAAGAGACTAAGATGTACTCGATTTCTTAGATTTTAGGACAAATATCAAGAAAAATCTCTTATGATGAATGTGTACCCAATTGAGTTCTGATTCAAATGTAGAACTTGTAGATCTTATAGAACTTTTATTTTTGAATGAGGATGAATTTTGAAACTTGTATGGAAAAACGTGGTTTGGATTCTAGAAATGAATCTTGAATGAAAAATGAATCTTTGAAATTGAGATAAAATCTTAACATTTTCAATTGTCATTTGAACTTGAATTCTTGAGCAAATATGAACTTGCTTATTTCACCAAGTCAAAACCTCTCTTATTTCCACATCAACAAGGTTCAAAAGTCTTGAGGGCCGTATTGCAAACAAAACAAATTTTCTCTTAAGTTCCAAAGAAAAAACTTTGAATGAAAACTTAAAGGAAAGATGTAGTAATGAACTTTGTAGTGAGAATGGATAACATAAAGTGATGATCAAATGAAATGGGCTTCAAACAAAATTAAATCCAAATTCAAACCAAACTTGACTTTCATGTTTTAATTTCAAGGAAAATGATAAGATTCTATTGAGACTAAGAGACTCCCAAGAATTGTGACTAAACCCCACATCAAGCTTCACCACAAACCAAATAATCGATTGTAATTATCTTGAAAGTGCCAAATGGTGAGGCTTAAACCTAATCTCCTTAACTTGAGATGCACATTGAAAGAGAAAACAATTTGAGATGTTGAAACCAAAATCTGATTCAAAACCTTGGCAAACTTGAGAAGAATAGCCTTGTGTAGTTGAAAACCCTAAGAGAATGTCTTGAAGAAAAGGGGGGGCAAATTTTGGGGTACAACACCTAGTTATGGACACATTGCTTAGAAGGAGAATTTGTTTGATAAATTCTTGAGCCACCTTGAGTATTTGAGAACCTATGAGAAAATCTTGTATGAGAAATGGGAGGGAAAATTTTGGGGTACAACAAAGACTAAGCAATTTTCTTTTAGAACATAATTTTACTAGAGGAAATGTGGATACTAATGTTTTATGTAACATGTTCAAAAATGATATTCTAGTAGTTCAAATATATGTTGATGATATTATATTTGGTTATAGTAATGCTACCTTGTGCAAGGTGTTTGCTAAGTCTATGCATGCTGAATTTTAGATTAGTCTGATGGGAGAACTCAAGTTATTTCTAGGTATCCAGATCAACCAAAGTCTAGAAGATACTTTTATCCATCAGAGCAAGTACACCAAAGAACTTTTGAAGAAGTTTGGCATGTCAAAATGCAATAAAGCCAAGACTCCAATGTATCATACAAGTTTTTTGGAGAAGGATGAGTGTTGTACCCTAATTTTTTACCTAATATCCCACCTCCCTTTTCATCATTTGCATAATATCAAAAGATCATCTCATTCATATTTGCATCCATTAACCTTATGAGATTGCAAAGATATGCTTTGTTTATTGCTTGTGCAAGGTAGGTTAGATGATCCAACAATTGGTTGATCAAAGTGCATGTGTTTCTCATATATTCAATCCTCTCATTCATGGTGATCACGTAAGCATCATATCTACCATAACTTCATCATATTAGAGTTTCATTGGATTTATCAAGTGAGTTAAGGTTTTGGTCCCTCAGACGAAAATAAGGGATTTAGGGTTGAAGGTATCCAATTGTGTATCACTCAAGGATTCACCTTATCATCATATTATGAACTTTAAAGACATCTCAACATGCTAAGGGTTGCACCATAATCAAGGGTTTCCATTGAAATTGGACAAATTGGATTTATCTGGTACTAAGTCAAACTTCAAAGTCAAACTTTGACTTTTTGAAGATTTTGATCAACCATGGACTTATCAAGCCAAGGGTCGTCAAAATATGATTAAGTAAGTAATTTGATCAAGTTAAATGAAGGAAATCAAGAGAGAAAATCAAAGATCAAAGATTAGGGTTTTAAAAAATTTACTAAGTCTTTTAAAAATTCATGTTCAAGTATGCTACATAGCAAATCTTGTAACTTCTTCATCAAGTAACCATTTTTCTTGATCCAATACTCAAATTAAAGAGAATGTTTCATACTACAACTTTATCAATGAGGGTTCATCTCCATAAAATGCATAAATCAAGAGATATGAGTCCATGAGGTCATTACTTCATTAACCAACACTTAGAGAAAATTTTCCAGCATTCAGACCTTATCAAGTAGCTGACTTTATAGCCATTTTTAACCAAGATCCAAATTTATTCAGTCCAAGTTCTTAATGTGAAAGTTGTAGAGGATGTTTCCAGCTTTCTAAAGAGTCCAAGAGCATGAATTTATCATACTTGAGCAAGGAGTTTTAAAAAGATAAAGTAGCCATGGTAGAGAGGTTTTACAAGGTAGATTTATGGTTCAAAACTCATGTGAAACCAACCAAATCCCATATAATCTTGCTTTGAAGATCCTTGTTGCTTCTAATATCAGTTTAAATGATGTTTTACACAAACCTTTGGTGGATTACATAAGAAGTTGAGCCATTGTCCAATTCATGATACCATATTTGGAAGAAATTGCAAAAAGCTCCATATCCATTTGCATAAAGATGAACTTTTTCCAATAACTCTTGCTTGGAGCTTCTAAGTTGTTCTTTTGAGAAAACTTCACCTCTACAACTCAGAAAAGTCATCCATATTACCCTTGACACAAGCAATTATCCATTGGAACATTACCTTTCATGAAACTACCACTTGAAATCCAACCAAACCAAGAGCTTTACAAACTTTGTTTTCTTCATCCTTAAGCCACCTTAATTTATTTATAAATAGAGGCCCTCATTTTTATTGCAAACACACGTAATTATTTCCCTCAAACACCCAAACACATAAAGAAAACCATAAAAACCCCATTCTTGTTATAAAAAAAAAACCTTAAGCTCGGTTTCTTCAATCCTTTCAAGTTTCTTTCAAAATCTCGATTCAAACACCATCCACACAACATATAGAGGTTATTGTATGCATTGAATTGCATATGTAATCACTAAATCACTATACTCGAATCACACCCTTTGACACTTGCAATTTGAGTTGTTTGGAACAGTTGATGAAGTTTCAAGGCATTATATCCATTGTAAAATGTTACTGGAGCATCAAGGGTGTTAAAGAGATCATTAGTTCTCATCTGGAGCCATTAAAAGAGGCATTGAACCTTACTCAAATAGGTGAATTTTTCTTGATTTTGAATTCACTCACACAAGCATCATTTTGAATATTTCTTGATAATGTTCTACTTGTTTAATTGCCATGAATAAATCCCCTAGGAAAATAGGCATTGGTTGAACTTGTGTGCAATTTAATTTAACTTTTAAAAAATTAGGTTTTTCTGGTTTTGATTAAAATTCGTTTGATACAGTGGATATAGATTAATTTTAAGCACATTTTCGAATTCCTTGTGAAATTTCAAGCAAGTTAGCTTTTTACACTTTTGAGTTTTGTTGAGAAATGACGAAGTTGGAATTTTCACCATTATTATTATTATTGTTACGGTTACAGTAACGATGAGAAAGATGAAGTGTGGTGCAAAATTTAGTTTTAAAAGTTAAGTTTATTTTATATTTAGTTGAAATTGTTATATCAATGAATTAGCATCGAACCCCAGTGGAGAGAGCGCTGGTTAAAGACACTCTACGTACACAAGAATGTAGGTTCAATCCATAGTGAACCCCCCCTTTTGCATTTTTCCTTCATGTTTGTTTTGTCATGTATTCAATGGGTTATTTTAAATATTATTCAATGAACTTGTGTTATTAACACCATAAGGGTGTGGCTTAGTGATATAGATTTTAACTTTCAACCTCGAGGACCTCAATTCAAGCCTTGGAAACCACCAACCGTTATTTTTATCACTTGTTTATTTCTTTTATTTTTTTCTTCTATTTCTTTTTCTTATTATTTTCTTTTTAGTGTTAGTTTAACCTATTTTATTTCCTCCCTTAGTTTTATTTTATCAATTTTAATATTAAAACACCAAAGATATTTTATTTATTTATTCAAAGCTTTGATTTTATTTTTATATTTTTTAAACATATTAGTTATTAAAAAAACCAAAAATAGTTTCTTTGTTTAAATTATTTAAATATTATTGTTTCTTTTCTTGTTTCTTTTAAAATATTTTTCTTAAATGACTCTCTCCTAAATATCATGATACTTTAATATATTTTCTTGTTTGTGATTTTTATACAAAGATTAACTCATGTTAATACCATGAATATAATTAATTCAAATAACTTGTTGCTTTATTTTGATAATTCTCATTAGGGTTTTGATTCTTTCCCTATGTTTGAGGTCTTGATTAATGTTTTGATTATGTGAAACCTTAATATATGAAGCTTGCATATTTATTTACTTTGATGTTAATTTAAATGTTCATATAATGATGGTTAATGTTTATACTTCATTTATGTTAATACTTGTGTCAAAATCTAAGGAAAATGGATAGTTTTGTTGACTTTATAGTCATAAGTATGTTCATTGCCTTAGGTTTACTATTGTATGTTTATATTTGTACATTACCCTTGTAATTGTTGATGTTTATCCTATGTATCCTTATGTACTATAAAAATCCTTTTTTACTTGAACTCTAAATTCATTTTCAAACTTTCACCACTTTCATATTAAAAACCTTGACTTTGTGCCATTGCATTTTCAAAAATATTTTTTTAATAAATGCTTTAATATACTTAAGCATATCAAAACAATTTCAAAAGACTAAAAGTGACTTAACCTCATCCAAATCTTTTTTCCACTTGGATTTTTAATTTAAAAACCTTTTCTAAAAGAGATTAGATATAAATCCCCTTCATAGTTTGGACATGATTCTCCTATCCCCATAGTAATGATTGAATCAAATGTTGATTCTTTCCATATAAGGAAAGTAGTGGAAACTTGTTTATATTTATATCCAAGTTAGTAGCCCTTCCTTCATGATGATGCAAGATCCATCTTCTCATACTTGTGGTGATATTAGTTGAGCATTCTTCTTATAACGATGAAATATCCCTTCTTCTAAAGTCAACCGCAACAAACCCTTTTATTATTTTTATCAGGAACTACGAGGTTTTGATCCTTAATTGGTACATAGGTATAAGACTATGTATTTCCAAATAAAAATATAATAAAACATACTTCTTTTTTCATCACTACAATCTTTTACAAGCAAACAATTTTTAAACCAAAAACAAATATTATAAGTGGTTCCTATAGAGTACTATAGATACATAGGATGCTAATAACTTCCCTTTTTATAACCAAAATCCATACCTTGGATCTCTTACTTATGCTTTGCTTTTATTCTTTACTTCTTGCATTGCATGTTTAAATATTAAGGTTTCGATCTTTTCCCTTTTTCTTGTAAAAAATAAAGTTTGACGGTGACTTCTTAAAGTCTTTGTGAGTCAAGTTTCTCAATAGCTTGGTCTCCTCGATTTTTCACCACGACAAGGAGGTAAACAATCAGGTAGATGAGAAGCCGTACAAAGGTATGATAAGTTCTCTATTATATTTTACTGCTTCTAGACCTGACATTTTATCCAATGCTTGCTTATGTGCTCGCTTCAAATCAAATCTTAGAGAATTGCACTTAATAGTTGTTAAGAGGAGTTTTAGGTATTTGAAAGGTACTACTAACATTGATTTGTGTTATATAAAATCAAGTGAATACAATTTTGTAGGTTATTATGATGTTGATTATGCTGGAGATAGACTAGAGAGAAAAAACACTTCAGGAAGCTGTCAGTTTTTGGGAGACAACTTGATCTCATGGTCCAGTGATAAATGCCCAAAAGTGAATTGCATTCTGTTATAAAAGATAACATTTATCAAATTAATGAAACACTTACTCATGAAAATACACACTTTGTCAAGAAAATAATACTTTTAATGGTGTGTGGTTGATTATTGTAGGGATAGAGCAAAGGAAGGAAAAAAACAAGAAAAGCATGTCCTGTTTTGCTAAGCGAACTCAACTCAGAAGCAAAACATCCAAGTTGGCTAGCAGCAAAGAGAAGAGAAATAACAGAAAAGGCCCGAGTCACTGAGGGAACTTATTTCTCTTAGGGAAACCAAGACAGAGCCAAACACACCAGTTCGCTAGTGGCGAGAAGCAGTGAAGGAAAGTTTGCTTAGCGAAATATACTTTGCATAGTGAAATTTAGCGGCTCCTACAAGGCGGTTTGGCAATTCAAAAACTTAGTGGATAATAAAGGATAGTTCGCTAAGCAAACTTAACATCGCTAAGAGAACTTAGGCGGCTAAAATTGCTATAAAAAAAGGACCAAGTGCAAAGCAGAAGAAGATAATCTCATATTTTGAATACAATTTGTAATAGTTAAGATATTTTGTTCAACAGTTGTAATAGATACTTATGGGAGGGAATCAAAGAATCAAGATAAATATGCATCAAAGATTGAGGAATCCTCTTTGATGCTCATTTATCTCCAATTATTCCTTTTTATACAAGCTACCATGACAATGGCTAGCTAAACTCTTTCTTTTTCCAGGATTTGAAGAATCTACCATAATCGTATGTATATTTACTGATTATACTTTTAATATAAACATGTTTTAATAATTATCGATTATATCTTGTTATTGTTGTCAGATCTTATGAATTTGAACTACAAATGAAAATTACTTTCGAATTCATGAATCAAAGATAACGAATCAATTAAGCATTAATTGCTAGACATAGAATTAGGTTTAATATCTTCACCAATACTTGATTTTTATACGATCAGATTGTTTAATCGATCGAGATATCATCGATTCAACAAACCGATTGGAACCATGAAACTATCATGTAGACATACATGTTGTTGTGAAAATCATGTGGAAATATGAACGAATACATGCAAAAATTAATCGGTGAATTGAATACATAAAATAGTAGAGGACATCCAATCCCTGCAAGATATCTTATTATATCAAACCTTTGTTTATTTCATTTCGTCTATTTTACATTTTATTACTCGTATCAAATTAATCTTTCCATAAAATTTAACTTGAACAATATCAACAGTCTAAACGTTGGTAATATCGCTCCAGTCTCTATGAATACGATATCAAAATACTCTATTTTGATTTACTCAACATAAAAAATGGTGTCGTTACCAGGGACTGCCGTTAAGATATTACAAACATAATGATTGTTGTCATCTTTTCAAGTTTGTATATTTGTTAAATATTGTATATATTTACATTTATTATTTATCTTAGTTTCTCCTAACACATGTGGTTAGAAATTGCAAGCTTTGTATATACAAGGTGCAAACTCGAGAGAATTAGTACCTTTGTATTCCGAGATTGAAAGAACAGGGTTGGTGCAGATTATTTACGCTAACCCTTTTGTGGGTTTGGGTCATGAAGATCCAAAAACCCACCTCACAAAATTTTATGAACTTGCCGGTACATTAGGTGCACCCGAAGCTGAAGAAGAAGATGTCTTCATGAGATTGTTTCCATATTCCTTGATCGGCAAAGAAAAGGATTGGTATCTTGAACAACCTGCTGAAACCATGACCAACTGGAATGTCTTGGAAGAAAATTTCCTTAACAGATTCTTCCCTCACAATGGTTCATGGATGCAAAAAAGAAAACATCCATTGCTGCATTTGCTCAAACACCGAACAAAACACTATGTAAAGCTTGGGAACTTTACAAATCCATGCTACTGAAATGTCCGAATCATGGTTTCGATAATCTTACAAAAATCCACATATTTTACAATAGATTGCAGCCTTAACCAAAGCTCTTACTTGACGCAATAGCCGGTGGTTCTTTACTAGCAAGAAGTGCAGAAGAAGCAGTTTCAATTATCAACCGGATGGATCTCACTTATCATCAAGTCTAATATAACTGAGGAACCACAATAAATACACATGGGATTTAGGAATTAGGTAAAAACGATGCAATACTAGTGCAAAATAAACTTCTCACTCAAATAATGAAAGAATTGACAAAATAGTTGTCCAAAACAACCCAAAGAAATGCATAGTTCGGCAAGCACATCAAAACAAGTAGCCTTTTGCAAATTATGTATGGGAGACCATCAACCTAATTTTTGTCTCCCAATCAGTGAAGAAGTTAACTACATGGGTAATCAACAACAAAGACCAGCTTCATACAACCAAAACTATCAACGCGGAAAAACTTCTATATATGGTCAAGGATGGAGGCAGGAAGCTAGTACAGCAAGCAGGCCAAATCAATATCAAAATTTCCAACAGCCACATCAAACAAACCAACCATAAATAAATGCTAAACTTAAAGATACCTTGCAACAATTCATGCAACTATCTATATCAAATTAGAAAAACACTGATGCTTCTATCAAAAACCTTGAAACTCAAGTCGGACAAATTGTAAAGCAATTGGCAGAACAGTAAGGAGGCATATTCACAACTACAACTCAACCAAATCCTAAAGAACATTGCAAAGCAATAATAATGAGAAGTGGCAAAGTGCTAAATGAAAATGGTAACGAAAATGAGAAAAAGAAAGGAGAGTTGTTGAAAATAGAGAAGAAGAAAAAAAAAAGAGGAGAAAGAAGAATAAAATAAAGAAGAGTTAGCTGAAAAAGAGCAAAAGAAATTGAGATATGAAAAAGAGTCAAGTGAAGAATGGAGGAATCGGAGTACAAAAGAAGAAAATGGGAAAATGATAAATCTGTCAGTACAAAACCTACTGTACCCTCGTGCTCCTACAAAAAAAGATAAGGAGAGGCAACACGCACGATTCTTGCATATTTTAAATGGTTACAAATCGATATTCCATTTTCCAAAGCACTCAAACAAATTCCAACATATGCACGATTCATGAAAGAAATACTCACCAAGAAAAGAAGGATTACTGATGAAGAAACTATACATCTTGATGCAAGTTGTAGTGCGAATATCCAACAAACACTTCCACAAAAAGAAAAGTATCCCGGAAGAGTTGCGTTACCAGTCACAATTGGAAATGTAAATGTTGGAAAAGCATTGATCAATATTGGTTCAAGTATCAACCACATTCTGCTCTCAGTAATATGAAGCATTAATGACTTAAATATGAAGAATATTAGAATGACTTTGCAACTAGCCGACAAATCAGTCACAAAGCTATCTGGTATTGCCAAAGATGTGCTCGTAAAGGTTGTTGTACCCCAAAATTTTCCCTCTCATTTTACTCAACATATGCTCATTGAAATCCTCAACTTGCTCAAGGATGCCCAAGGATTGATCAGACAAATGCTCTCCTAAGGCAATGAACCTCAAACTAGGGTTTCTATCTTCATCAAGATGGGTAAACTAAAAAGGTCTCAAATCTTTTACATGGTCTTAATATTTTCTCAAGATCATCCATGTCAAGTTTCATGCCTTGCACAAGGTGTTTGCTCAGTCAACTGCTCAAATGCCTTAAAATCATCTATACAAGGTCAAAAGTCAATTGTGACCCTCATACAGTCAAACTTCAAGATTTTTGGTCAAAATCAACATTTTAAAGTGACATCCATAATTTGATCAAAGGTTGATCATGATTCCTCAAAGAATGCCTCAAATTCATCAAAACTCAAAAGTTGCTAAATTAGGATTTCTATAGGAAAAGTCAACCAAACTTTGACCAGGCATAACTTTCTCATACTTTATCAGAAATTTCCCATCCAATGCTCATTTTGAAGAGGATGAAATTCCCTACAACTCATATTCATCCCTAAAGTTCAAAAAATGAACTCATGAAAAGATATGAATTCAGACATTACAGGTCATTTCAAAAAGTCAACAAAAACACCTTTTGGGTCAAAGCTTCTTACATGAACATGGAAGATCCAATTGAGATGAAACCAAAAGGGTTGTTTAGAGGACATCTTAATCTTTCTAAAAAGTCAAAGAACACCCTCTTAGTGTCAAAATTGAGAGAGATCTGCATTGTCAAATTTGTCCATTTTTGGAAATTTGCACAAAGTCAACCGTGCCCAAAATGCATTTTTCTTCAAATGCGCCCAATTTTTTATGCTGGTATCTTGTTCCTAACATGGTCCACGACCCATGAACCACTCCATGCCTCATTAACTTATTTATTTAATTTGTTGTGATTTTATTCATTTAAATTCAAATAAAATCAAATAAAATCAAAATAAATCATATAAGTTACTTTTGGAATGATTTTGGCATTGAATGAAGATGATATATGCTGGCATATCAAGATCAAATCGTGCAAGGGGAGATTGGAGCAAGAATGACATGATTTGGCTTATTTTAGAAACAAATAATGCAAGGATTAAATAAGATCTTTTCTCCATGATTGTTCAAGATTCAACTTATTTTTGTTGACCTAATACATTCTAATACATATACACAAGGAGGCAAGACCGAGAGGACACGAAAAAGACTGCCTCCATAAGAAGAACAAAACTCAAATTTTTTGACAAAAAGTGTGGTTCAAATTCTGAGTTAGAGGATAACTCAAGGTGATTCAAGGCCACCAATCCACTTCTGGACGTATCCTCAGGCTAGCAGCGTCGTTTGCACGCGTAAAAACTCCAGGAATCAACACCTTACAGTATCACAGTTTGCCACTTTTCTCAAATTTGGTTCTACAAATTTACGCATTACAAATAATTTCTAAGCATGCCTTCATGTTTGTATCATCATTTAGAACGTATTGGTATGATTAATTAGGAGTTTTAGCGCATGTATGGATAATTTCCATTGTTAGGGTTTGAGGTCGCATTTTAGGGATTTTTGATGCAGGTAAAATCAGGGCAAAAGATAGATGCCATCATACTCATGAGATCAAAACAAGTTGATCTGTATGCTTGAATTTGATTTATCTTGCCTGGTATTGATTTTTGGGATTTGCAGGGTTATAGTTATAGCTGGTGTCCGTAGGTAAAATGATGATACCTAAAACAACAGCGCTGGGGAGAAGATGATCACGTGGCTGACTCCCTCTGGCCGGTTTGAAATTTCGCACGTTTTTGGGCATAAGGTGTTTCTTTCTATTATATTATTGTTTGTTCATTATGCTAACAGATAAATAAGATGACACAAATGGCAAGGGCGCAGGCATTGAAGCGAAGGGTTCTGGGTTCTATCCCAGAATCTCACATTTTCATATTTTCTCAATTTCTTTGTACATGATCCTATACGTCTCACATTCCAAGCGCTTACCCTGCACTTCAGATTCATGCATTGGATCAATCTCCTGCCAGATTTGGCGCTCATGCAAGCAAAGTCCATGGTGCACCCTTAGGCATGGCCCTCACTGGATCCAAACAATTGGCTGGGCTTGTGCATTTTGGGCCCCACAAAAGTCAGCAGTACACCCCCCAGATCTGCTTTCACCACAGGCCCAATTTACTTTCTTTTTAATTTCTCTTGTTTAAATTATTTGCTTAATCACTTTTTTTACAAAAACAAATAAAATCATTTTTTTATTAAATCAAAAAAATAACAAAAAATATAGAATTAGGTTTTTTATTTAAATTAATTTTATTGAACCTAATTTAGTTTAATTAGATTAATTTAAATGTTTTTCCTATTAATTAAAATTAACTATAAATTAGGTTTAATTTGCAATTAAATTATTTTCTCAATAAAAAATATACAAAAATATTTTTTTAATTAATTATATGTGTAGTCTTATAATTTAATCGTGTATTTAATTCGTCTCGCGCACATTTACTTATTTTTAATTCAAATTATTGTAACTGTTTCGAGGTTTGTAATAGATTAATTAGAATTTTGCTTTCCACATTTTATTTTCAGTCAAATATTTATGTATCTGCCCAAAAGCCTTGTAATAGTTAGGACTTTAATTTCTCGCACTTTTTAATTTCTGCAACTATTAAACTGCTAGATGTATGGATATTAGGATTGTATGCGAAATATAAATCAACGATTAAAAGGTAGATAACCCTAATTGTGCAAAGATAATTAACTGAAAAAAGCACACTTTCACATGCTCACTCCTAGGGTTTTCCCCACTCCGGTTGCCTTCAGTAAACGGTCATAAAGCATAGGAAATTTTAGTGGTCGTCCTCTAGTCCAAAAAGATAAAAAATGACCCATTCGAATGTTGCCTCGGAAAGATCTTTAGGACTTTAGGATAATCACTAAAGTTTCCTAACCATTGCTTTTGTGACCGTACTTGTCCCTTCGAGTGTCCCTTAAAACTCCAACGATGGGGCTACCTACTCCTTAATAGTAGGATAGCACTGCCTAAACGAAACGAGAACGAACAATCTTTTTTCGAGTAGGTAGAAATCTTAAGTACTTGCTCAAAACAATAAAACTTCTTCAGAAACACTTTCAAAATAGTTTTCAAAAACAACTTCGTCACACTCTTAAAGACAGATACAAGGTGGTGTACCCCAAAATTTTCCCTCTCACTTATCAAGAATTTTCTCACAAGATCTCCTTGGGCTCAAGACTGCACTAGGGTTGATCAGCTCATGACACCTCCTTAAGCACTGGTGACCAAAATTAGGGTTTGAGATGGCACAAAGATATTTGAACTTTCCATGATTCATATTACTTTCATGGATCATTATGGACCCCCAAGATCACTCATGTCAAGTTTCAAGCCTTGGATCACACTTTTGTTCAATCAATTGAGTAGTTGACCTAAAAATCAGATGTATTGGAGAAAAAGTCAATTGTGGTCAATTTACAGTCAAACTTCATAATTTTTTATCCACATCAACATTTTAAACTCATATGTATCATTTGATCAAGTTTGGACTACAATTCCTCAATAAATTTGATCAAATCTTCAAAAGGGCAAAATGGTCAAAATTAGGATTTTGAATAGGAAAGGGCAATTTCTGATTTTTGACCTAGCAAATGATCAATTGGTTTAAGGCATGATTTCAAGAGTTAAATTGCATCATTTTGACCTAATGACATGGCTTAAAACATTGCAAGTCCAATAGATTGACAGATGAATTTTTCAGTCAACTAATCAAAAGTCAACTGTATACTGAAAAGTCAAACTTTGACTTTTTGGTCAAATTCAAATGAAAAAGATCACAATTCATCAAAACATGTCAAATTATGAAACTTATTTATCACGAAATCCAAATTTTAAAATTTCATTTTGAAAAGTATAAATTTCTAAACTTTGAAATTTTTCTAAGTGTTGGAAATTTCTTATTTTTTCACAATTTTGAGCAAAATTTTCACCATGATGTAAGATGATTCAGGAGAAACTTCCAACATGAAAATTGTAGATCTTCATGAAATATACAACTTTTCTTTACACAACTCCTTCCAAAAGTGCTTGTATCTCAAGTTATAATTTTAAGAATACATGGTCATGAAACAAAACACTTAGTGAAATTTTTGCCCTAATTTGGTCAGAATTTTGACCCAACTTCATGGGACTTTTTCATATAGTTCCAAGGGAAATTTTCAAAAGCAATTCAAAGATGGGTTGTATATCACATTACAAGCTTTCTAAAATGTCCAAGAACTCCTTGAGATCATTCTTGAGTAGGGAGAATCGAAGAGATGAAGTTAGGGTTTTATCACTTGAATTACAAGGCATTTTATGATGAACAAAATTCAAATTCAAAGTTATGCTGCATAAACTCTACTTTGCAGGCCTCAAACTTGTTAGGCACTCCATAATTAATTTCTTGCACAGCTGTTAGAGGTCTCATTTCAAGCATTCAATGCAAGGTCATGCTTTATATCTATTTTGGGAAGAAAGTGCACATTGCCATTTTGATAAAGTGACTTTTTGCATAAAACTTGTTCTTGAGCCTTGCACTTGTTCTCTTCTGATCATAAAAGTCCTATAACTCATAAGAAACTTGTTATACACATACAATCACTCAGCCCATGCTTGTACCTCCTCTTGAAACTTGTTTTCCCATTTTTCTTGAAAATCAAGTAACCTAGCAATTAGCTGAAAACTTGTACTTCTGATTGTCCAAAGCTCTAAAAATCTTTTGCTTATACATACACAAACCATTGTCCATAAAGGACACAAAGGCTTAAGCCCTCAAACACTTTGAAATCAGAACTTGCATTAAAAACCTCCACTACTTGTCATTTCTGACCTTGAACTTCAAATACACAATCCACTCGCGCATTTTCACTTTTAATCAACCACAAAGCTTCTATAACTCATATAGAGGCTATCCAAACCCTTACTACACAACTGTAACACCATTTGCACCATCCTCCATTTTCAAAAACAGGGGTCTGCAAGTGGACTTCTCCAGAACTCCTCAGCCACTTCCAGCTCATGCTAAGCATCCCTTTAGCTTCCTAGGAACTTGAGGAAGCTAACCCAATCATTGGAACTCACTGAAAGTTGCTCAAACTTCAAACCCAATACCCTCTTGCAAGGTAAGTTTTCTAAATTTGGAACTTTTCATACAGACATCATCAATGATTTATTTGTCAATGAAACATGTAGATATCATTGCCCTAAAGCTAACCATGTTCATAGTTTTCATTAATTTTGTTTGAGCTTAGAGAATTTAAAGATTGAAATTTATGAGATTTTTAGGGTTCAGATTAGGGCCAATGAAATTCATATTTATCTTTGATCTATAGCTTTAATGATTTACATTTCTGAAATCGTGAGGAAATTTGCTATAAGTTTCATGTTTACAGTTTTAATTTTTGTTGAGAAATGAACAAGTTACAGTTGGTCTGGCTGGAGGTTGAAGATGAAGTGTAAATCAGGGTGCGTTTTATATCATATATTTATCGTTTTGCTTATGTTAACGGATGTATAGCCACCCCAGTGGTAGAAGCGCGCGTCTGTAACCAGAGGGACCTGGGTTCGAGCCCTAGTGGTACCCTTTTTGATTTTTTCACATTTTTGCATTCTGACTTTCTTTTTTTGGCAGGCGCTGGGCCTCCTTGGGCTTTGTTGTTTTTGTTTTTGCTTGCAAACCCCCCTGTTCATTTACACACCCCTGACCCAGCTTTATTTTCTTTTTCCTTTTTATTTATTTATTTGTTTTCTAACATATTTTTTTAATATTAAAAAAATCATAAAAAATATAAAAATAATAGATTTGTATTTTCACATAGTTTATTTATTTTTTCTCACAAAAAATTATTTCATTTAATCAATACTTTATTTATTTTACTAATTATCTTTGTAAATTTAATTAAAAATAGGTTTTAGTTATTTTCTTTTACACCAATTTAAATATATTATTTGAATATAAAAAAGGGCAAAAATATTTTATAACACTATAATTATTTTCAAGACAAAAATACCAAAAATACTTCTCTTAAACTTAATTTTTTTTAATCAATTAATAGATTTAGGGTTTTATTTAAAATCTTTTCTTAGTAAATTTATGTTTTATTTTTAATTAATTATTTTCTTCTAGCTAATTAGGTTAAAAATCAAAACCCCTTTTCTCAAGAAAAATCAAACAAACATCTATTTTCTTTGCATTTACGTTCTTGCATATTTATCTATTTTTGTACATTTATTTATTGAATTCTTGTACCAATTCAACATGGTTGTAATAAATTAATTAGGTTTATTTTCTTGCAATCCCCATTTATAATTTGTACACCCCCTCCCACAAGTATTGTAATAGCGTAGTAACTTTAAATTCCGCAATTTATCGCTTTTATATACAAATGCTAGTAATTAGGGTTTGTATGGAAAGACTAAAACCAATCAAATAGAAAACCCTAATTAAAGACAAAATCAAGCATGAAAAACAATAAATTTTCACACAAGCACCCCCTAGGGTAAATCCACTTGGTTGCCTTTACAAAATGGCCATATTACGCATGTGAGATATCTTAGCAAAAACAAACAAAATACAAGATCATGGTCCCTCGATGACGCTATCTAAGTTGCCTTTAAAATGATCTTAGTCCCTAAAAGAGAATGCTAAGAAACCTTGCAACATTGTTAATCATGTTTATACGATGACCTACGCCCGTCCCGTTTACATCCAAAGATAGGGTTACTTACCAATTCAATGGTAAGATAACAATATCAAAGGAAAAGAAAATGAACAAGAAAGACTTTTGACTAGGTATAATGCTCCTAATTACTTGCTCAATTTCAAAACATCCTTGCTATTTTCAAAACAAACACCTACACTTTCAAAACCTCTTACAAACTTGAAAAACATTTTCAAGAGATCAAACATCTTTGTATACATTCTTACGAACGAGAATCATTACAAAGATTGCCTAAACAATGGCCTCTTTACAAAATACTTTCAAAAACCACACAAAGCACAATTTCAAACAAAAATCAAGTGATCTAGAAAGTAACTAAGAGCCCATGGAAAACCATGGATGAAAAGGGTGCTAACACATTCCCTTTTCATAATCTACCCCCGAACTCAAGAAATAATCTCAAAGGTCTTTCTTGTGCTTTTTCACCTTTCCTTTTGGATAAAAGAAAAGTCGGTGGCGACTCTTACTAACCGCAACATTTGTGATCAAACGCAAAACCTTCAAGTCAATTCTCCCACCGCATCACACAAGGGTTATCATGAAGTTAAACAGAAACTTTTCAAAACACACACAAGCAATTTCAAAATGAGCAAGTACCTAAGAGCCCATGGAAAACCATGGATAAAAAGGGTGCTAACACCTTCCCTTTCTATAATCGACCCCCGTACACTAAAACTCCCTAAAAAAGGTTTTTTCTGTTCTTTTTCCTTTCCTTTTTTGGATGAAATAAAATTCGATGGCGACTCTTGCTTACCGCGACATTTGCAAATACAAAACACAAAACCAGTATAACAGTCGGTTCTGCCACCGTATCACAGAACTGGCGACTCTACTGGGGACTTTAATAAGTTGGGTACACCTTAGGATCTAGGTCATTTTTAAAATTGCTTTCTTGTTTTGCTTTGCCTGCTTTATATTCAAGGGTTTTGTTTGGGTATTATTGAAGATCCTACACCTAGATCTGGGAACACCTTTTAGGTAAGTAGCAATAAACTGTGAGGGAACTGTGTGGGGTATACCAACACGATTGAAGCAGTAGCTACGTTGATGCGACGCTTTGGTTGGTACCGGTAACCCTTGAGTCAATCAAGGAGAGTACGTGGCCGCTGCATGGTGCTATAAAGCATCAAATGACCTTAGAACCTTTAATTGCACAACTTGGCCAGTAGGACGTAGCGAAATAGCCAGTTTTGGTGTGTTCCCAAGGTCAACAGTTACTCGATGCTACACTCATTGAGGTTTGACTCATTAGTTTGGTTTGGTTGCGAGTCAATCGCCTATTGAATGAAGCTTGGAGTAAAGATCAGTGATATTGAGATCCCTTAGAACCCGATTACTATTTATAGGACAGGTTGAACCAATCCAGCTTCAAGAGGGTATGACCTTAAAGCTCATGCAGCCTTAAACCTAAGGACTTGGTGTGACTTGTTTGTTTCTTGCTACATGTTGTACCCCAAAATTTGCCCTCTCATTTTATCAAGATTCTCCTCACAAGATTGCTTGGACTCTAGACAGGATTAGGGTTTGCTCAGCTCAAGACATCTCCTTGCACTGTTGACCTGAAATTAGGGTTTGAGTTTTCACAAGGATTTTTGGACTTTCAATTCCTCATGTGACTTTCATACTTCATGTTGGACTTATAAGATTGGCCATACCAAGTTTCAAGCCTTGAATCAAATTTTTGCCTAGTCAATTGGACAGTTGACCTAAAAATCAACTGTATTGGGGAAAAAGTCAATTGTGGCCAATTTACAGTCAAACCTCATAATTTTTTTATCCAAATTAACATTATAGACTCATATGAACCATTTGATCAATTTTGGACCATAACTCCTCAAGAAATTTGATCAGATCATCAAAAGGGCAAAATGGTCATTTTTAGGGTTTTGACTGTAGAAGGGAAATTTCTGATTTTTCACCTAGCCAATGGCAAATTGGGTTCAATCATGGTTTCAAGGACTCAATGGCATCATCTTGACCTAATCACAAGTTTCAAAAGATCTCAAAAACATTGGATTGACAGATGAATTTTCCAGTCAACTGATCAAAAATCATCTGTACACTGAAAAGTCAAACTTTGACTTTTTGGTCAAAATCAAGTGCCAAGGGTCATTTTTCATCAAGATGTGTCAAAACATGAAACTTGTTCACCAAGAAACCTAATTTTGGAAATTAGGGTTTAAGATTGAAAATTTCATATTTTTCCCCAACTTTCCCCAACTTTTTCACCATGATGCAATTGGATAAAAAGGAAACTTCCAAAATGAAAGTTGTAGTCCTACACAAAATCTACAACTTTGATTCACAAATTTTTCCCAAAAGATGCTTGGATCTCAAGTTATGATTTTATGAATAAGGGTCCATGAAACTTTTAACTTAGTGAAATTTTGCCCTAGTTTAGGCAGGATTTTGACCTATCTTCATGGCAACTTTTCACCTAGTTCCAAGTGGAATCAAAAAATGAATTTCATATATGGATTGTAGAGCATGTTACAAGCTTTCCAAAATATCCAATAACTCTCCAAGATCATTTATGTTTAGGGAGAATCGAAAGTTTGAAAATGGCAAATTATCACTTTTGTCCAAGGCATTTTGCACCATGTTACAACTTGCAAATCAGTTTGAACCATGCTTGTACTTGCATTACAGGTTCTAATCCTTTTTACACTCCAAAATTGAATGCAAATACAATGGTTAATGGCATTGTTTTGATCTTTGAAACTTTGTACAAGGGTTTAATCCAAAAATGGCAAAAAGTTAACATTGTTACTTTGATAAAGTTAGCTTTTACAAACTTTGTTTATCTTGAGCCATGGACCAAAGCTTTTGCTGCAAACCAACTCCACAAATATCAGGAAAAGTGTACCAACTATGTGCATACCCTGAGCTAGCTTGTACAAGCCTTTGCCTATGTCAACTCACTTTTGCTTCAAAAGCAAGTAAGCTTGCAAAAAGTCTATAACTTGTGCATCTGTTAAAACCAAGCCTTGTAACATTTTCAAACAGGTTCAGCATATTATACCAAGCCTAATACATGATTGCCAAGCCTCTCAAACACCCTTAAGCACAAAAAAAACCAACTTCTGCCCAAAACAGGGTATTTTCTGCAAATCACAAGCCAAAACATATTTCACTCATGCGTTTTGCCTTGAACCACTTCAAACACATTCCTTACAACCCACCTAAACTGTCCAGGCCCTTACTTTGCAACCTAACCTCGTTTGCACACTTCACCATTTTCATTTTGAAGCTTTGCAGGTTGAGTTCTACAAGGAGTTTCATACCATTTCAAAGCAAGCTAAGCATTGGGAAAGGTTGAGGGAACATCAAGCAAGCTCAAAAGACCTTCAGGCCTCACTCAAAGTTGCTACATTGCCATATTCGAACTTGACTGAACAAGGTAATTTCCATCTTTCTATCTCCTTATTTAGACATTATTAAGCTTAGGTTTGTGAAGCAAAAATGTAGACCTTAAGTTGCTTGAACTGTACATATGCATAGCTTGTATTTATATTAACTGAGCTAGGAGAATTTGGATGATGAACATGCTAAAATTTTTAGGTCAGAAATTAGGGGTCACAAAATTCTCCCTGGTTTCTTAGAGTTAGATCAAGTTTTTTATATCATTGAAATCGTGAGTTAACAAGCTACAAGTTTCATGTTGCAAGATTTCATTTTTAAGCACGTATGCAAGAGTTACAGTTTGTAAATTGCGCGCGCGTTTTTCTGGTTTGAAGGACAGGGATGAAGTGAACGTGGGCCTGGCTTGCCTTGCTGTTTGCACCCTCCATTGTGTTATTTACACCCCTTTGGCCCATTTGTTATATCTTTCATATTTTTTATTTCTTTTATATTTTCTGACTTTATTATTTTTTTTCTTGAACATTAAAAAACCAAAAAATATTTTCTTAATTTTTGCTTTTTATTTTATTATTTTTTATTATTTTTTATGGCATAAAATTAGTTTATTAGGTTAATATAACTTATTTTTATAAATAAAAACTTGTAAATAATATAGAAATATTATATATTTTTATTTTTATTATTTGTACACTTAAAATAATATTTTCTCACATATTCTCTTTTTTTAAAAACATTTTGTATATATTTTCATTTATTTTCTTGTACAAAAATGAAATAAATAATAATAGAATATATATTTTCTTTAAAAAAACAAAAATTAGGGTTTCTTCACCCTTTCAAAAACAATTAATATTTTTCTTATTTTGAGACATAAATAATTTATTTTACATACATAAAATAAATACAAAAAACATTTTTCATATTTATATTTAATTGCACATTTAAATACTTGTTTATTTATTTATTTGTAAATATAAATTCAATTGGGTTGTAATAGTAAATTAGGGCTTTATTTTGTGCAAATATCCCATATTCAAACTTGTACCACCCTCCCCATAATAATGTTGTAATAGTCTTAGATTTACTTTTATGCATTTTATCGCTTTCAAATGCCATGATAGTAAATTAGGGTTTTGTATACAAAGACCAAAAATCAAACAAATAGCTTGACCTAATACAAGATAAAAATGCATGAAAAATGACAACACAATGCACACAAACACCCCTAGGGTTTCATCCACTTTGTTGCCTTAAAGTGGCCATGATATGCATGCTAGGTATCTTGGCAAAATCAAATAAAAACAAAATATCATAGTCCCTCGATGACGATATCTTGGTTGCCTAAAACAAAAATGATCTAGTCCCTCAAAAACTTGCTAAGATACTTGGCAATATTGTTATCATGGTCATACGATGACCCACGCCCGTCCCGTTTAACATCCAAAGATAGGGTTGTTTACCAAATACAATGGTAAAACAATAATATCAAAGGAATAAAAATGTGTAGGAAATATCTTTGAGTAGGGTAGACAACTCCTAGTTACTTGATCAATTTGCAAAACATCCTTGCTATTTTCAAACAAACACACACAATTTCAAAACATTTCCCAACAAATTTTCAAACATTGAAACATTTTTCAAAAGACAAACACCTTTGTATACATTCAAACAAGAATCATTTCAAAGGTTGCCTAAACGAAGGCCTCTTTTCAAAATACTTTCAAAACCACACACAAAAGCACCATTTTAAACAATTGGAAAAGCAAAGCAAGTGATCTAAAATAAGTAACTAAGAGCCTATGGAAAACCATGGATGAAAAGGGTGCTAGCACCTTCCCTTCTCATAATCTACCCCCCCGAACCCAAAAACAATCTCAAAGGTCTTTCCTGTGCTTTTTTACCTTTCCTTTTGGATAAAATAAAAGTCGGTGGTGACTCTTGCTAAACCGAAACATTTGCGAACACAAACGCAAAACCTTAAGTCAGTTCTCCCACCGCATCACAGAACTGGAGACTCTGCTGGGGAAATATATAAAAGTGGGGTTACCTTAGGGTTTTAGATCACCTTTACATGCTTATATTGCTTGACTTGTATGCTTTACACTTTGGTTCTATTGTTTGGGTTTGAATCCTCTACTCGGATTTGGGAAACATTCATAGGTAAATAGCAATACATTGTGGAAACTGTGCGAGGTATACCGACATGGTCTAAGAAATAGCTATATTAGTGCGACATATTTGTGGGTACCGGTAGCCTTTGAGTCAATCAAATAGAATACGGGGCCGCTGAGTGATGTCATGAAGCACTAATGGACTTTTAGAACCTTTACTTGACCAACTTGGCCTTTTTAGGGGTAGTGAGATGCCCGGCTTTGGTGCAGTCCGAAGTTGGTAGATACTCGATACTACACTCATTGAGGGTTGTTTTCTTGGAATATTTTGGTTGCCAGTAAAGTGGCTAAACTGAAACAACGAACACAGAAAATAATCCGGTGATATTGAGCTCCTTAGAACCCGGTTACTATTTCTAGGACAGATTGAGCCAACTAAACTTCAAGAGGGTACTTACCTATGAAACCCCATGCAAGCCTGAAACTAGGAACTTGTGTGATTTGTTTGTACATATATACTTGTGCATAACATCATGGACATCATGAAGCATCATATGCATCCACTAACCATTTCAAGGATTTTGGATATTCATCTTTGTTCCTGTTTTGTAGATAATGGATTCACTTCGCAGGAAAACTATCCAAGTCAACCTTGTAAGAATTCCTCCTCAACTCAAGGATCTAGCATCAAGGATTCTTGAGAATTCTCCATTTACCGAGAGGCATGGTCGTCTTCTCAAATTAGTCAACACAAACACTGAGGAAGATATGGTGAAAGTTCTCTTCCAGTTCTTTGACCCCCTATACCACTGCTTCACATTTCTTGACTACCAGCTAGTGCCTACTTTGGAGGAATTTTCTCAACTCCTGAGGATTCCTATTCTCCATCAAATACCCTACAACGGTACGGAAAGAGATCTAAAGCCTGAAGATGTTGCTCAAGCCCTACACTTGCAATCATCAGTTATCACAAGTCTTTGGGAAACCAGAAGTGGTGTCAAAGGTTTCTTGTCAAAGTTTCTGTTTGAGAAAGCTCAAGAATGCTAGAATTCTCTAGACCTGCAAGCTTTTGATGAGATTGTAGCTCTTCTCATCTATGGGTTGGTCTTGTTCCCAAACCCTGACCAGCTTATAGATGTGAATGCTGTCAAAATCTTCATGGCTCACAATCCTGTGCCTACATTGCTTGGGGATATCCTCCACTCTTTTCACACTCGTACAATGAGGAAAAGGGGTGTTCTCATGTGTTGCACTCCTCTACTGGAAATATGTTTTATTTCTCATCTTCCCCAATCAGTCTTGAAGAATGAGCAAGGCTTAAGGTGGTCATAACGGTTAATGACCCTTACACATTCAGATATCCATTGGTGTTCTCGATCAAAATAGAATGTCATCATCATTGCCCATTGTGGGGAATTCCCTAATGTCCCTCTACTTGGAATTAGGGGAGGCATTACCTACAACCCTTGCTTGGCTCTGAGACAGTTTGGGTATGCCCAAAGGGATGGCCCACATGACATGCTGATTCCAGACTTGGTTTTTGACTTCGACAACGATGATCAAGGACTTCGACAAAGGTTCATCCAAGATTGGAGAATGCCCAACAAGGTTCATAGTAAGACCTTGGGACACAAGAATTCCATCCCTCTTGAGCCTTACCTCAAGTGGGTACGAACCCGCGCCCAAAGTCTTATGATGCCTTACCCCTACATGCTTCCTGTGATCAAAGAGCCTGTTATGGAAGGAGAGGTTCCATACACCCTCCTACATCATGACATGCCAACATCACTAGAATATCTGCAAAGGAGTTGGATACAGCTCAAGGGAGAGCGCGACACTTTTGAAGCCCAATTCTATGCCAGTGAGAAGAAGGTTTTGGAGCTTACTTGTCAACTTCACGAAGAGCATACTCTCAACACCTACATTGCACCAAAAAGGATGCGCAACGTCTTTTTACATTAGAATTTTGTATTATTGTGCCCATGGGGCATTGATGTACTAACAAATTCTATCTTATTAATATGACGTGTGTTTCTTTTTTGTTTAAAACAAATTTGAATTTTCTGAATCCTTGAATGCATTACATGAATACATATCATTCATCATATGCATAAACAGGTCTTCACACCAGGTTTCCTTATCTCTCTGTTGTTTATTTCAGCAAGATGGATATTGAGCAGACGATCAAAGACTCGCAAGTGCAGAATTCACAGTTTCAACAGCTACTCATGACCTTGGCTAAGGATCAGGAGGAGCTCAAGACCTTTCTAGAGAAGGAAAAGGAGAAAAAGAAAAAGAAGAGAGTTGGTGTGGCTACCTTGGGTAGAAGATTTGAAGGTCAAGCCAGAAGGATCCTGGATTTCCCCTCAACATCTGATGAAGGGGTAGGAAAAGGAAAGGGAGCTGCAGTGCCATCAGAGTCTGAGGAAGAAGAAGAAGAAGAAGAGGATGAAGACTATTCTGAACAGCAGTACCCTCCTGCAGATGACAAATACAAAAACTTGGAAGAGCGTCTAGCTGCCATGGAGATTCAGAGAGTGCCTGGGCTGGACTTCGAAGAGTTAGGGTTGGTTTCTGGAATTGTCATTCCCCCTAAGTTTAAGGTGCCTCTTTTTGCTAAATACGATGGGTTGTCTTGTCCCAAGATGCACCTACGATCTTATGTCAGGAAAATCCAACCACATTCTTCTGACAAAGACCTGTGGGTACATTTCTTCCAGGACAGTTTATCGGGGACTCAGCTGGATTGGTTCTACTAGTTAGAGAGGTCTGATGTGCATAATTGGGAAGATTTGGCGGCCGCCTTCTACAGACAGTATCAATATAATGCGGACTTAGCACCAACCTGTACTCAATTACAGAGTATGGGCATGGTCTCAAATGAAGGTTTCAAAGAGTATGCCCAGAAATGGAGAGACTTGGTTGGAAGGGTGCAACCACCTTTATCTGAAAGAGAGCTAGTTGATATGTTCTTTGGGACTCTGTCAGGTCCTTTCTTTAATCACCTAATAGGAAGTTTGTCTGCAGGGTTCACCGAGTTGATTCTAACTGGTGAGAGAGTTGAAGCCGGCATAAAGAGCGGGAAAATTCAAAAAGATGCATCTGCTTCCGCTGCCATCAAAAATAATTTTCCAGCCAAGAAAGAAATCTCAGTTGTCTACTCCCAAAGAAGTCAAGGAAGAGTTGAGCGCTGGCCAGCGGTGGGGGCCGTAATAATTCAAAAGTATGCAGCTGATCAGCCCCGAAACAATCAACCCAGAACCAACCAAGCAAGGGTGGAAAGGCCTACTCAGCAATTCACACAGATAAACATGACTCCCGCTCAGGTTCTACCCCATCTCTTGAAGTTAAACCTTGCCAGTCTGAAAGAGGCCCCGAAGAATCCGAATACAACTTCTCCTTACTACCATGCGAATGCCAAGTGTGCTTATCATTCAGACAGCCTGGGGCACGACACCAACCATTGTTGGGCCCTCAAGAATAAAATTCAGGACTTAATAGATGCTAAAGAAGTTGAATTCGACGCCCCTGAAAAGCTGAATGTGATCTCTACTCCAATGCCAAAGCAAGGCCACCATGCCCATGCTGTTGAAGAGGATCTTTTTGTTGCTATTGTTGATGATTTGATGACTCCGCTACCGATAATCAAGTTGAATTTGCTGAAGGCTGGGATTTTCCCAGGTTGTGAAGAAGATTGCTACCTTTGTTCATACTTATCAACCGACTGTCCTTTGTTGAAGTTAGGCATCCAGCGCCCAATGGATAACCAAGAAATCCTTTTTGAAAAGACACCTGTTACACGGACTCCTGTCAATGATGTTTCAATAATTACCATATCCGCCAATCTTTCCAAGGTCTCCAAAAGACCTGTTAAGATTACATCCGCTCCGAAGATTTCACCTTTGAAGATAACTATGCCCGGGCCAATCCCGTACAAGTCCGACAAATCAATACCGTGGAACTATGGGGGAGAGATCTTTTACCATGGTGTTAAACAAATTGAATCAACTGAAGAGAGTTCTGATGAAGAGACTTCCGACATTGGAAACATTGCTAGAACGAGCAAAATCACTCGCAGTGGAAGAATTTTCTCTCCGGAGATTGCTCCTCCAAAGACAATCTTTGGACCCTCAGCTGCTCCTAAGGTTACCCCTGCACCGGTCAACATATATGCGAGAACTCCAGTTATTGAAGAAGTTGTAACTCCTGTGGCGATCCCCTCTGCCGTTGCTGATGATAGAGGAAAAGGGATCCAAGAAGAGCCCGTCGGGACGAGGGCTCAGCCACTGGTCATCCCTGAGACCTCTCAAAAAGAAATGGAAGAGATTTTGAAAATAATCAAGAAAAGCGATTATGATATTGTGGAGCAACTGGGGCAAACGCCCTCAAAGATCTCTATGTTGGCCTTGCTGCTTTATTCAAAAGCTCATGCTAAAGCTTTGATAAGATTTTTGAAGAAGGCCCACGTGCCACAGGAAACCTCCGCGGATCAGTTCCAGGAATGTGTAGCTAGCTTAACAGCTGACAATGGTCTAGGATTCTCTGATGCCGATTTAACATCTAAAGGGAGAAAGCATAATGACACTTTTCATGTCTCGGTGGAATGCAGAGAGACTACTCTAACACACGTACTGGTAGACACTGGTTCTTCGCTGAATGTCTTGTCGAAGAAGGCCTTGGATAGGTTAGATTGTGAAGGCTTAACCCTAAAACCCAGCAATATCATTGTCAAAGCCTTTGATGGTTCTAAGAGGATGGTCCACGGGGAGGTGGACATCCCGATTAAAGTGGGAACTGAAATCTTCAACTCCATATTCTACGTGATGGATATCCTTCCCTCCCATTCTTGCTTGTTGGGAAGACCCTGGATTCACCATGCTGGAGCTGTTACCTCCACTCTGCATCAAAAGCTCAAGTACCTTGTCCAGGGGAAAATTATAATTGTCCACGGTGAAGAGGAATACATGATAAGCCATCTTAATTCTTTCCGCTATATAGAATTGGATGGTGAATTCATCGAAACCCCGTTTCAGCATTTTGAAGAGGTAGCTCCAGAGATTGCAGCAAGCGAGACAGTGTCTTCTGTACCCGTGATTACAAGACCTCCGCCTCGGATGTATTCTTTAAAGGATGCTGAGGCTGTGATTGAAGAAGGAGGAAGCACAATCTGGGGGAAGCTTCCCGACATTCCTTTTAAGGCAGATAAATTTGGCTTGGCTTTCACTTCGGCTAGTCAAAAGGTTGTGTGTCGCTCCCGTGCCGGAGGGCCACCAGTGAAGATCACCCATCATGGAGTCAATACTTTGGAGGATAGTGAAGAGGAGAGCAACTTGGAAGACTGGATTTTCCCTACTGTTGACGGAGGACTATGCAATTGGGAAGTAAGAGACTTTGTTCCTATTACTTTCATGAATCAGTAATTTATCTTTCAAACATTTCTGTTGGTTTGTAATAATTCTCAGACAATTCGTACACTTTTAACCTTGTGCCTTACCCGAGGTACATAGGTCCATTTATAAGGGTTTGATTTTTTCATCTTCATATGCCATTTTAATGAATCATGGACGTTTTCACATATAAACCTTTGTGTTCATTGTCTTTCTTTTTACATTTTATTTGTTTAAAGGTGGCTATCCCTTACACACACCCACACTCACAAATGCAGGTACCCTTCCATTCCGGATTCCATGGGTAACAATTCTGCTATGGTCTTCAATGACTCTGAAGATCTGGTCTACCATGCCGAATATGAAGGTGAGGAAGATTGTAAGGTGCCGGGAGAATTGGCTAGACTGCTACAACAGGAAGAAAGGGCTATTCTACCTCATGAGGAGCTGTTAGAGACAATTAACTTGGGTATTGAGGAAGACAGAAAAGAAGTTAGAGTGAGTGCCAACCTAGAGCCAAGTGTCAAGGAACGCTTAATTCAGCTTTGAATGAATATGTTGAGATCTTCGCCTGGTCATATAAAGACATGCCGGGACTCGATACAGATATTGTGGTTCACCGTCTACCCACAAGAGAAGATTGTCCACCAGTTAAACAAAAAGTCTTTCGCATGAGGCCCGACATGTCAGAAAAGATCAAAGCTGAAGTTATGAAGCAGTTCAATGCTGGATTTCTTGCTGTTACTTCCTATCCATAATGGGTTGCTAACATTGTACTCGTGCCTAAGAAGGACGACAAAGTCAGAATGTGCGTGGATTACAGATACTTAAACAGGGCTAGCCCTAAAGATGACTTTCCACTTCCGCATATTAACATCTTGGTTGACAATACAGCTCAGCACAAGGTATTTTATTTCATGGACGGATTCTCGGGCTACAAGCAGATCAAAATGGCCCCCGAGGACATGGAGAAAACTACTTTTGTTACATAATGGGGTACGTTCTGTTACAAAGTGATGCCATTCGGACTGAAGAATGTCGGGGCAACCTATCAACGCGCCATGGTAGCCTTGTTTCATGATATGATACATCATGAGATAGAGGTCTACATAGATGACATGATATCCCATTCACAAACTGAAGAAGAACACCTAGACCATCTGCAAAAGCTGTTTGTCAGGTTGAAGGAGTATAAGCTCAGACTGAACCCTAACAAGTGCACTTTCAGAGTCAGGTCCGGTAAACTCTTGGGTTTCATTGTCAACAACAAAGGCATCGAGGTTGATCCTGCCAAAGTCAAAGCTATACGAGAAATGCCCGCCCCTCGCACTGAGAAAGAGGTCAGAGGTTTCTTGGGACGCCTAAACTACATTGCTAGGTTCATTTCTCACCTAACATCTACCTGTGAGCCAATCTTCAAACTGTTGAAGAAAGATCAGGTGGTTAAATGGAATGATGACTGTCAAGCTGCTTTCGATAAAATTAAGGAGTATTTGCCAGAACCTCCTATCTTGATGCCTACCTTCGAAGGAAGACCGCTAATCATGTATCTGACTGTCCTAGAGAATTCAATGGGGTGCGTACTGGGCCAACATGACGAGTTTGGCCGAAAAGAGCATGCCATTTATTACCTTAGCAAAAAGTTTACCGACTGTGAGACCCGATACTCACTGCTCGAGAAAACTTGTTGCACTTTGGTATGGGCTGCTCACCGGCTAAGGTAGTATATGTTGACTCATACCACTTTGTTGTCTCTAAGATGGATCCGATCAAGTACATCTTTGAGAAGCCTGCACTATCTGGAAGAATAGCTAGATCGCAGATGATCCTAACCGAATACGATATACAGTACACGACCCAAAAAGCTATAAAGAGGAGTGTGCTAGCTGATCATCTAGCTCATCAAGCTGCCGAAGATTACCAATCCATGAGGTTTGACTTCCCTGACGAGGACATCATGACATTGGACAACATTGAAGATTTCAGACCATATGACGGACCTGAACAAGGATCCCGATGGACCTTGTACTTTGATGGTGCCTCCAATGCACTTGGCAACGGTATCGGCGCGGTACTTATCTCTCTAGAAGGTTGCCATACTCCTTTCATAGCCAGGCTTTGCTTCAGCTGTAGCAACAACATGGCCGAGTATGAAGCTTGTATCTTTGGTATCAAGGCTGCCATTGACTTGGGAATCAAATCCTTGATTGTGTTTGGGGACTCAGCTTTGGTCATCAGTCAGATCAAAGGTGAGTGGGATACTAAACATCCAAACCTCATCCCTTACAAAGAACATGTCTTGACAATGTTACCACATTTCGAGCAGATTACCTTCGAGCACTTCCCGCAAGAAGAAAATCAGCTAGCAGATGCTCTAGCTACAATGTCATCCATGTTTAAACTTAACTGGGATAATGAGGCTCCCCAAATCACCATTGAACGGATGGACGAACCTGCACATTGTCACGAGATTAATACCGAAGAAGTAGTGGACGACCTTGGTTTCATGAAGTCAAAAGGTATCTCGAGGCTCAAGAATATCCTGAAGGAGCTTCAGTCAACGAAAAAAGTTCTTAAGGAGATTCTCAGCTAAGTTCTTCTTGAGCAATGGTATCATATACAAGCGCAATCATGATTGCATTCTGCTCTGTTGTGTGGACAAGATTGAAGCTGAACAAATCATGGCTGAATTGCATAATGGTACCTTTGGCACTCGCTCTAGCGGACATATGATGGCTAAGAAGATTCTACGGGCAGGGTATTACTGGTCTACCATGGAAGCTGGCTGCTATCAACATTCCTGAACATGCCATAAATGTCAAATCTATGCGGACAAGGTACATATACCTCTAGTTCCTCTCAATGTCTTAACAACTCCTTGGCCATTCGCTATGTGGGGAATCGACATGACTGGAGAGATCAAGCCTACAACATCCAATGGACACCGTTTCATCCTGGTGGCCATTGATTACTTCACCAAGTGGGTCAAAGCAGCTTCCTTCGCATCCGTCACAAAGAATGTTGTTGCCCGCTTCATCAAGCAGAACCTTATTTTCCGGTACGGTATCCCCGAAAGGATTATCACTGATAACGGTACAAACCTAAACAATACTATGATTACCGCTTTGTGCGAACAGTTCCAGATTCAACATCACAATTCATCTCCCTATCGGCCAAAGATGAATGGTGTTGTCGAAGCTGCGAACAAAAATATCAAGAAAATCATACAAAAGATGACAGTCACCTACAAAGACTGGCATGAGATGCTACCGTTCTCTCTTCACGGGTACCATACCATGGCACGCACATCAACTGGGGCAACATCCTATTCTTTGGTATATGGAATGGAAGTTGTTTTACCTATCGAGGTTCAGATTCCCTCCTTGATAATCATGAAGGATGCTGGTTTGAGTGAAAACGATTGGATTCATACCCGGCTTGATCAACTTAACTTGATTGACGAAAAGCGGTTTACTGCTGTTTGCCATGGTCATGCGTATCAGAAACGGATGATCAAGGCTTTCAACAAGAAAGTCAGGCGCCAGGTATATCGAGTCGGGAATCTTGTAATCAAGCGGATCATCTTGCCGCAAAGTGATCCCAGGGGCAAATGGACTCCTAGTTACGAAGGACCATTTGTGATCAAGGACATCTTTTCTGGTGGGGCAATGATTTTAACCACCATGGACGGCGACGACCTGCCGCACCCTGCGAACGCAGACATAGTCAAAAGATACTACGCATAAATGACCCGGCAAGTTGAAAACCCGAAAGGGCGACTTGGGCAAAAATGGGCATCCCGGTGAATCAAAAACCTGAAAGGGCGGTTCAGGCAAAAATTAGGGATAAACAAAAAAATATGTACTACCCGGCAAGTTGAAAACCTGAAAGGGCGACTTGGGCAAAAAAGGGTTTCCCGGTGGATCGAAAACCCGAAAGGGCGGTCCAGGCAAAAATTAGGGAATTAAAGCGTATGACTATGTCTCGTCGGATCACTTTAAGGATAATCTCTTCACAGACAAGCTATGGGCTTCTGATCAACTCAATCATCTTCGGACGAAGCAGCGAATGGACAAGATATTCAAAGTTACGAAGGCTATAGCAGAATGGGAATCCCATGGAGTTTTCACACATAGCCATTTTTATTTGTATAAATTCTTCTCAGTTTTTTATGACAACGTTCTCTTACTAGGATGTATGTCTCCTTTGTACAAAATACTTACACAAAGTTAATACAAAGATACTTCAAAGTGCAGAAAACTATTTGCCTTTTTCTTCTTTTTACACTTGTGTTTTATTTGAAAACGTCCAATGATTTGTTAATGAGCATATGCATTTGAATATAATCACCGTTTACAAATAAACGAAATGAGAAAGAACAATTACTGATAGGTTGAAAGTATAGGAAAACGTCTTTAGGCTATTCCATGAACAATCCCCTGCAGTACATCATCTAAATCCCCAGCGGAGCTAAAACCTTGAAATACATATACCCAGCAGAATTAAATTTCAAAATCCCCGCCAGAGTCAAAACTTCAAACTCCCAATCCCCGACGGAGTTATATTTTCAAACCTTTAATTCCCATCAGAGTTAAGTTTTCGAACTCCCAATCCACAGCGGAGAAAAAACATTGAACTACAGACCCTCATCGGAGATGAAACCTTCATCCCCAGTCAAGTCAAATTTCCAACTATCAATCCCCAGCGGGAACCCTCCAGTTTTCCCCAAATTTCCAAGCAAGTTTGTCTTAAAGTCTGAAAATCAACCAGATAACAGTTAACTTTTGTCTTATCCCCAAACTAGGATAATTCCCCAGTATATTGGCATACAACCCAAACTCCTGATCTCCCGGAAGGATAGCTACTCCCCAGTAGTGTAGCTACTCCCCCAGAGCTTTCACTTACTCTCCACCAGTAAGCCTTCTTCCTCACAGAGTTTTTACTCCCCAACAGAATGAAGATTCTCATTCTTAACTCCCTAGCATGAAGTCCCTGAGGATTCAATTTCCCCTAGAAGATTGAAGATTCTCATTTTTGATTCCCTAGTGAGGTTTCCAGAGTCTTCTTTACTCCCCAACATGAATTTGTCAGAATTCTTAATCCCCTGCAGATCGAAGATTCTCATTCACCACTCCTCAACAGATTGAAGATTCTCATTCTTAATTCCCCTCAGAAGCCATCAGAGTCTTCCTTATTCTCCAGCAGATCAAGATTTTCCTTTGCTTGATCCCCGTTAGAGATCACCAGAGTTTTCCCTATTCCCTAGCTGAGTAAGGATTCCCATTATTTAACCCCAAGTATAAGTCTCAAAGTTCTATGGATTCCCCAAGCAGGTTTCTCAAGCAACACTTGGCATTATTTTCACAACAGAATGATTATCATATTCCAACTCCAAAGACTTGAAGGATCCCTATATCCCCAGGAAAGTCGTGAAGGATTCTCACATCCCCACAGAAGTTGTCAAGGATTTATTTTCCCCGGCAACAGTCGAAAATTTTATCATCCCCAACAGTCACCAAGGATTTCTCATCCTCAGCAATCAAAGATTTTGAATCTCCAGCATCGGTCAAGGATTTATTTTCCCCGGCAGCAGTAAAAGATTTCATTATCTCCAGCTATCGAGGATTTATTTTCCTCAACAATACATCAAATCAACTTACATGCACATAAATTACATTCATATATCATAAACATTGATAAAACACATTTTATTGCATCATACATTTCATGCAACATAATTTTGTGTTTCAGCTAACATTTTACCCTTTTCAGGATAAGATTAACAACTATCTTTAACAAATATTCAAAGATTTCAGATACAGTACGGATACACCCCAGACACAGAGGTCATTCTATTACTCATTCAGAATTCAAAGTCAAGATACAGTACGGATACTCTCCAGACACAGATGCCATTATGTCACTCATTTAGACTTCAACAATCAGATACAGATTAGATAAGCTCCAGACACGGAAGGCATTCTATTTCTCATTCAGATTCAACTATCAATTTCAAGTTCAGATACACTCCAGACACGGAAGTCATTTTGTCACTTATTTAGATCCCAGTTACAGTTCAGATACACTCTAGACACGGAAGTCATTCTGTTACTCATACAGATCTCAACTTCAGATACAGTCCAGATATGCTCCAGACGTGGTTGCCATTCTGTCACTTATTCTGACTTTATCCCCAACCCAGAGATGCTCCAGACACGGATGTCATTCTGTCGCTTATTCAGATTTCAGATTCAGATACAATACAGATACACTCCAAACATGGCAGTCATTCTGTTATTCATTCAAGGATCAAGTACAGTTACAACTCGGATACGCTCCAGACGCGGACGCCATTCCCTTTCTCATACAGATTCAATCTCCAGATACAGTTCAGATACGTTCCAAACGCGGATACCATTCTGATACTCATTCTTTTGACTCACAACATACAATTCAACAAACATTCTTGATGGAATGTTCAATCCCATCTCCGACAAGATTTTGTCACATCTCTAAATGGCATCTTTAAGCCCATTCCCGCAACTACATTCTGACGAGTGCAAATTTACGGGCACTCTAGTGTCCAATCATCTTTTACCTTCGAGTCACGAACGAAAAACTCGTCAATCTAACTCTTCAGGTTCAACAAGATTGAACAGGGGAAGCTGTTGTACCCCAAAATTTTCCCTCTCATTTTATCAAGATTCTCCTCACAAGACTGCTTGGACTCCAGACATGATTAGGGTTTGCTCAGCTCAAGACATCTCCTTGCACTATTGACCTGAAATTAGGGTTTGAGTTTTCACAAGGATTTTTGGACTTTCAATGCCTCATGTGACGTTCATACTTCATGTTGGACTTATAAGATTGCCCATACCAAGTTTCAAGCCTTGAATCAAATTTTTGCCTAGTCAATTGGACAATTGACCTAAAAATCAACTGTATTGGGGAAAAAGTCAACTGTGGCCAATTTACAGTCAAACCTCATAATTTTTGATCCACATTAACATTATAGACTCATATGAACCATTTGATCAAGTTTGGACCACAACTCCTCAAGAAATTTGATCAGATCATCAAAAGGGCAAAATGGTCATTTTTGGGTTTTGACTGTAGAAGGGAAATTTCTGATTTTTCACCTAGCCAATGGCAAATTGAGTTCAATCATGGTTTCAAGGACTCAATGGCATCATCTTGACCTAATCACAAGGTTCAAAAGATCTTAAAAGCATTGGATTGACACATGAATTTTCCAGTCAACTGATCAAAAATCAATTGTACACTGAAAAGTCAAACTTTGACTTTTTGGTCAAAATCAAGTGCCAAGGGTCATTTTTCATCAAGATGTGTTAAAACATGAAACTTGTTCACCAAGAAACCTAATTTTGGAAATTAGGGTTTAAGATTGAAAAATTTCATAACTTAGAAATTTTCTAAGTTATGAAAATTTCATATTTTCCCCAACTTTCCACAACTTTTTCACCATGATGCAATTGGATTAAAAGGAAACTTCCAACATGAAAGTTGTAGTCCTCCACAAAATCTACAACTTTGATTCACAAAGTTTTCCCAAAAGATGCTTGGATCTCAAGTTATGATTTTATGAATAAGGGTCAATGAAACTTTTAACTTAGTAAAATTTTGTCCTAGTTTAGGCAGGATTTTGACCTATCTTCATGGCAACTTTTCACCTAGTTCCATTTGGAAAATCAAAATTCATTTCAAATTTGGATTGTAAAGCATGTTACAAGCTTTCCAAAATGTCCAAGAACTCTCCAAGATCATTTATGGTTAGGGAGAATCGAAAGTTTGAAAATGGCAAATTATCATTTTTGTCCAAGGCATTTTGCACCATGTTACAACTTGCAAATCAGTCTGAACCATGCTTGTACTTGCATTACAGGTTCTAATCCTTTTTACACTCCAAAATTGAATGCAAATACAATGGTTAATGGCATTGTTTTGATCTTTGAAACTTTGTACAAGGGTTTAATCCAAAAATGGCAAAAAGTTAACATTGCTACTTTGATAAAGTTAACTTTTACAAACTTTGTTTATCTTGAGCCATGGACCAAAGCTTTTGCTGCAAACAAACTCCACAAATATCAGGAAAAGTGTACCAACTATGTGCAGACCCTGAGCTAGCTTGTACAAGCCTTTGCCTATGCCAACTCACTTTTTCTTCAAAAGCAAGTAAGCTTGCAAAAAGTCAATAACTTGTGCATTTGTTAAAACCAAGCCTTGTAACATTTTCAAACAGGTTCAACATATTATACCAAGCCTAATACACGATTGCCAAGCCTCTCAAACACCCTTAAGCACAAAAACACCAACTTCTTCCCAAAACAGGGCATTTTCTGCAAATCACAAGCCAAAACATATTTCACTCGTGCGTTTTACCTTGAACCACTTCAAACACATTCCTTACGACCCACCTAAACTGTCCAGGCCCTTACTTTGCAATTGTAACCTCGTTTGCACACTTCACCATTTTCATTTTGAAGCTTTGCAGGTTGAGTTCTACAAGGAGTTTAAGACCATTTCAAAGCAAGCTGAGCATTGGGAAAGGTTGAGGGAACATCAAGCAAGCTCAAAAGACCTTCAGGCCTCATTCAAAGTTGCTACATTGCCATATTCGAACTTGACTGAACAAGGTAATTTCCAACTTTCTATCTCCTTATTTAGACATCATTAAGCTTAGGTTTGTGAAGGTAAAATGTAGACCTTAAGTTGCTTGAACTGTACATATGCATAGCTTGTATTTATATGAACTGAGCTAGGAGAATTTGGATGATGAACATGCTGAAATTTTTAGGTCAGAAATTAGGGGTGACAAAATTATCCTTGGTTTCTTAGAGTTAGATCATGTTTTTTATATCATTAAAATTGTGAGTTAACAAGCTACAAGTTTCATGTTGCAAGATTTCATTTTTAAGCACGTACGCAAGAGTTACAGTTTGTACATGGCGCGCGTGTTTTTCTGGTTTGAAGGACAGGGATGAAATGAACGTGGGCCTGGACCTGACTTGCCTTGCTGTTTGCACCCTCCATTGTGTTATTTGCACCCCCTTGGCCCATTTGTTATATCTTTCATATTTTTTTATTTCTTTAATATTTTCTGACTTTATTATTTTTTTTCTTGAACATTAAAAAACCAAAAAATATTTTCTTAATTTTTGCATTTTTTTTATTATTTTTTATTATTTTTTTATGGCATAAAATTAGTTTATTAGGTTAATATAACTTATTTTTCTAAATAAAACTTGTAAATAATATAGAAATATTATATATTTTTATTTTTATTATTTATACACTTAAAATAATATTTTCTCACATATTCTCTTTTTTTTTTAACATTTTGTATATATTTTCATTTATTTTCTTGTACAAAAATGAAATAAATAATAATAGAATATATATTTTCTTTAAAAAAACAAAAATTAGGGTTTCTTCACCCTTTCAAAAACAATTAATATTTTTCTTATTTTGAGACATAAATAATTTATTTTACATACATAAAATAAATACAAAAAACATTTTGCATATTTATATTTAATTGCACATTTAAATACTTGTTTATTTATTTATTTGTAAATATAAATTCAATTGGGTTGTAATAGTAAATTAGGGCTTTATTTTGTGCAAATATCCTCTATTCAAACTTGTATCCCCCTCCCCATAATAATGTTGTAATAGTCTTAGATTTACTTTTACGCATTTTATCGCTTTCAAATGCCATGATAGTAAATTAGGATTTTGTATACAAAGACCAAAAATCAAACAAATAGCTTGACCTAATACAAGACAAAAATGCATGAAAAATGACAACACAATACACACAAACACCCCTAGGGTTTCATCCACTTTGTTGCCTTAAAGTGGCCATCGTATGCATGCTAAGTATCTTGGCAAAATCAAATCAAAACAAAAGATCATAGTCCCTCGATGACGCTATCTTGGTTTCCTAAAACAAAAATGATCTAGTCCCTCAAAAACTTGCTAAGATACTTGGCAATATTGTTATCATGGTCATACGATGACCCACGCCCGTCCCGTTTAACATCCAAAGATAGGGTTGTTTACCAAATACAATGGTAAAACAATAATATCAAAGGAATAAAAATGTGTAGGAAATATCTTTGAGTAGGGTAGACAACTCCTAGTTACTTGATCAATTTGCAAAACATCCTTGCTATTTTCAAACAAACACACACAATTTCAAAACATTTCCCAACAAACTTTCAAACATTGAAACATTTTTCAAAAGACAAACACCTTTGTATACATTCAAACAAGAATCATTACAAAGGTTTCCTAAACGAAGGCCTCTTTTCAAAATACTTTCAAAACCACACACAAAAGCACCATTTCAAACAATTGGAAAAGCAAAGCAAGTGATCTAAAATAAGTAACTAAGAGCCCATGGAAAACCTTAGATGAAAGGGTGCTAGCACCTTCCCTTTTCTTAATCTACCTCCCGAACCCAAAATCAATCTCAAAGGTCTTTCCTGTGCTTTTTTACCTTTCCTTTTGGATAAAATAAAAGTCGGTGGCTACTCTTGCTAAACTGAAACATTTGCGAACACAAACGCAAAACCTCAAGTCAGTTCTCCCACCGCATCACACTACACGTGTGATTTTTTAGCATAATCATGACATCATAAGCATGGCATATCATACTAATCATTTCAAGGATGTTCTATGGCTCATATTTGCTTTGTTTTGTAGGACATGGCATCCGCCCACAGGACCACTATCCAGATTAACCTTGTGAAAATGCCTCTTCAACTAAAGAATTTGGCATTAAGGATCCCTGAAAGCTCTCCCTTCACTGAAAAACATGGTCGGTTGCTCAAGTTGGTCACTTCAAAACCTGATGAATAATTGTTAAAAGTGTTATTTCAGTTCTTTGATCCTTTGCACCACTGCTTCACCTTCCCGGATTACCAGCTAGTGCCTACTATGGAGGAATTTTCTCGGTTGTTAGGGGTACCTATTCTTGATCAGTTACCTTTCAATGGTACGGAAGAACATCTAAATCCTGAAGAGAATGCTCTAGATCTATCCTTACAATGGTTCGATGTAGTGACAAATTGGGAAACTAGGGGAAGTGTCCAAGGGATCCCAATTAGATTTCTATTCGAGAAGGCTTACTATTTTTGGGATACCCTGGATTTACAAGCTTTTGAAGAGGTATTGGAAATCCTCATCTACGGGATGGTATTATTCCCTAACGCGGACCAACTCATAGATGTGGATACGATTAAGGTTTTTTTGTCTCATAATCCGGTGCCTACATTACTTGGGGATGTTCTACACTCTCTGTATGCTCGCACTCTAAAGAGAAGGGGGACCCTCCTGTGTTTCACTCCTCTATTATCTAGGTGGTTTATTTTGCACCTACACATGTCTATTTTGAAGAATGAGTAGGGTATGAAATGGTCTCATAGGCTGATTTCCCTTACACATTCAGACATTCATTGGTGTTCACGGTCCTCAGAAGATGTTACCATCATCGATCGCTGTGGTGAATTCCCTAATGTCCCTCTCTTAGGCATTAGGGGAGGAATCATTTATAACCCTTGTTTGGAACTGCGAAAGTTTAGTTATGCAAGAAGGGATGGTCCTCACGATACGCTTATCTAAGGAATTGCCTTCGACTATGAGAATGATGCTCAAGGTTACCGTAAAAGGTGAATGCGAGCTTGGGGCATGGTACATAGGGTTGATAGCAAGACACCGGGGCATAAGATTTCTATCCCTCTTAAGCCTTATCTCAGATGGGTACGAGCCCGTGCCCAAAGTCTTACGACGCCTTACCCTGCTGTCCTACCAATGATTATGGAACCAGTTGCTAAAGGAGACACTCCTTATCTTGTTCATCATCTTAACATGCCAACTGATCATGAGGAGTTACAGAAATCTTGGGTTCAACTTAAAGAGGAGTGGGATACGTTTGAAGCTCAATTATATGCTAGCAAGAAGAAGGTCCTGGAGCTCACTAGGCTACTTCATGAAGAAAGGAACATAAACGCCTACATTGCACCAAAGAGGATGCGCTCCTGGGAGACCTAATTTTCTTTTTGCTTTAAGTGTAGTTTTGTTTAATTGTAAGCCTAAAGGGCACTCTTTTTAAAATTTCTAACTTATTAATACAATTAACGTGTGTTTCTTTTGGTTAAACAAATTTGAGCCTTTAAGATTCCTTGAAATCATTGCATGCACATACTATCCATGACATTGCATAAACAGGTACCATTACAGGTTTCTCATCTTCTTTGCTGTTTATTTCAACAATAATGTCTTCTGAACAAAGCATCAAAGATCTCCAGGCATAAAATGCCCAATTTCAACAAATGTTCATAACTTTGGCAAAAGGGCAGGAAGATCTGAAGGCCCTTATCCTGAAGGAAAAGAAGAAGAAGAAGAAGAAGAAGAAGACTCTGGTGTTCTGAATCTGGGCAGAAGGTTCAGGGGGCCATTAAAGCAACCAATTGATTTGGCCTCCTCATCCAATGAAGGGGAGAATCAAGAAAGAGAGAGACAAGGGAGAAGGACCCTAGCCTTGAAGATTCTGATAATGACACGAACTACAATGATGAGCAGTATCCTCCCACTGAGGATAGATACAAACAATTAGAGGATCGGTTGAGCGCTATGGAGATCCATAGAATACCAGTGCTAGATTTTGAAGAGCTGGGTTTGGTGTCTGGGGTAGTCATCCCATAAAAGTTTAAAGCTCTGGTTTTCGTGAAGTGTGATGGGGTGTCTTGTCTCAAGCTTCATCTCAGTTCCTATGTGAGGAAGATTCAGCCTCACACTGCTGATAGGAACTTGTGGGTTCACTTCTTTCAAGAGAGTCTATCTGGGACTTAGCTTAAATGGTTCTATCAACTGGAGGGAACCAATGTCCGTAACTAGGAGGATTTGGCTACTCCTTTTTATAAGCAGTATCAATACAACGCTGACCTTGCCTCTACTTGTACTCAACTCCAGAGTATGTCCATGGGTGCAGGTGAAGGCTTTAAGGACTATGCACAGAAGTGGAGAGATCTGTCAGGGAGAGTCCAACCCCCTTTGTCTAATAGGGAGTTGGTTGACATGTTTCTTGGGACGTTGTCTAGTTCATTCTTTAATCATCTGATTGGTAGCTCCTCAGCTAGTTTCACCAATCTGATATTAACCGGAGAAAGGGTAGAAGTTGGGATCCAGAGCGGCAATATACAGAAAGATACCTCGTCAAGCTCAGTGAAGAAGCCCTTCGCAGGTAAGAAGGAAGTCAGTGCTATTTATAGCCCAAGAGGTCAGAGCTGAGCCGAGCTCCATCCAACGGTAAGTGCTGTGATGATACCTAGACCTGCGGCTACCCCACCACGAAACAATCAACAAAGGGTAGAAAGACCACAAAGGCAGTTTACTCTGATTAACATGACATTGACTGAGGTTCTACCCCATCTTCTAAGATCCAACTTGGCAGCCTTGAAAGAGGCTCCCAAGAATCCTAACACCATATCTCCTCGGTACAATTCAAACGCTCGGTGTGCATACCATTCTGAGAGTCCTGGCCACGATAAAAATGACTGCTGGGCTCTGATAAATAAGGTACAAGATCTAATTGAAGCTAAGGAGATTGAGTTTCATTCTCCGGAGAAGCCTAATGTCATGACTGCTCTCATGCCTAAGCACAACCGTGGAGTAAATGCCATTAATATTGATCTGTTCGTTACCTCTGTTGATGAAGTTTCCACTCCTTTCATGACTGTTAAGAAGAATTTGTTGTTAGCCAGTTTATTTCCGGGATGTGGTGAAGATTGCCACATGTGTTCATCTCTGCCCTCCGGTTTCTATTTGCGGAAAGCAAGTGTTCAATGCTTGATGGACAACAAAGAGATTTTATTCGAAAAGACTTTGATTCCGACTTTACCGTGTGAAGATATTGTCATTATAACCATTTCCGCCAATTCTTCCAAGGTCTCCTCTAAAATACTTGTTAGGATTACACCTGCTCCAAGAGTTGCTCCATTGATAATCACTTTTCCTGGCCATGTATCGTACTCCTCAGACAAAGTTGTTCCTTGGAACTATGGTGCTAACGTCTACTATCATGGCGTTAAATAGGATTTGAAGACTGAAGAGGTTGATCCCGATGTCAGTAACATTGTCGGGACCAGCAAGATTACCAGAAGTGGAAGGGTTTTCTCTCAAGAGATCTCCCTGAAGACTGTCACTAAGTCTGTTATTATTTCATCTGCTATTCCTACTGGTACTTCCGTTACTACTCTTGTTCTTACTCCAATTGTTACCCCTCCCGATGAGTCATCTGGGACTCAAGGCAAAGAAGCTATGGGTGAGCCTGCCCGGACGGAGGCACCTAGAAAAGTTGTTGTGGAATCCTCTAAGCAAGAAATAGAGGAAATCTTAAAAATAATCAAGAAGAGCGACTACAATGTGGTCGAGCAGCTGGGGCAGACCCCTTCAAAGATATAGATGTTGTCTTTGTTGTTATGTTCTGAGTCCCATGCAAAGGATTTGATTGCATTCCTCAAGACTTCGCATGTTCCGCAAGAAACCTCAGCCGATAAGTTCAAAGACTTGTGGCCAGTTTGACTGTTGACAACAGATTGGGTTTTTCAGATGCCGACTTGACACCAAAGGGGAGGAAGCATAATGATGCTCTGCATGTCTCGATTGAATGCATGGGCACTACTATGGATCATGTGCTGGTGGGCATTGGATCTTCACTGAACATTTTGCCTAAGAAGGCTCTCGATCGGCTAGATTGTGAAGGTTTGACCCTAAATCCCAGTAACATTATGGTGAGGGATTTTGACGGGTCGAAGAGAATGGTGCATGGGGAGGTGGACATCCCTGTCAAAATGGGCTCTCAAACCTTTGGGTCCACCTTCTACGTGATGGACATCAAGCCATCGTACTCTTGTTTGTTGGGTCATCCTTGGATCCATGAAGATGGGGCTATTACTTCTACACTGCACCAAATGCTGAAATATCCGGTGAGGGGGAAGATTGTCACTATGCATGGTGAAGAGGAGTATATGGTGAGCCACCTGAACTCCTTCAGGTATGTGGAGATGGATGGGGAATTCATAGAGACTCCTTGTCAAAACTTTGAAGAGGTTCCCCAGATTTTGGCGTCAACCGAGACTACCACCAGCACCAAACCTCCTCTGAAGATAGCTTCTCTCAAGGACGCCAGAGCAACAGCTGAAGAAGGTGGGCGTACCAATTGAGGACAGCTCCCTGATTTTATTCACAAAACTGACAAATTTGGTTTGGGCTTTACTTCAGGAGCTTAAAGGGCTTCTCAACACGCTCGGGCTGGAGGACCTCCCCTACGCATCAGCAATCATGGGGTCAATGCTATTGAAGACAGTAAGGAAGATTCTGATATTGACAGCTGGATCTAACCGACTACCAACAGTAGACCTAGTAACTGGACGGCCAGAGATTTTATACCAATTTATTATGTTCAAAAATAATTGTCTTACTTATTTCCAAGTTTATAATAAACAATTTAAACTCTACGACCTTGTGTCTTACCCGAGGCACAATGGTTTTGTTTGTGAGGGCTATTATATGCCATTTTCATATGTCATCAATAAAACATTAGACGTTTCTTGCATACAAATTTTGCGCTCTTTGTTTTTCTTTTCTTCTTTACTTTATCAATACAACTATGCTCTTACACACACTCACATATCAAATTGCAGATCCATATCCACCCTGGATCCCATTGATAACAACTCTGCTATTTCCATTCATGACTTCGAAAAATCCGATCAACCAAGTCGAGGACGAAGGTGAGGACGATTGTGAAGTACCTAGAGAACTTGCTAGACTGTTAGAGCAGGAAGAGAGGGTTATACAGCCTCATGAAGAGCCAGTTGAGACGATAAACTTGGGCACGGAGGTAGACAGAAAAGAAGTCAAGATCGGCGCCAATATGGAGACTAATGTCAAACAACGGTTGATACAAATGTTGCACGACTATGTTGAGATCTTCGGCTAGTCATATGAAGACATGCCTGGTTTAGACACTGATATTGTGGTACACCGTCTGCCAACTAAAGAAGATTATCCTCCGGTTAAGCAAAAGGTTCGTCGCATGCGCCCTGAAATGTCATAGAAGATTAAAGCAGGTGTCATGAAACAGTTCAACGCTGGGTTCTTAGCTGTCACCTCTCATCCGTAGTGGGTTGCTAACATCGTTTTGGTACCTAAGAAGGACGGTAAGGTACGGATGTGTGTGGACTACAGAGACCTAAACAGGGCAAGCCCTAAGGATGACTTCCCGCTTCCCCACATTGATGTTCTGGTTGACAACACCGTACAACACAAAATATTCTCCTTCATGGATGGTTTCTCTGGCTACAACTAGATCAAGATGGCTCCTGAAGACATGGAGAAGACAACCTTTGTCACACAGTGGGGCACCTTCTATTACAAGGTGATGCCTTTTGGGTTGAAGAATTCTGGGGAAACTTATCAGTGAGCCATGGTCACCTTGTTCCATGATATGATTCACCATGAGATAGAGGTTTATGTTGATGACATGATAGCCAGATCTCAAACTGGGGAAGAACACCTTGATCATCTGCAAAAGTTGTTCGACATGATGAAGACATACAAGCTGAGGTTGAATCCGAACAAGTTCACCTTTGGAGTAAGGTCCAGTATGCTTCTAGGGTTAATCGTCAGTGACAAAGGTATTCAAGTAGACCCCGCAAAAGTAAAGGCCATACAAGAAATGTCGGCTCCCCGTACTGAGAAGGAAGTTAGAGGTTTCTTGGGACGCCTGAATTCTATCGCCATGTTCATTTCACATTTGACTGCTACTTGTGAGCCAATCTTCAAGCTCCTGAAGAAAGATCAAGTGGTAAAGTGGAATGATGAATGCCAAACTACTTTCGAAAGAATCAAGGAATGCCTTCAAGAACCACCAATTATGATGCCTCCAGTTGAAGGAAGACCTTTGATATTGTACTTAACAGTGTTAGACAATTCAATGGGGTGTGTACTGGGGCTGCATGACGAGTTTGGTCAAAAAGATCACGCAATATACTACCTTAGCAAAAAGTTTACCGACTGTGAGACAAGATACTCACTGCTTGAGAAAAATTGTTGCGCTTTGGCATGGGCTGCTCGCCGACTAAGACAGTATATGCTGACCCACACTACTCTGTTGATAACTAAGATGGATCCAATCAAATACATCTTCGAGAAGCCCACACTCTCCGGAATAATAGTGAGATGGAAGATGATGTTAACTGAATACGATATACAATATACAACCCATAAAGAAATCAAGGGAAGTGTATTGGATGATCATTTGGCTCATCAGGCCGTGTATGACTACCAGTCCATGAATTTTGAGTTCCCAGACGAGAATATTATGCTAATGACTGACTATGAAGAACCTCGACCGGATGAAGGACCTGAGGAAGGATCCCAATGGACTATGGTTTTTGATGGAGCTTCAAACGCACTTGGTAATGGCATTGGCGTCGTAATCATATCTCCTGAGGGTTGTCACACTCCTTTCACTGCCCGCCTATGTTTCAACTACACTAATGTTGTACCCCAAAATTTACCATCTCATTTATCAAGACTTTTCTCACAAGATTTCTTTGGCTCAAGACTGGATTAGGGTTTGGTCAGCTCAAGACATCTCATCATGCACTGATGACCCAAAATTAGGGTTTGAGATTGCACAAGGATTTTTGGACTATCAATGCTTCATGTGAATTTCAAACATCATTATGGGTCCCTAAGATCACTCAGGACAAGTTTCAAGCTTTGAACTATATTTTTGATCAGTCGATTGGACAGTTGACCTAAAAATCAGCTGTATTGGGAAAAAGTCAACCATGGCCAATTTACAGTCAAACTTCATAATTTTTGATCCACGTCAACATTTTAAACTTATATGTATCATTTGGTCAAGTTTGGATCACAATTCCTCAAGAATTTGATCAAATCACCAAAAGGGGCAAAATGGTCAAAATTAGGGTTTTGACTAAGGAAGGGAAATTTCTGATTTTTAACCTAGCAAATGACCAATTGAGTTAAGGCATGATTTCAAGGATTCAATTGAATCATCTTGAACTTATTACATGGCTCAAAACATTTCAATTTCATTGGATTAACAGATGAAATTTGCAGTCAACTGATCAAAAGTCAACTGTACACTGAAAAGTCAAACTTTGACTTTTTGGTCAAAATCAAGTGCCAAGGGTCCTAATTCATCAAAACATGTCAAAATGTGAAACTTGTTCATCAAGAAATCCAAGTTTTAAGATTAGGGTTTTAATTTGAAATTTTTCTTAACTTAGAAAATTTTCTAAGTATAGAAAATTTCTTATTTTTTCTCAAGTTTAGGCCACTTTTTCACCATGATGCATAATGATTCAAAGAAAGTTCCCAACATGAAAGTTGTAGACCTCCATGAAATATACAAGTTTTCTTCACACACTTTTCCTTAAAGATTCTTGGATCTCAAGATATGAATTTATGAATACATGGTCATGAACTAAATAACTTACTGAAATATTGCCCTAATTTAGGCAGGTTTTAGACCCAACTTCATGGAAATTTTTCACCTAGTTCCAAGAGGTATCTCAAAATTCATTTCAAAGATGAGTTATAGAGAATATTGCAAGCTTTCTAAAATGTCTAAGAACTCCTCAAGATCATTTTTGAGTAGATAGAATCGAAGAGATGAAGTTGTCATTTTCTCACTTTTTGTCCAAGCCATTTCATGAAGAACAAAGTTCCAATCACTACCTATGCTGCCTAATCCATGCTTTACAGGTCCAAAACTTGTTCCTCACTCCTTAATTTAATGCTTACTCAGTTGTCAAATCTTTGATCCATGCCCTAGAGTCATTACCTAAGTTACAATTCCATAAATGCCATAAAGTGACCATTGCCATTTTGGAAAAGCTCAACTTTTGACACTTTCCAATTCTTGAGCATTGCACATGTCTCCATTGCATAAACAAGTCTTACAGGCCTAAAGAAATTTGTACAAGTTTATGCCAACCCTAAGAAAGCAAGTATAAGCATGGCAAGCCTTGTCCCTTCACTTTACTTCAAAAGCAAGAAAGGTTGCAAAAAGGTGGAAACTGGCACATCTGTTGGAGGGTTGACATGAAAATGATTCTATACTAATATACAAACATAATACAAATTAACACACGATTGAAAGAGGCGTGAAACACTCCCAAGCACAAAAACACCAGAAAATTGTCAAAACTTGCAGTTTTGGCATAAGCATACCAATCTCATATTTGGCTCGTGTGTTTCCATTCTTGATCATCAAAACATCTTACCTACTTGATATATAACCAATCCAGACCTTCATCCCTGTACTGTAACCCCTTCTCTATCATCTTCCATTTTTGTTTTCAAAGCTTGCAGGTTGACTTGGCCAAGTAGTCTCAGGCACTCTCAGAGTAAGGCAAGGGTGGGAATACATTCAGGGAAGTTCAAGGAAGCTCAAGCAAGCATCAGGCCTCCATCAAACTCACTCCAGTTCCATCCATGATTTCAACTGAAGGAGGTAAAATCTCAACTTCTATCTCCTTGTACAGGAAACCATTGGCCACGATTTGTGAATAAATAATATAGTCCTCATTGCAACGAAACTGTACATATCTTTATCTTGCATTTATTTTACTTGAGTTGAGAGAATTTAGAACTTGAAGTTTCTGAAAATATTAGGTTTAAATTTAGGGCTGTTAAAATTCTTTCTGACCTTTGATTGTTAGTTCATATAACTTATATGGTTAGAATCGTGAGATCAAGTACTACAACTTTCCTGTTATGAGTTTTCATTTTCATGGAAGAATGAGAGAGTTACAGGACATCTGGCCAAGCTTGAGGAAGAAGATAAAGTACAGGGCAATGACTTGTTTCATGTTATGTTATTTTCGTTTTACTTAAAACAATGGATGTATAGCCACCCCAGTGGCAAAGTAGCGCGCTGGTAAGACCCATGTCTTGGGTTCGAACCTGGGCGCTACTTTTGTTCTTTTACATTTTTTCTTCTTTCCATTTTTTCCTATTTTTTGCAGGTTTGGGCTTAGCAATTTTTGCTAACACATTGCTGCATGTTTTGCTACATCACCCCCCTGCCAATTTTTCTTTATATTTTTATTTTATTTGTTTTATTTTCATTTTTGATATATTAAATATTTTCTTTGATGCATAAAAAAATCCTAAAAAATGTAAGTTTCATAATATTGCATTTTATTTTATTTTTAGTTTATTTTTCACATATAAATATATTTTATTTTTAATATATACCATATATTTCTTAATAAACTTGTATAATATAATTAAAATATATTTAGTTTAATTTAGTTATTCCCTTTTTCATTCCATACCCATAAATATTTATTTTGCATATATAAAAACTTTATATTTTTATATATAATATTATTTATTATTTTAATATAAAAAAATACATAAAAAAATAATACATATGAACTTCATTTTCCTATAAAACAGAAAGTAGGGTTAAAAACCTCCTTTCTAAAAAATTAATTTCTTTTCCTTATAATTTTATGTTTAGATTAAAATTTCTTTTACATAAAAATAAAACAAAAAAAATCTTTTCTTGCATGTATATAATATTGCATACTTAAATATTGTATTTATTCTAATTCGTACAAATTCGATTTGGTTGTAATAATTTATTTAGGTTTATATTCTTGCAAATTCCCATTCAAATTTGTATTCCCCCATCCCATAAAATTGTTGTAATAGCTTAGTAATATTTACATTACGCAATTTACTGCTTTACATGCCATGATTAGTAATTAGGGTTTGTATGATAAGATCGAAACAAAGCAAAATAGAAAACCCTAAATACAAGATAAAACCAAAGCATGAAAATGATACACTTGCACACAAGCATCCTTCGGGTTTCTCCACTTGGTTGCCTAAAATAAAAATGGCCATATTACGCATGCGAAGTATCTTGGCAAAACAAACAAATATAAAGATCATAGTCCCTCGATGACGCTATTCAAAAAGTTTCCTTACAAAATGATCTTGGTCCCTCAAAATGATAAGATACTTTGCAAACATTGCTAATCATGGTTATACGATGACCCACGCCCGTCCCGTTTACATCCAAAGATAAGGTTGCTTACCAAATCAATGGTAAGACAACAATGTCAAAAGAATAGAAAATGTACAAGAAAGACATTTGAGTAGGTAGATTACTTCTAGTTACTTGCTCAATTTCAAACAAATATCCTTGCTATTTTCAAAACAAACACACACATTTCCAAACATTTTTCAAACATTGAAAACATTTTCAAAAAGACAAACATCTTTGTATACATTCTTACGAACGAGAATCATTGCAAAGATTGCCTAAACGAATGGCCTCTTTTACAAAATACTTTCAAAACCACACCAAACACATTTTCAAACAACAAAAGCAAGTGATCTAAGAAAGTAACTAAGAGCCCATGGAAAACCATGGATGAAAAGGGTGTTAATACCTTCCCTTTTCATAATCTACCCCCCAAACTCAAGAAAACATCTCAAAGGTCTTTCCTGTGCTTTTTCACCTTTCCTTTTGGATAAAAGAAAAGTCGGTGGCGAATCTTGCTAACCGCAACATTTGCGATAAAACACAAAATCCTCAAGTCAGTTCTCCCACCGTATCACAACTAACAACATGGCGGAGTATGAAGCCTGAATTATGGGTCTCAAAGCCGCTATCGACCTCAGGATCAAGTCCTTAAATGTCTTCGAGGATTCATCCTTGGTGATAAGTCAGATCAAATGCGAATGGGATACGAAGCATACGAACCACATCCCGTATAAAGAGCATGTACTGAAGTTGCTACCACACTTTGAGGAGGTAACCTTTGAACATTTCCCACGAGAGGAGAATCAGTTAGCGGACGCGCTAGCTACAATGTCTTCTATGTTCAAAGTCAAGTAGGACAATGAAGCTCCCTGAATCATCATTAAAAGGTTGGATGAACCAACGCACTGCTGCGAGATTGATACTGAAGAGGTAGTAGATAAAGTTTGGTTTCACAGAGTGAAGAGGTACCTCGAGACTCAAGAGTATCCCGAAGGGGAATTTGTCAATGATAAGAAGTTTCTGAGAAGGTTCGCTGTGAAATTCTTCCTCAGTAATGGAATCCTCTACAAGCGCAATCATGACTCTACCTTACTGCGGTGTGTAGACAAATGCGAAGCAGAGAGGATTATGACAAATCTACATGAAGGTACCTTTGAAACTCATTCAAGTGGACATACCATGGCTAAGAAGATCCTACGGGCAGAATACTACTGGTCCACTATGGAAGCAGATTGTTATCAGCACTCCCTAACTTGTCATAAGTGCCAAATCTATGCTGATAAGGTGCATGTGCCTCCCGTTCCTTTGAATGTCTTGACGTCCCCTTGGCCCTTTGCAATGTGGGGCATTGACATGATCAGGGAAATCATACCTACTGCTTCCAATGGGCATCGCTTCATCTTGGTAGCCATCGATTACTTCACAAAATGGGTTGAGGTTGCCTCATTTGCTACTTGTGATGCGGTGGGAGAACTGAATAGAAGTTTTGTGTTTCGTTTGCACTTATGCAGTTAGCAAGAGTCGCCACCGACTTTTCTTTTATCCAAAAGGAAAGGTAAAAAAGCACAAGAAAGACCTTTCGAGAATTTTCTCGGGTTCGGGGGGTAGATTATGAAAAGGGAAGGTATTAGCACCCTTTTCATCCATGGTTTTTCATGGGATCTTAGTTACTCGTTTAGATCACTTGCTTTTGTTTGATTGTGTGCTTGTGGTGTGGGTTTTTAAAGTATTTTGGAAAATTTATTTTTAATGGTTCTCGTCTCTATAAGAACGTATACAAAGTTTTGTTTAGAAAAATGGTTCAAAGACGTGTTTGTGAATCGTGTTTTGAAAAGTGTTTTGAAAAAGAGGTTTTGCAATGGTTCTCGTCTCTATAAGAATATATACAAAACGTCTTGTCTTTTGAAAATGTTTTGAAATGGAGGTGTAGGTGTAAAAGTTTTTGTAGTGAGCAAGCGAGTAACTAAGAGCGAATATATCTACTCGAGAGGTCTTAAGTTGTTCTTTTCTTCCTTTTTTTAGTGGTGCTATCTTACCATTGATTTGGTAAGAAGCCCCACCATTGGATGTGAAAGGGACAGGCGCGAGTCAATTTTACAATCATTGAAGGAAACTTGTGAGACACTCTAGCAATTTTTGTAAGGGACGAGATCGTTTTAATTGAAGGCAACATCGAGGGTCATCGAGGGACTACGATCTTTGTTTATCGAATGGGTCATTTGCTAGAGTGTCACATATTCGAGGGACATGATTGTATTTCTGAGGCAACGAGTGAGGTTACCTTAGAGGTGCGCCTGTGAGAAAGTGTGTTGGTTTCAAGTTATTTATTCTTGGATTAGGTCATCTAGCGATTGATTTTTGAATCTGGCCATACATGCCTAGTTACTATACAGTATATAGAAAGCAATAAATTGCGGGAATTGAAATTCTAAACTATTACAAAATGTTAGGGAATGGGGGTACAATTGTTACAAATGGGGATGAATCAAATAAAAATAGCAATGTCCAAATATCAAATAATACAACCAAATTGAATTGTTGTGCGATTTAATACAAAGCTATGACAATTTATGAAATAAAATCAACAAGGTATGAAATGCATGTATTTACTTGAAAAGAGAGAAATAAAATCTATTCTAAAATTGAAAGATTAAAATTTTATTATTATTATTCTTTTTTTGTATTTTATTAATTAAAAACAGTTTAAAGAAAGAAAACTAACTAAATTAATGCTTTTTAGTGTTTTTATTAAATGTAGGAAAAATAATAAAAATGAGTTTTTATAAAAAATAGAAGTGGTAAAAGAAAACTAATCACTAAAAACTAAATTAATTTAGTAAAATGAAGTTTTAAAATTCATTAGTATATTATTAACAAAAAAGAAATAAAACAAATTAAATTAAATTAAAAAAACAACAAGTGAAAATGGGCTTAAGGGATTGGATGAGAGGCCCAAAGAAAACATGCTTTTTTGCTAAAAAGAAACAAGCCAAAGGGGGGGGGGGGGGGGGGGGGTGTAACCAGCAAGCGTGCTTGGGCTTTTAAGGTTTTGAAACTAAGCAGGCCCAATGCCCTTTAACTCTGTTTAACGTTTTTTTTATTAGGGGAAACATGAATTAGGGTTTGTGGTTTGAACTTGTTCACAGCGGTGCTGCTTCTGATCGTCTCTTTCGCTTCTCCCTCTCGTTCATCTTTCTCACTAAACGTCCCTCTTCTTTTCCTAATTTCGTGAATAAAACGTCCCTTGGCTTCTTTGATTCAACCTGGTTTACGCCTTTTTCCGGAAATCCCTAAGTTCGAAATGAATTTGACTAAGAGGTTTGAAATTTGTTTTGATCTGATCCTCCCTCTACCCTCAAGTTGCCGGAGCGCCTCTCATCCTCACCTCCTAAACAAACGCTAACGGTTTCGTTCTTGAAAGGTAAAGTTCTATTTTGTTTAAGGCTTAACAGTTTCATCATCATTTTTTGTCTTGTTCATGCTCTCTTGTTAATCTACTTGCTATTCATTTGAGATGCAGTAAATAGTTTGTAAAGAGGGTGAAGAAGCCATACCTGTTTAGGGCTTTTCTGGGAAATGAGAGGAAATGGTGAGACGGAGGGAGGCGCTCCCTGGTGGCGGATTTCGCGAGGGAGGAGATGAAGATTGAAAGTATTGCCTTTCTGGTAAATCCTTTATGTCCTTTGAGCTTTAAATGATGATGATGTTGTACTTCTGGTTTTTCTGTGATTGGATATGCTTTGTTGGATGTTGTTTGCTGATGATTTGATGATATTGATGGATTCTTGGAATGTTGGGATGTTGGGATGGTTTTGCAAGTTTTGGAAGCTTGGCTTGAACTGTTTTACAGGTTTGGGTTGAGTATATTTTTTCTGGTTTTTTACTTGTTACATTTTTGTTTGAACTGTTTGGATTTGAATGTTTTTTATGGTTGTTGCTGTTACAGTTTGGTTTGAATGTTGCAGGCTTGAGAGTTTTGTGATTTCCTTTGGTTATGCAGTTTTTTTTGGTTATGTTTATGGATATTTTGGTTTGCTGTTGCTACAGGTTTTGTGTTGAAAATGGTTTGTAACAGTTTTGAGGATTTTTGTTGTTGAAATGGTTTTGCAACTTTGATGGGTTTGTTTGAAATGTTTGACAGTTTGATGCCTTTGACAGTTCTTTGGTTGATGGTGATTTTTGTTAACAGGTTTTTGAGGTTTGAACTTGTTGACAGTATTTTTGAAGGTTATGTTTTGTTGGCTTGAGATTAGGCTTGGTTTATTGGTTAACAGGTTTTGGTTTTTTGATATGTATGTTTAAACTGTTTGACATTTTTATGATTTGAGGATGGTTTGAAGGTTTTACAGTTTTTGGGAGTTTTTGGACTTTGTTGCTACTGTATTACAGGCTTTGCTGTGGGTTGTCACAGATTTGTGACTGTTTCTGCTTGGTTTGGGATCAGTTTCTTGGTCATATGTTTGTTGAGGTTTAAAAACTGGTTTTATTGTTTTTGAGGTTTTCTAAGTTGTGTTTGATAATTTCTTCTCCCTCTCTTTGCTTGAGCCCTGCCTACTGTTATATTCAGGCTGCTTTGGTTTGACCGTTTTTGTTTTTTCAGCATACTCTATGCAACTTGTGACAGGCTTTGGGTAGGGCAGCAAGGTTGTACCTTTTGTGCAATTCCAATAACTTAGGTGATCTCTTTCCTCTCTCCTCTCTCAATGATAAAAATAAAATTGCTTTTTCACCTTTTTCTGAAAAGTTTTCAAAAAAATGGGAAAGGATGAAAAGGCTATTGTACAAGCATCTTGCTTGTTGACTTAGTTTATTATACTGATGTACTTTCTTTGTGTTGCCTGCTGTCTACTGCTATGTTGCTTGCTTGTACTGTACTGCTATACTGCTTGCTTGTTTATGCTGTTTGGACAGCTTTGTTGTTTGTTTGGACAGCCTGCTGCATCAAGCTTGCATTATTCTGTTTGCTTTTGTTGTTTGTTGCAAATTGGACAGCCTTGCTTCATTTCTCTTGTTTGGATAGCTTGCTTACATTTCTCTTTTTGTGAACCAAGAGCAACAATTCTCTTGTGATTTGGAAATAGATAAAAAATAAAAAATGTGATGAAAAAAAAATAGCCTTCTGATCCTAAATTGCAAAATTTAATGATGAATACTTTTTCTTTCTTTTGAAAATTCTTGCTTATGTCGAATTAACTGTACTAACAATTTTTCTTCTGTCTTTTGTTTACATATGAGCACAATTGGATGGTGGCAAATCAGGGGAAGCAAGAGACTCTGTGGCAAGCATGGAAGCAATGGAAGCTCGGTCAACCTTAGGCGTATATTCAATTTCTTTGTAATTTAGAGAGAAACATTCAATCAATTGTACTAATTTATTTTTCAAATACAATAAGTTGTAAAACCTAAAGCATTCAAATAATAAATTATTTTGTACCAACTTTTGAAATAAAATGGAGAAAGTCTTTATGAGATATTCTGGTGTCCATTAAAAAACCTTTACTGTTAATAACTTATAATTCTCTCTTTGTATCTTCACTGATTCTTAAAGATTCCCGATCAAGATAATTGAAACTGCGTTCCAATGATTCCAATCAAGACAACTTAAATTCCAATAATCATGTAACCTTGCAACTGCATTCCAATCAAAACACGCACTGTGTATTCCATAAACAAAGCAAATGTTTATTCCACAAGCAAGAAAATGTTTTAAAAGACGCAAATTATCTGGTTAACCTGGATCAAACAAAACATGAATGTCCCAAATGACAGTCTTAGATTCCATTTCTTGTCCCAAATAAACATGCCTTGAGAACAAACAGTAACCTTTCAGTAAACTTGAAAAAGCATGAAAACATGTGAAAGCCAATTGGATCTTTGAGAATTCATTTCTTTTGAGAATTGCAAGAAAAACCCTAATTGTTGGTTTACTGCCAAAGGAGAAAATCTTCCGATCGATTCCTGACCCAACTTGAATATCTAAGAAACCCTAGGGTTGTGTTCTCTATGAAAAATGAGAGGGAAAATTTTGGGGTACAACAGCTGCCCCTGTTCAATCTTCTTGAACCTAAAGAGTTAGATCAACGAGCTTTTTCGTTCTTGACTTGAGGGTAAAATATGATTGGACACTAGAGTGCCCATAAATTTGCGCTCGACAAAAGTGTAATTGAGGGAATGGGCTTGCAGATGCCATCTAAGAATGTTTGGTTGTAAATTGACAGGATAAGCATCAGAATGGTGTCCGTATTTGGAACGTATCTAAACTGTATGTGAATCGTATCTTGAAATTAAGCCTGAATTAGTGACATAATGGCTTCCGTGTCTGGAACGTATCTGGACTGTATCGGTACTTGGAATCTAAATGAATAACAAAATGGCTTCTGTGTCTGGAACGTATCTGGACTGTATCAGTAATTGGAATCTGAATGAGTGACAAAATGGCCTCCGTGTCTGGAGCGTATCTGGACTGTATCAGTAATCTTTGGATATTTGTTAAAGATAGCTATTAATCTTATCCTGAAAAGGGTAAAACCTTAGCTGAAACACAAAGTTATGTTGCATGAAATGTATGATGCAATAAATGTGTTTTATTCATGTTTATGATATATTAATGTAATGTATGCGCATGTAAGCTGATTTGTTGTATTGCTGAGGAAAATAAATCCTTGACTGCTGCCGAGGAAAAAAGAAATCCTTGACTGCTGAAGATTTTGTTGTGAGAGTAATGCCATATACTTCTTGAGGAATCTGCTTGGGGAATCCAGAGAATTTTAATGACTTTTACTGGGGATTACTGACGGGAGTCTTTGTTCTGTCGAGAAGCAATAAAAACTCTGTGGGGAAAAATTTTTCTTGTAGTGGAAACTCTGGGGAAAAGCTTATTTCCGCTGGGGAGTTCAGGAGTTTGGGTTGTATGCCAATTCATTGGGGAGTTATCCTAGGTTTGGGAGAAAAAAAAGTTAACTATTATCTGGTTGATTTTTAGGCTTCAAGACAACTTGCTGGGGAATTTGGAGAAACTGGCTGATTTCCGCTGTGGGTTGATAGCTTGAAGTTTCGGATCCGCTGGGGATCTTAATGACATGCTGATTTGATTGTGTATGGAAATGGGCTTAAAGATGCCATCCAAAAGTGATTGTTGACGGAAAGTTTGAACTGGATTTCAACAGAGAATGAATCAGAATAAACCATTGGGAGATTTATCTGAAACAGCAAAAGTTCGGAAATGAATCAGAATAAATCGTTGAGAGATTTATCTGAAACAATAATAATCTAGAAACGAATTAGAATAAATCATTGAGAGATTTATCTGATCCAGTAAGCATCTTGGAATATATTCAACTGGAATAAGAATTAGGGAGATCTTAGTATCGATCTGACTGAACCAGAGAAAGTCTTGAATTAACTTTGAATTGATAAGAATCAGAAAAATCTTAGAATCGATTTAACTAAACTAGACGAAAGTCTTGGAATATTTTCAACTGGAATAAGAATCAGGGAGATCTTAGTGTCGATCTGACTGAACCAGAAAAAGTCTTGAATTAACTATGACCGGATAAGAAATCAGAAAAATCTTAGAACCGATTTAACTGAACCAGACGAAAGTCTTGGAATATCTTCAACTGGAATATGAATCAGGGAGATCTTAGTGTCGATCTGACTGAACCATAGAAGGTCTTGAATTAACTTTGACTGGATAAGAATCAGAAAAATCTTAGAATCGATTTAACTGAACCAGACGAAAGTCTTGGAATATCTTCAATTGGAATAAGAATCAGGGAGATCTTAGTGTCGATCTGACTGAACCAGAGAAGGTCTTGAATTAACTTTGATTGGATAAGAATCAGAAAAATCTTATAATCGATTTAACTGAACCAGACGAAAGTCTTGGAATATCTTAACCAGATGTCGGGGAACTGTTAAATCCTGGACTGCTGTTGAAGAGTATGTGTGTCTTCACACTTTGCTTAGAATGTTTCCACTAGGGATCCCTGTTTTGTTGTTTAAGGAGGACTCCGCTGGGAAATGTTGATCTTTGTCTTGAGAGAAATAGAATTTTAGGAGCTTCAGTCGTCCGTTATTCTACTAGGGTACCATCTCTGTTGAATTTTGGGAACTTCGGTCATCCGTTATTCTTCTGAGGAATCATCTCTGTTGAATTTTGGGAACTTTGATCGTTCGTTATTCTACTGAGGAATCATCTCTGTTGAATTTTGGGAACTTTGATCGTCCGTTATTCTACTGAGGAATCATCTCTGTTGAATTTTGGGAACTTTGCTCGTCCGTTATTCTATTGAGGAATCACCTCTATTGAATTTTGGGAACTTCAGTCGTCCGTATTCTGTTAAGGAATCATCTCTGTTGATTTTTGGGAACTTCGGTCGTCCGTTATTCTGTTGAGGAATCATCTCTGTTGAATTTTGGGAACTTCGATCGTCCGTTATTCTGTTGAGGAATCATCTTTGTTGAATTTTGGGAACTTTGATCGTCTGTTATTCTGTTGAGGAATCATCTTTTTTGAATTTTGGGAAATTTGCTCGTCCGTTATTCTATTGAGGAATCCTCTTTGTTGAAGAGGAAAGTTGGATGAACTACTATCTAGTCGTGGTCCAGGCTTCATAGCTTGAATTTTGTGAGAATTTGATTGCATCTTTCCTGAAAGGTAAAGGTTAGTTGCATGACATATATCAAGCAATGACGTTCTCAAAATAAATGAGATTGCGTTGTATGATGTCCTGATGTACGGATATGTAATGTTTTCAAGATGATCTCTCGCTGGGGAAAATAAATCTCGAATTTGTGCTGGAGAAAAGAGTTGAATTCTTCGTTTCCGATAGTGAAAATTCTGGCGACTTTAATGGGAAAAACCCTCAGGGATTCTTGAGGTCGACTTAGCTGGGAAGAGGTTATCAAAGATTGAAACTCTGGCTGGGAGTCCTCTTATGAGGAGGATTTTGGGGAGATTTGTCACTGCCCCTAGTAGCGAGTGTTTATGGCTTTTCCAGGAAATATTTTACTGTATGTAACCCTTTGTTGGGATTGACGTTCAATGCCTCAAGTGACGGGGACGGAGACTTGCCCCTGGTTACTCTGCACTTTGAGAGATTTCTTGAAATCTTGACTGGACTGCCCCAGGTGTGCTTGACAATGACATGTCATGTCCTCTTGTTGATAGGAGATTTTTGCAATGAAAGTGTCATCCCGCTTGAAGTGACTTTGTTCACTGAGAGAGCTTTTCGTTCATTAGATATTCATTGTGTGAATTTCTCCGTTGCCAAACAAATAGCCATATGCAAACAACGATATTCAAATAATGCAAAGTTTATGCTTGTCTTGAAATTTTGAAAATGCGTTTTTTAGCAGAAAACTTTTGTAAGAAAAATTCAACTCAAGATTTAGAGCAAAGCCTTACAGGAGTCAGGATACCTTTTGTAACAGTATGCTTTCGAACTAACCCATGCTTCAATTAGGACTTTTGAAGGGTTGTAACGTGGCTTGGTTCACGGTTTAAGAAACAAAGGATAAAGGCTCAAACTATATTTGTACCCACCCGCTCTTCGTGATGTTCTTCAGTCCTAAACTCAGTTAATTGTGCGTTTGAACTCCAAATGAGTCTGGAACGACATTTTGGTGATGGTTCAAACAAGTTAAATTTGTTGGAAGGAAGTCATTTTTGCAACATTATATTTATTGAGGATTTGTAGTGACCTATTTCTTTCGATTTATTATCCCTAATTTTTGCCTGACTGTTCCTGTTTATGATATTACAGTCAGCGGGATGCCCCAGTTTTTTTAAGCCTCCTTTGTAGGTTTCGACTCAGTGGGCTTTTCTTTTTTTGAGAGATAATGACTGCCTATGTGATAGGGAACCGTCACCGTCTTTTGATTCCGAAGGAATGTTTTTGATGTCATTTATTGTATTACAAGATGAGAGTTTGCGACTACGCGTATTTGAATTAATTGAGAGACTACCCTGCCCCAGGTTTTGATTAAAGGTTTCAATTTGTGTTAAAACAGAAAACTTCTACTTCTTTGGCTCGAATGGGTTGACTAGGGATTATCTTCCTTATAACTCCAGTGTTTAGGATTTGAAAGAACGCATGTACATCGTCAGCAAGGTCTGTCTGTGATCGGTGGATCTGGAACTGACTGTTTAACGCTGGTTCGCGAAATGTCGCGGAAGCAAGAGTCGCCACCGTCTTTTATTTTCTCCAAATGGAAAGGACAAAAGCACAGAAAAATTCCTTATAGAGATTGCTCTCGGTTCGGGAGGTAGATTATAGAAAGGGAAGGTGTTAGCACCCTTTCTATCCATGGTTATCCATGGGCTCTTAGATACTTGCTCACTTGTGTTTTCAAAAATGGTTTGTTTGCTTTTCAACTGTGGGTTTAAAAAAGTTTCTTTGAAAATTCCAGTTCGACTCTTGTATCGGTCCTCAAGAGTGTTTGAAAAATTGCTTTCGAAAGCTTTTTGAAAACGTGTTGGTGTGAAAAGTATTTTTGAATTTGTTTTTTTTTAAATTAGAGCAAGTATCTAGAATCGTTTACCTACCCTAAGGAATTCGTCTGTGTAGATGTCCTTTAAAGTAGTGCCATCCCACCATTGAGAGGTAGGTAGCACCACTATTGGAGTTGTTCGGGTCAATTCGAGGTTCGTGACATGGTGATCACCAGAGCAATGGGAAGACACCTTAGAAGCTACTCTCATGCCAGGTTCCCGGATCATGAGGACTTACTAAGACATCCTCTACTCGACGATCACCTTTTGAGGCAAGGCAACAGTGAGGCGTACCCTAGGGGTGGTGTGTGATTTGTGTGTCGTTTTCAGATATTTATCTTGTCATGTTATGAGTGAGCTATGCGTTTGTTTTTATTTTTGTCCATTCATTCTTGCATGCATTTGTTAACAGTTAAAAAAACGAGAAAGGTAAAGTTCTAAGCTATTACAAAAGGCGCGGGTCCACATCGCCAAAATTTCCAGGACCCGATTTGACAAAAAATAAAGAAAGTAAAGTGCGAAAGATTAAAATGTCCGAGTTTACAAAGCTTTGGGAGAGGTACATAAGAATTATACGAAAAGAAAATAAGTGCGCGATTTGAATTAAAATTAGAAACGAGGGCGTTGGACCCTTTGTGCGAAATTAAATTAAATGACTAACAAATTAATTAAATTAAAGAAAAAGAAATTATTTTTTTGTTTTTTGTATTTATGAGAATTTAATGAAATTAAAATACTAACCCTAATTCTAATTGTTTTTTAGTTTATTTAGAAAGCATTAAATTTTAACCTAAAATTAAACCTAATTATTTACATGGTAATTTAATTATAAAAATAAATAATATTTGATAATTTGTGAAAAGAAAAGAAAAAAAATAAAAATTATTACAAACCCTAATTCTACCAATTTTAGGTTTTTATTGAAAAATGTTAAGATTAAGTCTTAAATTAAAAAACTAAGTTAATTAATGAATTTTATTTACAAAAAATATTAATTAAATAAATATATTTTAATTTTGTCCTTTCTGATTTTTTTTTGTTTTTTATATTATGAAAATAATAATTATAAAGGATTAAAAGGAATTAATTAAAATAAGGAAAAGAAAAATATATTAAAAAAAGAGTGAAAGAAACAAACTCTAGGGGGGTGTTGTCCCCAGTTGGGAGGTAATTCTTAGCAATTTAAGCCCAATAAGCCTTAGGCCTCGTTGACCTTTTGATTAGCATGTCTGTGCATTGACTGAGGTTCATCATAGTCTCCAGATCTGGTCCCTTGATTGAGTGCAATTGGCCAAGTGGATGGTTTGATTTTGATGATGTATGGTGGTCTTCAATACTGAAGCTGCACATAAGCATTAGTAGAAAAATAATGTGAAAGGGGTGGGGGACCTGGGATTCGAACCCAGGTCCCAGGGGTTACCACTAAGACTGCTTGCCACTGAGCCACTCTACACGCGCTGTATATTGAATAACAATCAATTAATATAAAAGAAAACACGAGTTAGTGCTCCTTTCGCGCGAAAAATTTGAATCAACCAATTACTGATGGCCACGCACCCTTCTTCTTCCTTGGCTTGTTTTTTTTTTCTGAAACACAAAGAAACTGGCAACGGTTTTTGAACCGTCCCCTTAGACACCATTATAAAAAAATAGCGATTAGGCCGTCCGGCCACATAAATTAGGCGCGAGGGTCCTATTCTTTTCGTCCAAGCACGCTGGTTTCGTTTATAGTACTATGGTGATCCAATTTTACAGCGTTAAGAAACGCCCAATTCAAAGCTTGCAAAACCCTAACCTGCATCAATGGTGAATCTCCTATTTTGGCACGAAAACTTAATCAAACTATACAGTTAGCTTTAGAATTAAATACTGAACATAAATCAAACATCAAAAATTATGAAAGATGCATGAATTGTGATGCACGAATTTGAAAAATTTTCTGTACAGGACACCAGCGTTCTCACGTTTCTGGGTGTCAAAGCCTATGGTTTTGATTCTAATTCCTTCCTTGAAGCCTCAGGAAGGTGATGGAACAAGTCTCTTTCCTTGAATCGACCTAGAACTTGGTTTTCAAATTTGAGTTTTTTTGCAAAAAGTTCAAGTTTTGTTCTTGGGATATGGCGCAGCTTGGGGTCTAAAGGCACGAGGGTTTTCTTTGTACTTATGTATGGAAGGATTAGGTCAAAGATTTTGATCAAAAAATCCATGAATTGAAGGATTCAATATTTGATTTTTATGCCATGATTTTCCAAATCTTTTCCATGCTATTTTGGCTTCAATCACATCCAATCACCTTTGATTCTTTCCTAACCTGATTTGCACGAAATATTGAGTATATATCATGCATAAAAAGATTGAAAAACCTAGGTTTAGTATTTTTTATATATTTTAATTAATTAAATGAATTTCTAGCATTTAAAAATTCAAATAAATAAAGTAAAAATGATAAAAACTTCCCTTTGGGCCAAATGGTCGTGCACATGTCTTGGATGATGAATTGTGGAAGAAAAAGAGGCCCATTAGCATTTTTAGTAATTTGAAGCAATGTTGACTTTTCAAAATACCTAAAAATTTCCCAACTTCCACAAGGTATAACTTGCTCAACTTTTAAGCTTTGCTCATGTTCTTGGACATTTTGGAAAGGTCTTTGAGTCCTCTAACCAATGCCTTTGGTCCCATATCATTTTGATTTACCAATCTCAAGTTATGGCCTTTGACTTAAAGTCCCTTTTTGTTGACTTTTGAAAATGACCTATAATGTTGAAATTGATAACTTTTTGTGAGAGCATTTCTTGGACTTGAAGTATGAAGAGGAGTTGTAGGAAATGTATTTCTCTTCAAAATGAGCTTTGGATGGAATTTTTCTGATAATCCATGTGGAAGTTATGCCCTGGTCAATTTACAGTTGACTTTTTCAACTGTCCAAATATGGAAACTTTTACATCTTGATGATTTTTGAGCCAAGCTTTGAGAATCATGATCAAGCATTGATCAACTGATGTTTGTGGCTTCAAAATGAGATGTTGACCAAAAATTTGAACTTTTGACTGCCCAAATGACCATTTTGCCCCTACAGTTGACTGTAGTGCAATTAGGGTTTTTGACTGTGCAATTTTGTGCTGTGAGTCTTGAAACTTGGCATGAGGATGCTTGACCCTATTTGTAGGCATGTGGGACTTGATTGGACCCTTGGAAACTTCATTTTCTTTGTCAGAACCAAAACCCTAATTTTGACTGTTAGGAGGCCCTTGAACTGTGCAACCCTTGGGGAGACTTTGAAGCTTTGACTTGGCAAATTTGAAGAATATGGGAGGGAAAATTTTGGGGTACAACAGTTGCCCCTGTTCAATCTTCTTAGACCTGAGGATGCAGATTGGCTGACGTGCCTTTCGTAATCCGAAGGTGGAAGATGATTGAACACTAGAGTGCCCAGAAATTTGCGCTCACATAGTAGCGGTGATGGTGGGAATGGGCTTATAGATGCCATTTGGAGATTGATGGATAGGATGATGGGCTTATAGATGCCATGCTAAAAGATGATGGAAGGTGGATGGGCTTGTAGATGCCATCTGGATGTTGATCGCGTAAGAGTTTCCTTAGCGAGAACTTGCATACCTGCAAAAAAGAAAAATGATTACCTGACCTGTTACGGGAGCTGGTTTTCAAATTCTTTGTGTAGATGTGTCCTGACTGGTTACAGGAGCTGGATCTGGAGCTTCAAACGGTGATGAATGAACCAGGGATGGTTACTACCTCAACAGGAACGGTGAGAGAACCATAGGCAACTACAACCTCAACAGCAAACATTGAGAGAATCTTGGATAACTTCACTTCAACAGCAATCATTGAGCGAAATCTGGGATTACCACCTCCGCAGTATTGGGGAGAGAACCATAGGCGACTACAACCTCAATAGAAATCATTGAGAGAATCTTGGATAACTTCACTTCAACAGCAATCATTGAGCGAAATCTGGGATTACCACCTCCGCAGTATCGGGGAGAGAACCATAGGCGACTACAACCTCAATAGCAATCATTGAGAGAATCTTGGATAACTTCACTTCAACAACAATCATTGAGCGAAATCTGGGATTACCACCTCCGCAGTATCGGGGAGAGAACCATAGGCGACTACAACCTCAATAGCAATCATTGAGAGAATCTTGGATAACTTCAACTTCAACAGCAATCGTTGAGCGAATCTTGGGATTACCACCTCCGCAGTATCGGGGAGAGAACCATAGGCGACTACAACCTCAATAGCAATCATTGAGAGAATCTTGGATAATTTCAACTTCAACAGCAATCGTTGAGCGAATCTTGGGATTACCACCTCCGCAGTATCGGGGAGAGAACCACAGGCGACTACAACCTCAATAGCAATCATTGAGAGAATCTTGGATAACTTCAACTTCAACAGCAATCGTTGAGCGAATCTTGGGATTACCACCTCCGCAGTATCGGGGAGAGAACCATAGGCGACTACAACCTCAATAGCAATCATTGAGAGAATCTTGGATAACTTTAACTTCAACAGCAATCGTTGAGCGAATCTTGGGATTACCACCTCCGCAGTATCGGGGAGAGAACCACAGGCGACTACAACCTCAATAGCAATCATTGAGAGAATCTTGGGTATCTTCTACTAAGTCTTTATCAGGAAAATCTGTTTGGGGTCGATTTAGCTGGACTAGAGAAGGCCTTGGACTGGATAAGAAACAGAAAATCTTAGGGTCGATTAACTGAACCGGTCTAGGTCTTGAATGTCTTCAACTGGGTAAGAAACAGGGAGATCTTAGGGTCGATCTGACTGAACCAGAGAAGGCCTTGGACTGGATAAGAAACAGAGAAATCTTTGGAGTCGATTTAGCTGAACCGATTTAGGTCTTGAAATATGATTGAGAACTTAACTGAATATTTCCTGAAAGGTAAAGGTCAGTCATATGCAATGCGTGATATGGATCAAGCAATGATGTTCTCAACATAAATGAGATTTGTAAGATATGATGCGTATATGCATGCTATGATGTATGAAAGTGTGATGTTTATGAATGTATCTTTTCGTCTTAGGAAAATAAATCCTTGACGGGTGCCGGGAAGTCACTCCTGGGCTGATGTTGCAGAATAGATTTTTGCCTCCGCTGGGGATGATAGTTGCAAGAATACCGGTAGGAGAAGATAACTCCGTTGGGGAATAAACTTGGCGAATGGATAACTCTGGGGAGAAAAGTACTCTAGCGATCTTGCTGGGAAGCAATACTCTTGTGGGGAGAGAGGTACTTTGTTGGAATGTTGATAATAACTTGCTGGGGATACCATTGTTATGTTGGAAGTGTTAATAGACTTCGCTGGGGATTAGAAGACTTCGTCGAGGACGCTCTTTCCGTGGCTTTTGGCTGAGGATAACCCAGTTATATCCTGGTAAGGAAATAACTCTTTGAATAAAGTCGGGGGACGCATTCGTGCTCTGCGAGGATAAGCTTCCAGAATCTACTGGGGATAAGCTTACTGCTTGGGGGAGATGAATTCCAACTTTCCTGGGGAACTAGATTGGACTCTCTTGGGGAAATTTTTGAACTGTATTGGAAGTGACTTTGCTGAATGTTTGGCATACCGCCGGGGAACAATCTTTAGACCCAGTCTGCCGGGGATGCTTGTTAAGAATGCATATACTGCTGGGGAATGTTGAGCTCTGCGGGAGGATATCCAACTTCCTTAAGGTTTGATAATATAGCTTAGGAGCGTGCACTGACTTGCTGTCTCACTCTCTGGGGAATTGGGATGTACTGGTTGTGTTCTTCAGCTGAACCTACCTTGGTACCTTGTGGACAGAGCAATTAGATCGTTTGGACAGCTCATCATTGCCCCTGTTTCTGAGGTGGGAGAGGAAGACCTGTGAGGTGCTGATATTTGTTGATAGACAAACCTTCTTCTGGTAGGCAGGTGACAAGATGACGGGACATAGTCGTACGCTTTGATCCCTTACTTTTGCCTGGACCGCCTTTTCGGGTTTTCGGTCCACCGGGATACCCTTTTTTGCCCAAGCCGCCTTTTCAGGTTTTCGACTTGCCGGGTGTACAGATTTTTTTCATTTCATCCCTTCATTTTGCCCGAACCCTTTTGGTTCGCCGGGAAGCCCTAATTTTTTCCTAGGTGTGTCAACCTAGCGGGTCTTTGATTGTGCGTAGTATTTTTTTCGACTATGTCCGTGCTTTCAGAATGTAGGGAGTTGCCCCTATTAGAAGTGTTTTGTCATGCCACCAGAAGATTTCTGACCAGGCAAGATTTATTGTTGAAATGCCCCAGGTGACTCATGCGGAGATTTGCCCCAGGCTATTTGGCCTTTGAGAGATTCTCCGAATCTTGATTGGATTTCCCCAGATAATAGACCATGATTACATCATGTCCCTTGATTGGATGTGCTTCTGTTCATTAGGCATTCGTCGTGCGAATTTCTATGTTGTTCAAACAAAAGGTCATATGCAAACAAAGTTATGTTAAAAATGCAAAGCCTATGTCTGTCTTGAAGATTTTGAAAATGCATTCTTTTTTCATAAAACAAGTGATTGTTTGTAAAACATGATGTCAACTCTATATTTACCATAAGCCTTAAGGAGTCAGGATACCTTTCGTAACAATATGCTTTCGAACTAACCCATGCTTCAGCTAGGACTTTTGAAGGTTATAACGTGGCTTGGTTCACGGTTCAAGAAACAAAGGATAAAGGCTCAAATTATTTGTACCCACCCGCTCTTCGTGATGTTCTCCAAACCTAAACTCAGTTGATCATACGTTAGACCTTGTTTGAGTCTTTGCTCTGATTTTCCGGTGATGGTTTGGATATTGATGATTTATTTTGAATGGGCAGTCATTTCCTTTTTGTTGAGGGTTTGTATGACCTCTTTATTTTTTATTTTTGTTATCCCTTTTTTTTTTGCCTGAACTGTTCCCTTTTTTTTTGGAATTACAGTCAGCGGGATGCCCCAGTTTTGTAAGTCTCCTTCATGGGTTTTGACTTAATGGTTTTTTTATTTTTTGAGATAATGACTGCCTTTCTTTATTGATTATTCGGAACCATCACTGTCTTTCTTTGTTTTGTAAGGACCTTTTTGGTGCCCTTCGTTATGCACTTGGATCAACTGAGAGAAACTACCCTGCCCCAGGTTATGATTAAGGGTTTCAATTTTCGAAAAGAAAAACTCCTACTTCTTTGGCTCAGAGGGGTTAACGAGGGATTATCTTCCTTATAACTCCAGTGTTTAGGAATTGAAACAATGCCTGTACCTCATCAGCGGGGTCTGTTCAAAAGCATACTGTAGATTGTGGTATCGTTTTCGTCATCCTCCCTCAAGAGGCTTAGAATTATTAATTGAGAGTTGACCTCATAAAAAATATGAAAATAATTTGCGTATAGTGAATACGAATATATTGCTTCAAAACAGACATATGCGATGCATTAATGAAATAACAACGTTTAACATGAGTAAATGTTTGAACAAAAGAAAATTACAACTTGAAAAATCCTAATGAACAAAAGTCTCTTCAACTCAGGGCTTGTCACTTCAAATGGTGAGCCTTGGAGGGATGGTAGAAAAATTCAGCCTGACCATCTTGTGTGAACTCCAGTGCTCCTTCATCAATCAGGTCCTGGATCTTATTCTTCAGAGCCCAACACTCATTTGTATCATGTCATGGACAGGCAGAGTGGTAGGCACACCTTTTATTGGGATCATAAGTAGGATGTGCTGTGTTGGGGTTCTGGGGATGAGCCCTTAATGTGATCAAATTCAATCTCAACAGGCGTTGTAAAGCTTGAAACAACGACATGTTGAGCTGGGTGAATTGCCTCCTGGGCTTGTCTTGCTGAAGTTGATGAGGTTGATGCTGAGTTTGTGACCCTGAAGCCATTTGAGGAGCTCTCTCCCTACCTCCTTGTCTCAAAGGTGGTTGACCAATGACTGGCTCTTTACCCTTAGATGTTTGCCCCAGTTGGTTACCCCGAAGCAGTTGGTTGATGAGAACTCCGAGCTCTTCTTGTCTTTGAGCTAGACCTTGAATGGTAGTCACCTGCCCCAGCATCTGGGTTTTCAATGCATCCACTTCAGCTTGCAGGTGTTTCAGCCTTTCATCCTCAACACTGTTCTTGCAAAAGTCCCCATGAGAAGTGTCCTTAGCTCCTCCTGCCCCTTGGATAGATTCAGGAGGATTTCCCCAAACTGAGTCTCTTGAGCCAGAAGGTCTTGATTATCTTGTTGGGAAGCCATGGCTGAAATAAACAACGAGAAGGGTAAGTGACCTGCAACAAGGATACCTGCTATGCCATGATGTGTATGATATGCATGCAATGTTTTCGAGGATCTCGCGGGATAAACAAGAAAATCTGTTAGAATTTGGGTCCGGTAACTTGATTGAAGGAACTGCATATTATGGAGAGTCCTTCTTCAAAGGGTCAAAGGCTCACCATATCCAGTGGGTCATAGCCCCTGACTTTAGTCATCATGTCTGGTTTTGATTTCCAAACAACCTTGGTTAAAGGAACCTTCTTCAAGAGTCAGAGCTCACCATATCAAGTGGGTCATAGCCTCTGACTTTAGTCATCATGTCTGGTTTTGATTTCCAAACAACCTTGGTTGGGGGAACCTTCTCCAGGAGTCAAAGCTCACCATATCTAGTGGGTCATAGCCCCTGACAACCTTGGCTAAAGGAAAATAAATCCTCTTTGCCCCTTGCTAGACGTTTGATTCATCATGACCTGCATCACAAGCCCTTGAGATCCTTGAAATGGGTTAGGATGTATGCAATGGTATGATGTTATGGTATGCATGGGATAATGTGGGTAAACCCTGTTACGAGTCCCTAATTAAGGACTGCAAACCAAAACCTGCAAGAAACTCAAGTAAAACCTGTCAGGAGTCCTAATTAAGGACTAAAAACAAAACCTGCAAGAAACTCAGTACACTCTGTTACGAGTCCCAATTAAGGACTATAAACAAAACCTGCAAATAGTTCATGTGTCAGATAAAGCATGCAAGTAGTCAAGTATGAATGCACACAAGTCACACAAGAGAAGCCCTTAGAGTTTAGGCCAGCATGGGGTCTGGGTATTACCCTCTTGAAGTTGGTGGGTTCAACCTGTCCTATTAGAAGTAATCGGGTTCTAAGGGTCCCAATATCACGGGATTGCTTTCATTGTTCATCGTTTCGATGTAGCCACTGAACTGGTGACCGAAATATTCCAGGAAAGCAACCCTCAATTGAGTGTAGTATCGAGTATCAACCAACCTCGGACTGCACCAAAGTCAGTTATCTCACTACCCTAAAGAGGCCAAGATAGTTCAATTAAGGTTCCTAAGGTCTGTTGATGCTTCATGACACCACGCGGAGGCCCCGTACTCTCCTTGACTGAACTCAAGGGTTACCGGTACCCACCAAAGTGCCACATCAACGTAGCAGACTGTTTCAACCATGTCGGTATACCCCGCACAGTTCCCTCACAGTCTTGTTGCTACTTTCTAAGAAGGTATCCCCCAGATCCGGGTTAGGATCTATAGAACTCCCAAGACAGTCCCACAATTTAAAGCAAGCAAAGCAATACAATTGAAAACACAGTTATGAACTAACCCTAAGGTACACCTCACTTTAAGTTTAGTCCCCAGCAGAGTCGCCCGTTCTGTGATCGGTGGATCTGGAACTGACTGTTTAACGCTGGTTCGCGAAATGTCGCGGAAGCAAGAGTCGCCACCGTCTTTTATTTTCTCCAAATGGAAAGGACAAAAGCACAGAAAAATTCCTTATAGAGATTGCTCTCGGTTCGGGAGTTAGATTATAGAAAGGGAAGGTGTTAGCACCCTTTCTATCCATGGTTATCCATGGGCTCTTAGATACTTGCTCACTTGTGTTTTCAAAAATGGTTTGTTTGCTTTTCAACTGTGGGTTTAAAAAAGTTTCTTTGAAAATTCCAGTTCGACTCTTGTATCGGTCCTCAAGAGTGTTTGAAAAATTGCTTTCGAAAGCTTTTTGAAAACGTGTTGGTGTGAAAAGTATTTTTGAATTTGTTTTTTTTGAAATTAGAGCAAGTATCTAGAGTCGTCTACCTACCCTAAGGAACTCGTCTGTGTAGATGTCCTTTAAAGTAGTGCCATCCCACCATTGAGAGGTAGGTAGCACCACTATTGGAGTTGTTCAGGTCAATTCGAGGTTCGTGACATGGTGATCACCAGAGCAATGGGAAGACAACTTAGAAGCTACCCTCATGCCAGGTTTCCGGATCATGAGGACTTACTAAGACATCCTCTACTCGACGATCACCTTTCGAGGCAAGGCAACAGTGAGGCGTACCCTAGGGGTGGTGTGTGATTTGTGTGTCGTTTTCAGATATTTATCTTGTCATGTTATGAGTGAGCTACGCGTTTGTTTTTATTTTTGTCCATTCATTCTTGCATGCATTTGTTAACAGTTAAAAAAACGAGAAAGGTAAAGTTCTAAGCTATTACAAAAGGCGCGGGTCCACATCGCCAAAATTTCCAGGACCCGATTTGACAAAAAATAAAGAAAGTAAAGTGCGAAAGATTAAAATGTCCGAGTTTACAAAGCTTTGGGAGAGGTACATAAGAATTATACGAAAAGAAAATAAGTGCGCGATTTGAATTAAAATTAGAAACGAGGGCGTTGGACCCTTTGTGCGAAATTAAATTAAATGACTAACAAATTAATTAAATTAAAGAAAAAGAAATTATTTTTTTGTTTTTTGTATTTATGAGAATTTAATGAAATTAAAATACTAACCCTAATTCTAATTGTTTTTTAGTTTATTTAGAAAGCATTAAATTTTAACCTAAAATTAAACCTAATTATTTACATGGTAATTTAATTATAAAAATAAATAATATTTGATAATTTGTGAAAAGAAAAGAAAAAAAGATAAAAATTATTACAAACCCTAATTCTACCAATTTTAGGTTTTTATTGAAAAATGTTAAGATTAAGTCCTAAATTAAAAAACTAAGTTAATTAATGAATTTTATTTACAAAAAATATTAATTAAATAAATATATTTTAATTTTGTCCTTTCTGATTTTTTTGTGTTTTTTATATTATGAAAATAATAATTATAAAGAATTAAAAGGAATTAATTAAAATAAGGAAAAGAAAAATATATAAAAAAAAAAGAGTGAAAGAAACAAACTCTAGGGGGGTGTTGTCCCCAGTTGGGAGGTAATTCTTAGCAATTTAAGCCCAATAAGCCTTAGGCCTCGTTGACCTTTTGATTAGCATGTCTGTGCATTGACTGAGGTTCATCATAGTCTCCAGATCTGGTCCCTTGATTGAGTGCAATTGGCCAAGTGGATGGTTTGATTTTGATGATGTATGGTGGTCTTCAATACTGAAGCTGCACATAAGCATTAGTAGAAAAATAATGTGAAAGGGGTGGGGGACCTGGGATTCGAACCCAGGTCCCAGGGGTTACCACTAAGCCTGCTTGCCATTGAGCCACTCTACACGCGCTGTATATTGAATAACAATCAATTAATATAAAAGAAAACACGAGTTAGTGCTCCTTTCGCGCGAAAAATTTGAATCAACCAATTACTGATGGCCATGCACCCTTCTTCTTCCTTGGCTTGTTTTTTTTTCTGAAACACAAAGAAACTGGCAACGGTTTTTGAACCGTCCCCTTAGACACCATTATAAAAAATAGCGATTAGGCCGTCCGGCCACATAAATTAGGCGCGAGGGTCCTATTCTTTTCGTCCAAGCACGCTGGTTTCGTTTATGGTACTATGGTGATCCAATTTTACAGCGTTAAGAAACGCCCAATTCAAAGCTTGCAAAACCCTAACCTGCATCAATGGTGAATCTCCTATTTTGGCACGAAAACTTAATCAAACTATACAGTTAGCTTTAGAATTAAATACTGAACATAAATCAAACATCAAAAATTATGAAAGATGCATGAATCGTGATGCACGAATTTGAAAAATTTTCTGTACAGGACACCAGCGTTCTCACGTTTCTGGGTGTCAAAGCCTATGGTTTTGATTCTAATTCCTTCCTTGAAGCCTCAGGAAGGTGATGGAACAAGTCTCTTTCCTTGAATCGACCTAGAACTTGGTTTTCAAATTTGAGTTTTTTTGCAAAAAGTTCAAGTTTTGTTCTTGGGATATGGCGCAGCTTGGGGTCTAAAGGCACGAGGGTTTGCTTTGTACTTATGTATGGAAGGATTAGGTCAAAGATTTTGATCAAAAAATCCATGAATTGAAGGATTCAATATTTGATTTTTATGCCATGATTTTCCAAATCTTTTCCATGCTATTTTGGCTTCAATCACATCCAATCACCTTTGATTCTTTCCTAACCTGATTTGCACGAAATATTGAGTATATATCATGCATAAAAAGATTGAAAAACCTAGGTTTAGTATTTTTTATATATTTTAATTAATTAAATGAATTTCTAGCATTTAAAAATTCAAATAAATAAAATAAAAATGATAAAAACTTCCCTTTGGGCCAAATGGTCGTGCACATGTCTTGGATGATGAATTGTGGAAGAAAAAGAGGCCCATTAGCATTTTTAGGTCATTTGAAGCAATGTTGACTTTTCAAAATACCTAAAAATTTCCCAACTTCCACAAGGTATAACTTGCTCAACTTTTAAGCTTTGCTCATGTTCTTGGACATTTTGGAAAGGTCTTTGAGTCCTCTAACCAATGCCTTTGGTCCCATATCATTTTGATTTACCAATCTCAAGTTATGGCCTTTGACTTAAAGTCCCTTTTTGTTGACTTTTGAAAATGACCTATAATGTTGAAATTGATAACTTTTTGTGAGAGCATTTCTTGGACTTGAAGTATGAAGAGGAGTTGTAGGAAATGTCTTTCTCTTCAAAATGAGCTTTGGATGGAATTTTTCTGATAATCCATGTGGAAGTTATGCTCTGGTCAATTTACAGTTGACTTTTTCAACTGTCCAAATATGGAAACTTTTACATCTTGATGATTTTTGAGCCAAGCTTTGAGAATCATGATCAAGCATTGATCAACTGATGTTTGTGGATTCAAAATGAGATGTTGACCAAAAATTTGAACTTTTGACTGCCCAAATGACCATTTTGCCCCTACAGTTGACTGTAGTGCAATTAGGGTTTTTGACTGTGCAATTTTGTGCTGTGAGTCTTGAAACTTGGCATGAGGATGCTTGACCCTATTTGTAGGCATGTGGGACTTGATTGAACCCTTGGAAACTTCATTTTCTTTTTCAGAACCAAAACCCTAATTTTGACTGTTAGGAGGCCCTTGAACTGTGCAACCCTTGGGGAGACTTTGAAGCTTTGACTTGGCAAATCTTGAAGAATATGGGAGGGCAAATTTTGGGGTACAACACTGTCCAAAAGCATACTGTATTTGATTAAGGCATTGCTTTCGTCATCCTCCCTCTAAAGGTTTGTGTCATAAGAAGAATAAAAAACAAAGTTTAAATATAGTGAAAACGAAAAGATGAATTCAAGACAAACATATGCAATGCATTAATGAAAAGAGTTTGATATTAATAGATAATTGTTCGAATAACAAAAGAAATTACAATTGGAAATTCAAAATGAACAGAAGCCTCTTTGTTCAAACTTGTCATTTTAGGTGGAGAGCCCTCAGCGGAAGATTTTCATCTGGCCATCTTGTGTGAACTCCAGCGTTGTTTCTTTAATCAGATCTTGAATTTTGTTTCTCAATGCCCAATAGCTATCGGTGTCATGTCCAGGACTGTTGGAGTGATACGCACATCTTGCATTTGGATTGTACCCTGGAGAGGCTGTGTTGGGATTCCGAGGGGGGTCCTTTAATACAATCAGCTTGACTTCCAATAAGCATTGAAGCACTTGAGATAATGACATGTTAATCTCATTGAAGCGCTTTTCAGATGTATTTCGCTTACGATGATTACCCTGTTAACGTTGGTGAGGTTGTTGTTGGGCTTGTGACCCTGAAGTAAACTGGGGAGGTTTTCTCTCGGCTTCTTGTCTCAAGGGAGGCTGAATGAGGACTTGATCATCAACCTTAGTTGTTTTCCCCATTTGGTTACATTCATCTTGATGAAGCTTGTTGATGAGGACTCTCAGCTCCTCTTGTCCTCGTGCCAAGTTTTGGATGAGAGCCATATGACCCACCAGTTGTCCCATCATCTAGATTTTCATTATGCCTATCTCAGTTCGTAGCAGCTCCAACTGATCATCTTTGTTGCCCTCAGGATTCCCCATGATCATGCCCCTAGTGAGGAGAGGTTTCACTTCTTCCTGCCCCTTGGATAGGTTCAAGAACATCTCTTGTAGTTGAGCATTTTGAGCCTGGATGTCCTTGATAATCTTCTCTAGAGCCATCTCTACTGAAATAAACAGTAGGAAGATAAGGAGACCTGAAAGGGAGAAACCTGTTGTGATATGATGCATGATATGTGGATGCATGTTTTCAAGGATCTCGTGGGGTCAACACAAGAAAATGTTAGAAGATTAATTTCGATCAACATCTTTGATTGGAGAGCTTTGTATCGGTGGATGTCTTTCCACGAGAATCAAGCTCACCATGTCAAGTGGGTCATAGCCCTTGACTCAAGTTGTTGTACTTGATCTTTGCCGGTGTTTGTTTAGAGGAAAATGAATCCTCTTTCCCTTTGGTAGACGTCTGGTTCAGCGTGACCCTGCATCAAAGACCCTCGAGATCCTTGAAATGGTTAGTGAAAATGCTATGGTATGATGTTTCATGATACTATGTACAGATATGGGAGGTAAGCAAGTTTATGTACAAATAATCATATTCAAACAAAGCAGGCAAGTCCTCAGGTTTAGGCTTTCATGGAGTTTGTAGGTAAGTACCCTCTTGAAGTTTAGTTGGCTCAACCTGTCCTAGTAAATAGTAATCGGGTTCTAAAGGAGCTCAATATCACTAGATTGTTTCCTTGTTCATTTTTTCAATTCAGCCTCTTACCGGCGACCGAAATATTCCAAGGAACCAACCCTCAATGAGTGCAGTATCGAGTATCTACCAACTTCGGACTGCACCAAAGTCGGTCATCTCACTACATCCTAAAAGGCCAAGATGGTCAAGTAAGGTTCTAAGGTCAGTTGATGCTTCATGATACCACACGGCGGCCCTGTACTCTCCTTGATTCGACTCAAGGGTTACCGGTACCAACCAAAGTGCAACATCAACGTAGTTACTGCTTCAACCATGTAGGTATACCCCGTACAGTTCCCTCACAGTCTATTGCTACTTACCTAAAAGGTGTCCCCAAATCTGGGTGTAGGATTTAAAACAAACCCAAACAAGTAACCAAAATGTAAAGCATACAAATCAAACAAGATAAGCATGTAAAGGTGATATAAAACCCTAAGCTAACCCTACTTTTATAATGTCCCCAGTAGAGTCGCCAGTTCTGTGATGCGGTGGGAGAACTAACTAGAAGTTTTTCATTTCGTTCGCACTTGTGCAGTTAGCAAGAGTCGCCACCGACTATTCTTTTATCCAAAAGGAAAGGTAAAAAAGCACTGGAAAGACCATTTGAGAATTTTCTCGGGTTCGGGGGGTAGATTATGAAAAGGGAAGGTATTAGCACCCTTTTCATCCATGGTTTTCCATGGGCTCTTAGTTACTCGTTTAGATCACTTGCTTTTGTTTGATTGTATGCTTGTTGTGTGGGTTTTGAAAGTATTTTGGAAAATTTCTTTGTAATGGTTCTCGTCTCTATAAGAACGTATACAAAGTTTTGTTTCGAAAAATGGTTCAAAGATGTGTTTGTGAATCGTGTTTTGAAAAGTGTTTTGAAAAAGAGGTTTTGCAATGGTTCTCGTCTCTATAAGAATATATATATAACGTCTTGTCTTTTGAATATGTTTTGAAATGGAGGTGTAGGTGTAAAAATTTTTGTAGTGAGCAAGCGAGTAACTAAGAGCGAATCTATCTACTCGAAAGGTCTTAAGTTGTTCTTTTCTTCCTTTTTTTTAGTGGTGCTATCTTACCATTGATTTGGTAAGAAGCCCCACCATTGGATGTGAAAGGGACAGGCGCGGGTCAATTTTACAATCATTAAAGGCAACTTGTGAGACGCTCTAGTAATTTTTGTAAGGGACGAGATCATTTTAATCGAAGGCAACATCGAGGGTCATCGAGGGACTACGATCTTTGTTTATCGAAGGATCATTTTCTAGAGTGTCACATATTCGAGGGACATGATTGTATTTCCGAGGCAACGAGTGAGGTTACCCTAGAGGTGCGCGTGTGAGAAAGTGTGTTGGTTTCAAGGTATTTATTCTTGGATTAGGTCATCTAGCGATTGATTTTTGAATCTTGCCATGCATTCCTAGTTACTATACAGTATATAGAAAGCAATAAATTGCGGGAATTGAAATTCTAAACTATTACAGAATGTTCGGGAATGGGGGTACAATTGTTACAAATGGAGATGAATCAAATAAAAATAGCAATGTCCAAATATCAAATAATACAACCAAATCGAATTGTTGTGCGATTTAATACAAAGCTATGACAATTTATGAAATAAAATCAACAAGGTATGAAATGTATGTATTTACTTGAAAAGAGAGAAATAAAATCTATTCTAAAAAAGAAAGATTAAAATTTTATTATTATTATTCTTTTTTTGTATTTTATTAATTAAAAACAGTTTAAAGAAAGAAAACTAACTAAATTAATGCTTTTTGGTGTTTTTATTAAATGTAGGAAAAATAATAAAAATGAGTTTTTATAAAAAAGAGAAAGTGGTAAAAGAAAACTAATCACTAAAAACTAAATTAATTTAGTAAAATGAAGTTTTAAAATTCATTAGTATATTATTAACAAAAAAGAAATAAAACAAATTAAATTAAATTAAATTAAAAAAACAACAAGTGAAAATGGGCTTAAGGGATTGGATGAGAGGCCCAAAGAAAACATGCTTTTTTGCTGAAAAGAAACAGGCCAAAGGGGGGAGGGGGTGTAACCAGCAAGCGTGCTTTGGCTTTTAAGGGTTTGAAACTATGCAGGCCCAATGCCCTTTAACTCTGTTTAGCGTTTTTTTGATTAGGGGAAACATGAATTAAGGTTTGTGGTTTGAACTTGTTCACAGCGGCGCCGCTTCTGATCGTCTCTTTCGCTTTTCCATCTCGTTCATCTTTCTCACTAAACGTCCCTCTTCTCTTCCTAATTTCATGAATAAAACGTCCCTTGGCTTCTTTGATTCAACCTGGTTTACGCCTTTTTTTCGGAAATCCCTAAGTTCGAAATGAATTTGACTAAGAGGTTTGAAATTTGTTTTGATCTGATCCTCCCTCTACCCTCAAGTTATCGGAGTGCCTCTCATCCTCACCTCCTAAACAAACGCTAACGGTTTCGTTCTTGAAAGATAAAGTTCTATTTTGTTTAAGGCTTAACATTTTCATCATCATTTTTTGGTCTTGTTCATGCTCTCTTGTTAATCTACTTGCTATTCATTTGAGATGCAGTAAATATTTTGTAAAGAGGGTGAAGAAGCCATACCTGTTTAGGGCTTTTCTATGAAATGAGAGGAAATGGTGAGACGGAGGGAGGCGCTCCCTGGTGGCGGATTTCGCGAGGGAGGAGATAAAGATTGAAAGCCTTGCCTTTCTGGTAACTCCTTTCTGTCCTTTGAGCTTTGAATGATGATGATGCTATACTTCTGGTTTTTCTGTGATTGGATATGCTTTGTTGGATGTTGTTTGCTGATGATTTGATGATATTGATGGATTCTTGGAATGTTGGGATCGTTTTGGCAGTTTTGGAAGCTTGGCTTGAACTGTTTTATAGGTTTTAGTTGAGTATATTTTTTCTGGTTTTTTACTTGTTACAGTTTTGTTTGAACTGTTTGGATTTGAATGTTTTTGATGGTTGTTGCTATTACAGTTTGGTTTGAATGTTGCAGGCTTGAGAGTTTTGTGATTTCCTTTGGTTATGCAGTTTTTTTTGGTTATGTGTTTGGATATTTTAGTTTGTTGTTGCTACAGGTTTTGTGTTGAAAATGGTTTGTAACAGTTTTGAGGATTTTTGTTGTTGAAATGGTTTTGCAGCTTTGATGGGTTTGTTTGAAATGTTTGACAGTTTGATGCCTTTGACAGTTCTTTGGTTGATGGTGATTTTATTTAAGAGGTTTTTGAGGTTTGAACTTGTTGACAGTATTTTTGAAGGTTATGTTTTGTTGGCTTGAGATTACGCTTGGTGTATTGGTTAACAGGCTTTGGTTTTTTGATCTGTATGTTTAAATTGTTTGACAGTTTTATGATTTGAGGATGGTTTGAAGGTTTTACAGTTTTTGGGAGTTTTTGGACTTTGTTGTTACTGTATTACAGGCTTTGCTGTGGGTTGTCACAAATTTGTGATTGTTTCTGCTTGGTTTGGGATCAGTTTCTTGGTCATATGTTTATTGAGGTTTGAAAACTGGTTTTACTGTTTTGGAGGTTTTCTAAGTTGTGTTTGATAATTTCTTCTCCCTCTCTTTGCTTGAGCCCTGCCTACTGTTATATTCAGGCTGCTTTGGTTTGACCGTTTTAGTTTTTTCAGCATACTCTATGCAACTTGTGACAAGCTGTGGGTAGGGCAGCAAGGCTGTACCTTTTGTGCAATTCCAATAACTTAGGTGATCTTTTTCCTCTCTCCTCTCTCAATGATAAAAAGCAAATTGCTTTTTCACCTTTTTCTGAAAAGTTTGCAAAAATATGGGAAATGATGAAAAGGCTATTGTACAAGCCTCTTGCTTGTTGACTTAGTTTATTATATTGTTGTACTTTCTTTGTGTTTCCTGCTGTCTACTGCTATGTTGCTTGCTTGTACTGTACTGCTATGTTGCTTGCTTGTTTATGTTGTTTGGACAGCTTTGTTGTTTGTTTGGACAGCCTGCTGCATCCAGCTTGCATTATTCTGTTTGCTTTTGCTGTTTGTTGCAAATTGGACAGCGTTGCTGCATTTCTCTTGTTTGGATAGCTTGCTTACATTTCTCTTTTTGTGAACCAAGAGGAACAATTCTGTTGTGATTTGCAAATAGAGAAAAAATAAAAAATGTGATGAAATAAAAAAAATAGCCTTCTGATCCCAAATTGCAAACTTTAATGATGAACACGTTTTCTTTCTTTTGAAAATTCTTGCTTATGTCCAATTAACTGTACTAACTATATTTCTTCTGTCGTTTATTTTCATATGAGCACAACTGGATGGTGGCAAAGCAGGGGAAGCAAGAGACTCTGTGGCAAGCATGGAAGCAATGGAAGCTCAGTCAACCTTAGGCATAGATTCAATTTCTTTGTAATTTAGAGAGAAACATTCAATCAATTGTACTAATTTATTTTTCAAATACAATAAGTTGTAAAACCTAAAGCATTCAAATAATAAATTGTTTTGTACCAACTTTTGAAATAAAATGGAGAAAGTCTTTATGAGATATTCTGGTGTCCATTAAAAACCCTTTACTGTTAATAACTTGTAATTCTCTCTTTGTATCTTCACTGATTCTTAAAGATTCCCGATCAAGATAATTGAAACTATGTTCCAATGATTCAAATCAAGACAACTTAAATTCCAATAATCATGTAACCTTGCAACTGCATTCCAATCAAAACATGCACTGTGTATTCCATAAACAAAGCAATTGTTTATTCCACAAGCAAGCAAATGTTTTAAAAGACGCAAATTATCTGGTTAACCTGGATCAAACAAAACATGAATGTCCCAAATGACAGTCTTAGATTCCATTTCTTGTACCAAATAAACATGCCTTGAGAACAAACAGTAACCTTTCAGTAAACTTGAAAAAGCATGAAAACATGTGAAAGCCAATTGGATCTTTGAGAATTTATTTCTTTTGAGAATTGCAAGAAAAACCCTAATTGTTGGTTTACTGCCAAAGGAGAAAATTTGCCTGATCAATTCCTGAGCCAACTTGAATATCTGAGAAACCCTAGGGTTGTGTTCTCTATGAAAAATGAGAGGGAAAATTTTGGGGTACAACACTACTGTACCAAGAATGTTGTGGCATGTTTTATTAGGCATAACCTAATTTGTTGGTATGGTGTGCTAGAGAGAATTACCACTGATAATGGTACCAATCTCAATAACGCGATGATCACCGAGCTCTGTAAGCAATTCAAGATACATCATCATAACTTTTCTCCCTACCGGCCGAAGATGAATGGCGTTGTTGAAGCAGCTAACAAGAACATCAAGAAGATTATACAGAAGATAACGGTGACATACAAAGACTTACATGAGATGTTACTATTTGCTCTCCATGGGTACCGCACCTCAGCGCGGACGTCAACAGGGGCAACACCCTACTCCCTAGTATATGGCATGGAGGCAGTCCTACTTATTGAGGTCCAGATCCCTTCTCTGAGGATTATGAAAGATGTGGGTTTAAACAAAGATGATTGTATCCAGACTCGGCTTGATCAACTGAATTTGATCGATGAGAAGAGACTTACTACTGTCAGTCATGGTCAAACATATCAAAAATAGATGATCAAGGCTTTCCACAAAAAAGTCACACGCCAAGAGTATCAAGTCGGGTATCTAGTAATCAAGCGCATCATACTACCGCAAGGTGATCCCAGGGGCAAATGGACTCCCACATACGAAGGGCCATTTGTGATTAAAAACATTTTCTCAGGTGGAGCCATAATTCTGACCACCGTGGACGGGGACGACCTTCCTCACCCTGTCAATGCGGACATGGTAAAAAGATACTACGCATGATAAAAGACCCACTAGGTTGACTGGCCTAGGCAAAAATAAGGGCTTCCCGGTGAACCAAAAGGGTTCGGGCAAAAGTAAGGGATGAAAACAAAAAAAATCTGTACACCTGGCAAGTCGAACACCTGAAAATGAGGCTTGGGAAAAAAAGGGTATCCAGGTGGACTCAAAACTCTAAAGGGCAGTCCAGACAAAAGTTAGGGATGTAAAGTGTACCACTATGTCCCATTAAGTCACCTTGCGACCTGACCTCAGTATCAACTATCAAGCCCGAACGGCACCGGTCAATCTAATCAGCTTCGGACAAGCAGCAAAGTGATGAGATGCTCGAAGATATAGCGGCAATAGCAAAATTGGAACCCAATGGGATTGTTGCACATAGCTGTTTTCTTTTAGTTGTACACAATATTGTATAGCTTCCATTTTTACGGTGGCGTTCTCTTACTAGAGCGTCAACTTCCTTGTACAAAAACGCCTGTTATAGGCCAACTTTAGAAAATCATTTGCTTTTCGTTTTCTGTTTTGTTTCGCAGAAACGTCCAATGATTTATTCTTGACATATGCATTTGAATATGATTGTTGTTCACAAATGTTTGTATAAGAAATAGAAATACAATTGCTCGTAACTTAAGAAACAGGGGCAAAAACAAAAAAATGTCAAACCTGGCAGTTACTTTGTCCATCAGGTATCGGGGCATAGACAACCTTGAAACAAAGTCATCAGTACATACGACCTCGTGACATATGTACACCCCACAGAGTAAAGGTAATCAAAGCGTGGATGTCAGCTTCCCTAAAACAGGAGGTACTTTCCCCAGCTGGTTCCCTTCAGAGAAATGACAACTATATTCCCCCAGCCGAATTTCATAATTGCAAGTGGGTCATAAAATTTGTCTACCAAGAAGAGTTTATTTCCCTGAATGCGGAAACTCAATTCCCGACAGAGTTTATCCCTCTAGCTACGCAAGTTCACTTTCCAACAGAATTATTCCCCTGCAGAGCTATTCTGAAACAGAGTCTCTCCCTGGCAGAATATTCACAAACAGAAAGGAATAAATCCCCAGCATAGTCATCTCCATTTACCATCCCCAACGGAAGTAGAAGAACCACTTTTTTCTATGACGGTCAGGAATTTCGTTTCCAATAATCTCCAGCAACAGTCAGGGATTTATTTTCCCAGACTCGAATATGTCACAATAGCATCTCATGTTCATACATCATGACGTGTGCATACATATTGCATACAACATAATCTCATTTATTTTGAGAACATCATCCCGCCATGAATTTCATGCATCGCATATAATTAACCTCGTTATCTTTTCAGGAGAGACAATTGTCACCAACAATTCCAGCAGTTATACATGTCATATCTGCATATAGCTAATGAAAAATCAGTTCCCGAAAGCAAACGTGTCAACTAAGCTACATGACCAAATGAAGTAACCCTAAGACCTAGGTTTCTTCTCATAGCCCTACTATCCAGGTTTTCATCTCGAAGTAACCCTACTATCCAGGTTTCTTCTCATAGCCCTACTATCCAGGCTTTCATCTCGAAGTAACCCTACCATCCAGGTTCCTTCTCATAGCCCTACTATTCAGGCTTTCATTTTGAAGTAACCCTACTATCCAGGTTCCTTCTCATAGCCCTACTATCCAGGCTTTCATTTCGAAGTAACCCTACTATCCAGGTTCCTTATCATAGCCCTACTATCCAGGCATTCATCTTGAAGTAACCCTACTATCCAGGTTCCTTCTCATAGCCCTACTATCCAGGCTTTTATCTTGAAGTAACCCTACTATCCAGGTTCCTTATTATAGCCATACTATCCAGGCTTTCATTTCGAAGTAACCCTACGAACCAGGTTCCTTCTCAAGCCCTACTATCCAGGCTTTCATCTCGAAGTAACCCTACGACCCAGGTTCCTTCTCATAGCCCTACTATCCAAGCTTTCATCTCAAAGTAACCCTACTATCCAGGTTCCTTGTCTCTTATCTCCAGACAACAGTTTACAATATTGTAAGACCTGGACCCGACCAGATACGGTCGATTTTACATTTCCTTAGTAAGTTACTGTGAAGCCTGGACCCTGACCAGACATGTAGTTTACTCCCACCTCATCAATTAGGAGTTAATTCCCTAGTATAGTAATGGACAACCAAAGCTCCTATACTCTATTTCCCGAGACGTAAATCAACATTCCCCGGTGAAGTCCTCCTCAACGACAGGTACAAGAATTCTCACAAAGGAATCTCTTATGCGACTGATATCTTTTTTGGATGGCATCTTTAAGACCATCTCTGATGATTCTCTATCAACTTCAAATGGCATCTGTAAGCCCATTCCCGATATCACCAATCAGTATTACTTCATGCGAGTGCAAATTTATGGGCACTCTAGTGTTCAATCATCTTCTACCTTCAGATCACGAAAGAAAGACCAGCCAATCTACATCCTCATTAAGAAGATTGAACAGGGCCAGCTGTTGTACCCCAAAATTTTCTCTCTCATTTTACTCAACATATGCTCATTGAAATCCTCAACTTGCTCAAGGATGCCCAAGGATTGATCAAACAAATGCTCTCCTAAGGCAATGAACCTCAAACTAGGGTTTCCATCTTCATCAAGATGGTTGAACTCCAATGGTCTCAAATCTTTTACATGGTCTTAATATGTTCTCAAGATCATCCATGTTAAGTTTCATGCCTTGCACAAGGAGTTTGCTCAGTCAACTGCTCAAATGCCTTAAAAGCAATTGTACTAGGTCAAAAGTCAATTGTGACCCTCATACAATTAAACTTCAAGATTTTTGGTCATAATCAACATTTTGAAGTGACATCCATCATTTGATCAAAGGTTGATCATGATTCCTTAAATAATGCCCCAAATTCATCAAAACTCAAAAGTTGCTAAATTAGGGTTTCTATAGGAAAAGTCAACCAAACTTTAACTAGGCATAACTTTCTCAGAATTTATCAGAAATTTCCCATCCAAGGATCATTTTGAATAAGATGCAATTCCCTACAACTCATATTCAGCCCTAAATTTCAAAAAATGCACTCATGAAAAGATATGAATTCAGACATTACAGGTCATTTCAAAAAGTCAACAAAAAGACCTTTTAGGTCAAAGCTTCTTACATGAACATGGAAGATCCAATTGAGATGAAACCAAAAGGGTTGTTTAGAGGACATCTTAAGCTTTCTAAAAAGTCCAAGAACACCCTATTAGGGTCAAAATTGAGAGAGGTGTGCATTGTCAAAGTTGGCCATTTTTAGAAATTTGCACAAAGTCAACCATGCCCAAAATGCATTTTTCTTCAAATCGGCCCAACTTTTTATGCTGGTATCTTGTTCCTAACATGGTCCACGACCCATGAACCACTCCATGCCTCATTAACTTATTTATTTAATTTTTTGTGATTTTATTCATTTAAAATTCAAATAAAATCAAATAAAATCAAATAAAATCAAAATAAATCATATAAGTTACTTTTGGAATGATTTTGGCATTGAATGAAGATGATATATGCTGGCATATCAAGATCAAATCGTGCAAGGGGTGATTGGAGCAAGAATGGCATGATTTGGCTAAATTTGGAAACAAATAATGCAAAGATTAAATAAGATCTTTTCTCCATGATTGTTCAAGATTCAACCTGTTTTTGTTGACCTAATACATTTTAATACATATACACAAGGAGGCCAGACCAAGAGGACACGAAAAAGATTGCCTCCATAAGAAGAACAAAACTCAAATTTATTGACAAAAAGTGTGGTTCGAATTTTGAGTTAGAGGACGATTCGAGGTGATTCAAGGCCAACAATCCACTCCTGGACGTCTCCTGAGGTTAGCAGCATCGTTTGCACGCGTAAAAACTCCAGGAATCAACACCTTACAATATCACGGTTTGCCACTTTTCTCGAATTTGGTTCTATAAATTTATGCATTATAAATAATTTCTAAGCATGCCTTCATGTTTGTATCATCATTTAGAATGTATTGGTATAATTAATTAGGAGTTTTAGCGCATGTATGGATAGTTTCCATTGTTAGGGTTTGAGGTTGCGTTTTAGGGCTTTTTGATGCAGGTAAAATCAGGGCAAAGGATTGATGCCATCATACTCATGAGATCAAAACGAGTTGATCTGCATACTTGGATTTGATTTATCTTGCATGGTATTGATTTTTGAGATTTGTAGGGTTATAGTTACAGTTGGTGTTCGTAGGTAAAAGGGTGATACCTAAAACAACAGCCCTGGGGAGAAGATGATCATGTGGCTGACTCCCACTGGCCGGTTTGAAATTACGCATGTTTTTGGGCATAAGGCGTTACTTTCTATTATATTATTGTTTGTTCATTATGCTAACAGATAAATAAGATGGCACAGATGGCAAGGGCGCATGTGTTGAAGCGAAGGGTTCTGGGTTCGATCCCAGAATCTCACATTTTCATATTTTCTCAATTTCTTTGTACAGGATCCTATACGTCTCACATTCCAAGCGCCTACCCTGCACTTCAGATCCATCCATTGGATCAATCTCCTGCCAGATCTGGCGCTCATGCAAGCAAAGTCCATGGTGCACCCTCAGGCGTGGCCCTCACTGGATCCAAACAATTGGTTGGCCTTATGCATTTTGGGCCCAACGAAAGTCAGCAGTACACCCCCCAGATCTGCTTTCACCACAAGCCCAATTTACTTTCTTTTTAATTTCTCTTATTTAAATTATTTTCTTAATCACTTTTTTTACAAAAACAAATAAAATCATTTTTTTATTAAATAAAAAAAATAACACAAAATATAGAATTAGGTTTTTTATTTAAATTAATTTTATTGAACCTAATTTAGTTTAATTATATTAATTTAATTGTTTTCCCTATAAATTAAAATTAACTAGAAATTAGGTTTAATTTGCAATTAAATTATTTTCTCAATAAAAAATATACAAAAATATATTTTTTATTAATTAGATTTGTAGTCTTCTAATATAATCGTGTATTTAATTCGTCTCGCGCGCATTTACTTATTTTTAATTCAAATTATTGTAACTGTTTCGAGGTTTGTAATAGATTAATTAGAATTTTTCTTACCGCATTTTATTTTCAGTCAAATATTTATGTATCTGCCCAAAAGCCTTGTAATAGTTAGGACTTTAATTTCTCGCACTTTTTAATTTCTGCAACTATTAAACTGCTAGATGTATGGATATTAGGACTGTATGCGAAAGATAAATCAACGATTAAAAGGTGGATAACCCTAATTGTGCAAAGATAATTAACTAAAAAAAGCACACTTGCACATGCTCACTCCTAGGGTTTTCCCCACTCCGGTTGCCTTCGGTAAACGATCATAAAGCATATGGAGTTTTAGTGGTCGTCCTCTAGTCCCAAAAGATCAAAAATGACCCATTCGGATGTTGCCTCGGAAAGATCTTTAGGACTTTAGGATAATCACTAAAGTTTCCTAACCATTGCTTTTGTGACCGTACTTGTCCCTCCGAATGTCCCTTAAAACTCCAACGATGGGGCAACCTACTCCTTAATAGTAGGATAGCGCTGTCTAAGGGAAACGAGAACAAACAGTCTTTTTTCGAGTAGGTAGAAATCTTAATTACTTTCTCAAAACAACAAAACTTCTTCACAAACACTTTCAAAGAGTTTTCAAAAACAACTTCGTCATACTCTTAAGGACAGATACAGGGGTTATCACGAAGTTAAACAAAAAAATTTCAAAACACACACAAGCAATTTCAAAATGAGCAACTACCTAAGATCCTATTGAAAACCATGGATAGAAAGGGTGCTAACACCTTCCCTTTCTATAATCTACCCCCGTACTGTGAAACTCTCGAAAAAAAGTTTTTTCTATTCTTTTTACTTTCCTTTGTTGGATGAAATAAAAGTCGGTGGCGACTCTTGCTTACCGCAACATTTGCGAATACAAAATGCAAAACCAGTATAACAGTCGGTTCTGCCACGGTATCACAAAGGTAGATAAGTTTATATTTCCTATTGATTTAGTTTTTAAAGATATCGAAGAGGATGAAGATGTGCCACTAATTTTGGGGTGTCCTTTCGTAAAAACTGCCTGCTTGATGATTGATATTGATGATTGCTTAATGAAAGTATGTGTTCAAGATGAAGAAGTTAGCTTCAACATCTTTGACGCCATGAAACATTCCAAGGACAAAGGATCTTGTTTTCGAGTTGATGAAATTTAAGAAGAAACTTTGAAAATACAAAAGCAAGCCCACTTGACAACACCATTAGAAAGAGTCCTCATGGATATTTTCAATGTTCTAGATCCCGAGGAAGAAAAAGAACTCAAAGAATGCTTAACAAAACTTGATTCCGGAAAAGAAATACCATTAAAGGAGGAAAAGATCAAAGAATTGAAAGAATATTATATGGAAAAGAACACCAAATTGGAATTGAATTTGTTATCGAAGCACTTGAAATATGTGTTCCTTGATGAAGAATGCAAGAAACCGATAATAATTAGAAAATTTCTGGCCATCCATAAAGAAAAGAAGCTCGTCCAAGTTCTTAAGAAAAATCAAGGCACAATTAGTTGGGTGCTTTCAGATTTGAAAGGTGTAAGTCCATCATATTTTATGCATAACATCATGGTGGAAGAAAATTTCTAGCCAATTACCCAACCACATCGACGTTTGAATCCAACAATGAAAAGGTTGTACACAAAGAGGTAGTAAAACTGTTAGAAGCAGGAATGATTTATCCAATTTTGGATAGTGTTTGGGTAAGTCCGGTGCAAGTAGTACCAAAAAAGGTGGGACGACGGTGATAACAAACGAGAAAAATAAGTTTATTCTAACACAGATCATAATCGAATGACGTGTGTGCATTGATTATAGAAGACTCAACCAGGCAACAAGGAAAGATCATTTCCCACTTCCGTTCAAGGACCAAATGTTGGAAAGATTATCCGAGCATCAGTTATATTATTTCTTAGAGGAATACTCAGGATACAATTAAATCACCGTAAACCCCAAGGACCATGAAAAAATAGCTTTCACTTGTCTATTTGGTGTATTTGCATATTGAAGAATGCCTTTCGGTCTATGCAACGCACCTATAACATTTCAAAGATGTGTGCAGGCCATTTTTGCAGATTTGATCGAAAAGTGAATCGAGGTATTCATGGACGACTTATCCGTGTTTGGTGAGTCATTTGAATTGTGATTGAAAAACTTGGACACTGTACTGAAACGGTGTGTGGAAACAAATCTAGTATTGAACTGGGAAAAAGCAATTTTATAGTGACCGAGGGCATTGTCATGGGGCATAAGATTTTAGCCAAAGGGATTGAAGTAGATAAATCAAAGGTTGATGTCATTGAAAAACTACCACCACCAACCAACATCAAGGGAATCGAAAGTTTCCTTGGCCATGTCGGGTTTTATCGATGATTCATCAAAGGTTTTTCAAATATCGCAAAGTATTTAAGAAATCTCCTCAAAAAAGACAAGTCATTTATTTTTTATAAATATTTTTCAATTTCTTTTGAAAATTTAAAAGAAAAATTAATTACGGCACCTATAATCATAGCACCCAATTGGACATCAATTTTGAACTCGTGTGCGATGCAAGTGTGTGATACGGTGGGAGAACTGACTTGGGTTTTGCGTTTGTTTTCGCACTTGTTCGGTTTAGCAAGAGTCGCCACCGACTTTTTATTTATCCTAAGGAAAGGTCAAAAAGCACAGGAAAGACCTTTGAGATGTTTTCGTGGGTTCGGGGGGTAGATTATGAAAAGGGAAGGTGCTAGCACCCTTTTCATCCATGGTTATCCATGGGATCTTAGTTACTTGTTTTAGATCACTTTCCTTTGCTTTTCAATTGTGTGAAATGGTGCTTTGTGTGTGTGGTTTTGAAAATGTTTTGAAAAAGATGCCTTGTCTAGGCAATCATTGTAACAATTCTTTACTCGAATGTTTTACAAAGGTGTTTGTCTTTTTGAAAATATGTTTCAATGTTTTTTGAAAGTTTGTTTTGAAGTTGTGTTGTGATGTGTGTTTGAAAATGGCAAGTGTGTTTTGCAAGTTTGATCAAGTAACTAAGATCTATCTACTCTAAATTTCTCAAAGATCTTCCTCATGTTTTAACCCTTTTAACAGTGTTGTTTCACCATTGTATTTGGTGAACAACCTTGTGTTAGGATGTTAACGGGACGGGCGCGGGTCATCGTTTAGACCATGAATGCAATAGTGTCAAGTATTTTGGCAATTTTCATGAGGGACTATGATCATTTTTGTTTAGGCAACTCCGATAGCGTCATCGAGGGACTATGATCATTTTGTTTGTTTTTGTTTTTCCAAAGTACTCAACATGCAACCATGGCCCATTTTTTAAGGCAACAAGCGAGGTTACCCTAGAGGTGCAAGTGTGAATTGTGTATTGATTTTCATGCATTTGTCTTGTATTAGGTTATCTAGCGGTTGATTTTGAATCTTCGCATACAAACCCTAATTACTATACAGTATATAGAAAGCGATAAATTACGGGAATTTAAAGTATACGCTATTACAAATAAGTATCCGGGGATGGGGGTACAAATTTTTACCAATGGGGATGAGTCTTATCAGGATAGTAGTGTCCAAGTGTTATTTACAACCAAATCGAATCATCGCATTCTCAATGTAAAAATATAAGAATAAAAAGGAATCAAAAGCAAAGTATGATGCACATGATTATTTACAAGTGATTAAGATGTCAACCTAATGTATTAAGTATTATTATTTTTGTGTTTTTATTAATGTTATATAAATAAAAAGGGTTTTAAAGAGAAAAGTATTTAATTCAAAACAAACTAATTATTTATTACTTTTTAAAATGTAATAAACATTAAGAAAATTTTGTGCAAAAAGTTAATGTATTATTTTTATTTAACAAAAATATTAGTTTAAGTTATATATAAAAAATGGAAAAAAGTAAAGTGATAGGAAAAAAATAGTATTGATTTATAAACCTAAGGAAAATAAAAAAAGGAAACTAAATGGGCTTAGGCATTAGTATGAGGGGCAGGCCCAAATAAAAGAACAAATGCTGATTAAAACAAAGGGGGGTACGTGCCAGAATCAATTGGGCTTAAGGGTTTGTTCAAGGGGGCAGGCCCAAACGGATGTTGACAATTTTTGTTGTTAGGGTTCGTTGTTGTTTCGCTCAGAATAGGGTTACACAGTTTTGAACGGCGCTGCTCTCCATCTTGTCTTCTTCGTCTTTCTCAATCAGAGCCTCTGACGCCTTCCATGCCTGGCTACTGGACACCACCTCCAGTCTCTCCCCTCCTCACGGTTTCTCAAGGCGATGATTCAAAAAGGGTAACGATTTTCTCTTCAAATGCGTTTTAGGTTTGTGATTCATGCATGTTTTTGAACTTTTACATATTCTGATCTTTATGTGTTATTTGTGTTTGTGTGAGGTGTAGAAAAAAAAGGAAGAGGAATTTATACCTTGGTTCTGCTTTTTGGAAAGGAGAAGGAGAGTTTGGACAGGAGGCTTCTTAGGCGGCCAAGGCGTGGGAGCTTGTGATGTTGGCTTTTCTGGTAACCTCGTATCTTTCTTTTGAATGGTTTTGTGATGAATGCTATAATCTGAAAACCCTAGAGTACGTTTCTGACTCTTTTCCTCTCTGAATACATGCTTTGTTCTGATGATGAGCTTATCTCTGAAGATTATTTATTGTTGGCTTTCTTCCTCTCTTTCTTGTCAATGATGGTAGCTTTCTGAGATGTTTGTGCTTCTGAGTTGCTTGCTCCAGTGTTGTTTTTGCTTCTGACTTTTCTTTTCCTCTCTTTTAGGCTTGGCCTTTTCAATGATGATGATGATTCTGAGTTGGTGTTTCAGTTGTTGTTTTGATATTTGGACTTGCTTGAGTTTGGTTATTTGATTTAGGCAAGCTGAAGGCTTTAACAGGTTTAAAAGCAGGCTTCCATGCTGTAACAGGTTTTTAGGCTTGGAGGCTTGCTTCTTTGAGGCAAACTTGTTTGTTTGAAACTGGCAGTTTGACAGGCTTGTTTAGGATACAGGCTTGAAAGGCTTGCTTCTTATGCTTGCTCGCTTGGTTTGAGCAGGTTGTATGCAGGCAAGCAGGTTTGCTAGTTACAGGCCTCAAGGCTTGTTGCCTTAGGCTTGCTTCTGGTTGCAGTTTGTTTTGCTTGTGTTTTTTGGTTACAGGCTTCAAGGCTTCTGTTTTATGCAGGTTTAAAAGGCTTGTGTTTTTTGCAGATTGGGTGCAGTTTGTAACTTTGTTGGTAACAAGCAGGCTGTTTGTTTGCTTGCTTAGGATACACGCTTGGAAGGCTGTAACAGGTTTTTAGGCCTGTTGAAGAGTGTTTACAGTTTGTGGCCTTTTTTCTTTTGTGTTCTGCCCCCTTTTCTGAACTGAAACTCTTTGTTATATTTCTATCTCCTAAGCCTGCAAACTGTAAGCCTCTACTTCTCTCTCTCTTTCTCTCTCCACAGAAAAAGCATATTTTATTGCTTAACTGTCCTTTTTTTCTGAAAAGGTGTTGGTTGGAAAATGATGAAAGTTTTGACAATATTGCTTGCTTGCCACTTTAGCTTTCCTCTGCATCTTGTACTTATCTCCCAGATTTTCTGCATTGCTTTTGATATCTTCTTTGACAGCCTTTTGACGGTTTCTTTGGACAGTTTTGTTGACAACTTCTTGTAACTTAGTTTGCCATTGTTTACACTTGTGACTTGGTTTGGCATTTTTCAGTTTGCACATGTGCAGCTTGTTTGTAACTTGGCTGTTCAATTTGCCTTGTTTGAATTTATGCATCTTTGTGCATTTTGCTTAATTAATTCATATGCTTGCAAACATTTTACTTCCCTCTTTGTGAACCAAGAAGAGACATCTTCTTGCGATTTGCAGAGAGGACGCACAAACTGATTCCGGCCAACACCTTTAATGATGAGTTTTTGATTAACTGTCTGAAAAATACTTTTCCAAATTCATCTGTGTTTGACTTCTCTTTTTCTGGCTTTGCAGGTGAATATTAATTGGGGCAAGGGAAGCAGCAGTAGAAGATGAAGAGTTCAAGCAACTTAGGATATAGATTTAATTTATTTTTAATCATTGTAATAAACGTCATTGTAACACTGTAAATAAATTTACTGTATTAAATAAACATTTGTAACAACAATTGAAAATGAATAAAAATCTTTTTGTCAGTTAATTCTTTAATTCTTATGCGCTTGTTTATTTAATTACTTAAATTTCTTGAATTATAATAATTGGAAATTATCCCAATAATCTTAACTTAGAAATTATAAATGATCAACAAACGTCGCAGTCTCACTGTCTTGCATTAACCAATAATAAACCCGACATTCCAAATAACCAAATGTATTGCACAGTTAATCAAACGTCCATATGTCTTTTACCTCACTGATCAAACTTAAACTTCAAACTTTCAATCAGAAGCCTCAACCCATATCCCAGATGTTTAGACAAACATAAATCTTGAACAAACGTCAAAACCATGTGACAGTCAATTGAAAAGAACTGTAGAATTAATTCCTTCTGAGAATGCGCGCGCAAACCCTAATTTGGGGATTTACTGTTAAAGAAGCGTCTGTTCGATCAAACCCTGAGCCAAACTCAACCAAATCACTAAAAACCCTAATAATCTGCTTAGACTGATTCAAAAGTTAATGGAAACCCTAATTTTGTTTGACTGATAAGAAAAGTCTGTTTGACCGATTCTTGAGCCAATCTGAAAAATCAGGAAAAGCCCGAAGCTGTGATTTCTTTGTGAAAAAGGGAGAGAGCAAATTTTGGGGTACAACAAAGTGATTACGCGGTCAGGGCTGTTTTAGGAGAGAGAAAAACCAAAGTTTTTCATGATATACATTATTCAAGCAAAGTGTTAAATGATGTACAAGTTAACTACGCGACCACAGAGAAAGAATTGCTTGCTATAGTGTACGCATTAGAAATTTTTTGGTCTTATCTCATATGGTCTAAGATTATTTGTTATACTGACCATGCAATGATCAAGTATTTAATCAACAAAGCAGATTCAAAACCAAGAATAATCTGATGGGTGCTCATTTTACAATAATTTGATTTAGAGATCCGTGAAAAGAACTGCGAATTTGGTTATGGATCATCTATCAAGATTGGTGAATCCTGAGATTATAAAAGAAGAAAGAGAAGTACTTGAAGAATTTCCCGATGAAAAATTGCTCATGATTGAGGAAGGACCATGGTTTATGGATCTTGTAAATTATAAAGCATCTGGTCTTATTCCAGAAGATCTCAATTGGAAACAAATGAATTAATTCTTGCGCGATGCCACTCATTATGTATGGGATGATTCGTACTTGTTTAAAATCATAGTTGATAGGTTATTATGAAGATGTGTTACTAGAGAAAAAGCAAGAAGCATCACATGGTATTGCCATAATTCACCATATGTCGGTCATTATAACAGAGAATGAACAACTGCCAAAGTTTTGCAAGCAGAATTCTATTGGCCTTCTCTATTCAAAGATACATATGAACATTACAAGAGTTGTAATAATTGTCAAAGGCCTAGTGGAATTTCTAAATGAAATGAAATTCCACTACAAAGCATGCTAGAAGTAGAGGTGTTTGATTGTTGGGGGATTGATTTTATCAGACCTTTTCCTTCATCTTTTACCAATGAATACATCTTAGTGGCGGTTGATTACGTATCCAAATGGGTAGAGGTTGTTGTGTTACCAAAACTAGACAGCAAAACAGTGGTGAAATTCTTGAAAAGGAACATCTTCACAAGATTTAGCACACCAAGAGTATTGATTAGTGATGGAGGCTCTCATTTCTATAACGCATAACTTGCAAGAGCTCTTGAAAAATTACAGTGTCAAACACCAGGTTGCAACACCATATAACCCATAAACGAATGGACAAGCGAAAGTATCTAATCGTGAAATAAAGAGAACCTTGGAAAAAATAGTTTCAACTTCACAAAAATATTGGTGATTAAAGCTTGATGAAGCTCTTTGGGCATATCGTACCGCGTATAAAGCACCAATAGGCCTTACTCTATTTCAAATGGTATACAGTAAAGCTTGCCATTTGCCGGTTGAATTAGAACACATGGCTTTTTGGGCTTTGAAGTCCCTCAATTTTGATTCACAACAAGCCAGTGCAAAAAGGAAACTTCAATTGCATGAACTTGATGAATTAAGGCTACAAGCTTATGAATCTTCAAAGTTATACAAATAAAGGGTGAAGAGATATCATGATAGTAGAATCCTACCCAAAGACTTCAAAGTAGTTCAAATGATTTTACTCTTTAACTCTAGGTTAAGATTGTTCCCTGGAAAACTAAAATCAAAGTGGTACGGGCCATTCTAAATAAAGGACATCAAGCCTTATGGAGCAATTGAACTTAAGGATCCAAATTCTAAAGCAACTTGGACAATTAATGGTCAAAGGCTGAAGTTATACTTAGGTGGTGAGATTGATCGAGTTACCACCATAATTTCGTTGCACAAACCATAAAAGTCACAAAGCGTTAAGCTAATGACATTAAACAAGTGCTCTTCGGGAGGCAACCCGACTATATAAGTATTTTTTGTTTTATGTTAGAGAACTTTAAAGGCCCCAGAAAGGAACTGGTGTAGCAGGTTGCTAATTCTACAGAATTCTGAAATGCTGCAGAGTTCGCTAAGCGAAGTTATTTCTCTAAACGAACGTTCGAACCTAGAAAGTTCGCTAAGCGAACCTTTTTTTTGGGAAGCGAACATGTGGTGATCAAACCTGTCATTATGACCATTAAATGACAACACCTACTTCCCTACCATCCTTTATGTCTCGTAAATGCTTCACTTTTCAATACTTTTCACTTTTCTCTCTTTTTAACCCTAGAAACTCTTCACACTTATCACTCTTTCACTTCACACCTTCACTCCCTCACTTTATTGACTTGTGCATAATTCCTCTCTCTTCTCCATCTCCAAAATTTGCAGCAACATCAGGTATACAAGATCCAAAACCCTCATCATCTTTTACTTATTATACTATTATTCTTTTTCTCACTCTTTTATGTTAAACACTTTTGTCACTCTTACATACTGTCACTTTCTTTTGATTTTTTGAAACTATAGTGTTGGAATTCACATTGTTTTTCATCTATGGTTAAAACTAGGTTAACTATCATGTTCCATAGTACATACTTTATGTTTTAATATGTTCATAATATGAACATAATCTGAAATATATTGAATGAACAAAGTTTCAGTACATCAAACGTTTTGGTTTAACAAAAAGAGAAAAGAATCAGAAATTAGAAATCTGTCAACCATGTTTTTCCAGAAATCAGAGTTTGCTAAGAGAACTTTAATTCGCTAAGTGAACATTCCCTGATACAAAAAAAAATCAGTTTGTTAACAAAATAGTTATATGTTGTTTATGTTGTTACAAACATGGCTCTAAAGAGAGTTGTTACCTAAAAGAAGTAGAAAACCATAGAGGCGGAGTCTTCAAGAGTTCAAGAACCCTTTGATCGAACAAAATTTCTTGAACCTGAGCAACAAGATAGGTATGATGAGCTAATTGGAAGGAGCATTTGGTCTAAGATAACTTTTGAGATCAATTCTGAAGGAGACTACAGGTCCTTAAGTGATCAGTGGGCCAAACATAAATGGGATACATTCTTGAGCCCTCACTACAACATAAATAGTGATGTGCTTCAAGAATTCTATGTCAATGCATTTCCCTCAGTAGGAACTACATTCTCCTTCTCAACCAAGGTTGGGGGGAGGACGATTCAATTTCATAGGGATGCCATTAGTGAATTTTTGGGAAATCCTCTAGTCTTTAAGGAAGGACAGATGTTTCGATATTAAGAATCCATAAATATTGCACCAAATGTCGAGGTGATTTATGAGAGAATCCTTTTGGACGGGCGGAGTGTGGAAAGAAATTATTCTGGTGTAGCAATTAGGTTTCATAGGGTGGATTTACTCCCGGAAGCTGAAGTCTTTCTCCTATTCATTTTGCACAACGTCAGGCATAGAGGCCACACCTTCACTTTCACATTGGATACGAACCAACTTCTTTATCTAATCATGGCAGCAAAGAGAATTGATCATGCTCAAATAACTGTTAATGAAATGAGACATGTTGTTGAAAGTGGTAAGGAGTTTGGAGCGGGAACCAAAACCACTTGTCCTCTTGTGTTTCCTGGTCTCATCATGGGATTACTCATTGCTTCATGTGTGCGAATTCCAAATATGGTACACTTTAAGATCAAAACCATGGTTAATGACATATATGTGGATATATATTGCTTGGAAGAAGAAAAAAAGAAGAGGGAAAACACAACAACTAGAGCAAACGGGGCAGAGTTCATCTGACACTCTGAACTACAATGATTGGGATCTGAGACTCTGCCAAGATTTTACTTATACTTGGTATCAAAATGATTCAAACCATAGAGTTGTTGTTTCTTTACGTGATTCTATTTACAGGTTACAAATCTAGAAAATAGTGCAGCCTGATGCAGCCCACCAAATGATGACTCTGGAGGCATTTCAAAGACACATTGTATGGCCTGGGGACATGCCATTCTACCAGGGGGGGCATCTGGTCATGGAGATGAAAATGAAGAAGAAGTGGAGGTTGAACCAGATAATGAAAAAGGAAATGCTGGTGGTTCCTAAATGGCACCTGAAGCCGGTGATGATGAAGAAATGAGAGACAAATAAAGAGGAGGACAAAACTGAAATCTCGCCATAAAATGACTGATACCTTAAAGCTTCCAGTTTCAGTTTTTTAATACTTTTCAGATTCAGTTTATTATTTTATGCACTTATTATGTATGTTTTGACGGTATCATATGTCGTAACCCTTCTTGACTTGGTATTCTTTTCTAAACGGTTGGTACGTCGTACGTTTGTCTTAAAAAATTTGCTTCTGTTATTAAATGTGTTATTATGCCAAGAATCTCAATTCTTGTTATCCTCATCAAAAGTTTAAAATAGCCGAAGAATCAAAATCTATTTTCATATATTCAACAAACATGAGTGGTAATGATAAAATTTGGACAAAATTCATACATGTTTTATAAAGCTTTGTAGAATGATAGCATGATTTTGAAATATGTGGTTCTAGCAAATATCTTTATTGCTTCAATTTTACAAACACATACCTTCTTGCTTGAATCATATATGCGAAAAACTGAAAAAGCGAGGAGCCTTCCATTGTGCACTAATAGAAAGTAACTTATAATTAATACTTGATTGAAACTCGATCAATAAATGTGGAACCTAACAATTATTTTGAAATTTTTGTGGAAGCATAAAAAAGAACCAAGGAAATTTCTTATGTTTGAGAAAAACCACTCAGCCAAAAATCCTTAACATGACCTAGTGAATTGAGTAAACTTTTGAAAAACCTGTCAAACTGAAAGAATCAATTGAAACAAAAAGCCAAATCACAAGAAAACTTTTGAAAAATATGTCAAATCGAAAGAATAAATTGAAACAAAAAGTCAAATCACAAGAAAACCAGCCTAAGGATTTAGCTAATGAGTCAAAAAGCTCTTGAGACATATCCAAAAAATATTTGATGAAAATACTATTTCAAACAAATCACTACTATTGAAAAGAAGAAAGAAAAAGATAAGTTTGGGAGAGAATAATCCGCTATTGTGCACAGATAAAAAAAGAGTAAATTTTAAATATAGTTACGTTAACGACAACTCGAGTATCGTATCACGAGAATTCTTGTATTATTATTAACTAATAGGAATCAAATTTGGGTGGTTTGGTTTTAGGGTCTAATTGTAAAAACAGATTAAAATAAGTGATTATTCAATAAGCTAAAACGGCCAATCCTATTAATTCGGGTTCTGACTTATCATCGGTTAAGATAACACCAATCCCTAAACGGTTTCGATCATATTAGATTATGATATCAATCAGATAAACGCTTATCAAAATTATACAAATTATGTTCCTATTACCAGATTAAGCAAACGGTTAAGAATATGATGAGTTAGTGAATCAAGCAAATGATAACACATAATTAAATTTAGAAACATGCGTGCAATCGAATTTAATCAATTATCCTATGAACAACAATTGAATTAAGCAAACAATTTCAATCAAATTAAGCAAATGATTTCATAGAGAAGAATTGAACAAAAATCAAATTTATATTGGTATTAGAATAACCTTAAAGTAATGGAACCCGTAAGCAACAACATTTGCCTTCGGAAATTAGTTCTCCATAGCAAGCATACAAAGCAAAATATTTTTCGTTGTGAAAAGTGAATAATAGTCTCTCTAGCAGCTACAAGCCTTATAAAATAAAATGAGGGTTTCCACTTACAAAACGAAACCGGTCAAAAATATAACCCAGACCCACTAAAAAGATCCAAAAACAAATTATTCTCTAAGGTCTGAAACTTCAACAAATTACTGGGACTTATGCATGTCGAATAAAATTTTGACTCCAACATGAAATTTGTAGCACTTTCTCTTAGCTTTTCAATGAATATTAGAGTCCGTCAATCTGATTCTCGTAGCTCCAGTTATGATTTTTTCATTAAAAGCTGCTAATGCTGAAAATAAAATACGAAAATCAAATAAAACCAAAAATAAACTAAATTAGAAAAACATTATAAAACATAAAAATAAACAAAGTAAAACATAGAAATGATTAAGTACAAACATGGAAGAATGTGCATCAAAATACACTGATCAAATTCCCCCACATTTGAACTTTTGTACTCCGAGCAAAATAAAATAAAAAGAAACACAACAACATCATCAGTTACTCATTCCATGCTATAAACTCTTCTTCGGTTAAAATTGCATCGATAGGTACTAATCTTGCACACTAAGGATATTGTAAGAAGACTACTCCATAATTGTGCAGTCATAGGCCTCTTGAATATACAACCCAATTTGAATCATGTTATTATGCCAAAGCCTAACTTACTTATCCTCCTTTTTGCTCTCTTTCATCCTGGCGCAATCATATTAAGCATGTTATCTTCACACACTCATAATAAGGCGACCGGTTAGTGACTCTAATCCTTTTTGCACGGGATTATGGCACATGAGTGGTATAATCCTTTGCTTACCCAATTGTAGTTGCGGGGGATCGGACCGTAATCTGCCCCACCAAGTTCAGCACCAGATACCTCTGAACCAACTAACAAAGGGTCTTATTATCATGTTTTTATAGGTTCCACAACCTTTAGATGGTGCATTCCCTTTTTTTTCAATTAAAACTTTGGATCACTCACTTATATTCATTTACTTCCTTACGTAGAGCCTGTGTGAGATGGTGCCGACTGCTAAGATAAACTACTCAAGGGCTATTAAAAGATGAGAACTAAAGGTTATGTCATAATGAGTATTCAAATTAATTTTCATATACAGGAGACTTATGGTGTTAAGACGATATCGATCTTGCGAACTTTTCCCAAGTCTCTGTAACTAACCTCAAATTAATCTATAGCCTAAAACTTTTTAAAAGAAATTGCAATATTTTTATTGAACCAAAAACAAAACAAAAGAAAGAACAAAAGCAAAGAAAATAAAGAAAATAAATGATTCCCTCCCCCACACTTTAAACAAGCATTGTTCTCAATGAAAGAAACAAATATACAATAAGAGAGACGAGAGAGAGGAAAGAACACACCTGAGTAGTCAATGTGGATAGATGTCCGCATAAGTAGCCTTTCCTGTCTGGTGGTTTTGGTGGAGGCCTTTCTGCACTACGAACACATGATATATGAAAAAGTAAATAGCAAGTGAACTTTGATATTAGTAAAAAAAATCTGGTGGCTTAGGAGGAATAGCTTGCACATATGATAAACCTGTAATAACAAAAGTATGAAAAAATAGAAAATCAACATTTAGCTTGTGAGTCACATAAAATAGGTGGAAGAAATGCATAAATGGTGAAAGATAACTCCATGTTGTTTGGCTTAATTAGAGTTTCCACCCAAAAAAATTCTCCTATGGACAATGGTTGCTTATGGCAAAAATCCACATTTTTGGTGTCAAATTCAAGTGTTGTTGAATTTGCTATAATTTCTGCACAAGTGGTTTTCGGCATCAAACTATCTTCACCTAAAATGGTTGCACTGATCTCATGACAAACATTACAAACAACACATTCACAAGCAAAAGTTTCAAGATAGCTATCTACTTTAAGGGAAGTATATAATTCATCCATATCAGATATCAAGAAATTTTGTAGTATAATCTCTTTCATGTATTCACTTGAACTTTTGTTTCTTACTATGTGTTCATCGGATGAAACAAACACTGTTCTAATGGGCTCACCTGGAAATTCATCAAGACTGGTATCACATTGTGTTACCTCTAATAATGCAACAGGTTATACATTATCATGAAACATCCCACTTTCTTGAATTTGAGGGACGCTTAAGATTATTTGTTCAACTTGGAATTGTATAACTGGAAGCGTAGATTGCATATGTTGTTGAAATTGCAAACTATTTTTAGTCATTTGCTTATTATTTTCAGCCATTTGCTTGATAATTTCTTCCAAATATGATTGTGTGTCAGCTTCCAATGATGCATTTTGTTGAAATTGTTGATATGGCCAAATAGGATGCTCTTCAAGATATGAGTATTGTCCTTGAAGATCACCTACCATTTGGGCCTCACAACAAAAATTAGTATCCAACAACATAGGACATGCATCATTACCATGAAAATTTGAAGAATAAATATTGCAAATCGCAAGTGGAATATGATTTTGATAGCACGATTATTGTTCTCTTGCTTCCATCAAATTAATAAGATAAGCCAACTGATCCAATGAGTCTCCCATTTTTTTAGATTTTTTTTAGATTTTATTTGACACGAAAGAAGAAATATGATTAAAATAAATTCATAACAAGAAGACCTAGTATCCAGGACTAATGCAGCAACGCAGCAACAATCCTGAAAATACCAATAATGTTCCTATAAGGCAGAAACAAATACAAAGAAGGAAAATGATTTAAAAAATTCAGAAAAATATGAAAACACCAAAATTAATCTAATGAAGAAAAATAAGAATTTTAAGAATTTTTTTGGATTTATTTTGTAACTGTGAAAACAGTAAAAAATTAATTAAAAATAGAAAAAAAGAGGAATTTGAGATTTTGAGGGTCGGTACAGTTCTTTAATTTTTTTCTAAACTTCTGGAAAAAATTTGGAGCAAATCAAAACAGTAGCTTTCAAATTTACCTGGTAGGTTGGAATACTTGTCATTGTACTACAACCTGAATTACAATCCTGAAAACCAACAAACACGACAAAAAAAACATGAAAAAAACTAGCAATAATACTAAACCTATGACTCTAATATCGGTTAATAACAACAAGAATCTCCGACAATGATGCCAATTTGATCCGATGTCGCGCACATATCAAAAATGAGTAAATTTTAAATGTAGTTACAGTAACGACAACTCGAGTATCGTATCGCGAGGATTCTTATATTATTATTAACTAATAGGAATCGAAATTGGAGGTTTAGTTTTAGGGTCAAATTATAAAAAAAGATTAAAAAAAGTGATTATTCAATAAGCTAAAACGGCTAATCCTACTGATTCAAGTTCTGACTTATCATCGGTTATGATAACACCAATCCCTAAACGATTTCGATCCTATTCGATTATGAGATTAATCAGACAGGCATTTATCAAAATCATACGAGTTACGTTTCTGTTACCAGATTAAGCAAACAGTTAAGAATATGACGAGTTAGCGAATTAAGCAAACGATAACACGCAATTAAGTTTAGAAACATGCTTACAATCGAATTTAATCAATTTTATCCTATGAACAGCAATTGAACTAAGCAAACAATTGCAATCAAATTAAGAAAGTAATTTTATAGATAAGAATTGAACATAAATTGAATTTAAATTGGTATTAGAATAAACTCAAAGTAATGGAACCCGTAAGCAGCACCATTTGCCTTCGGAAATTAGTTCTCCATAGCAAGCATACAAAGCAAAATATTTTTCATCCTGAAAAGTAAATAATAATCTCTCTAGCGGCTGCAAGCCTTATAAAATAAAATAAGGGTTTCCACTTACAAAACGAAATGGGTCAAAAACATAACTCAGGCCCACTAAAAAGACCCAAAAACAAATTATTCTCTAACATCTGAAACTTCAACAAATTACTGGGACTTATGCACACCGAATCAGCTTTTGACTCCAACATGAAAGGTGTATCTCTTTCTCCTAGCTTTCCAACAAATATTAGAACGCGTCAACTTGATTCTCGTAGCTCCAGTTATGATTTTTTCATTAAAAGTTGCTAATGCTGAAAATAAAATACGAAAATCAAATTAAACCAAAAATAAACTAAATTAGAAAAATGTTATAAAATATAAAAATAAACAAAGTAAAACATAGAAATTCTTAAGTACAAATATGGAAGAATGTGCATCAAAATGCACTGATCAGAGACCTAACAAAGACAAAGAAAGAAAAAGAAAACAAAAGAAAGAAAAAGAATAAAGAAGAAAAAAAGAAAATATAGTCTCCCCAAATGCTTGTAACCAATGAAAGAGGAAAAATCAAAAGAGAAATTTACAATCAAAGTGTCATGTTTAGCTTTAGGAACAAATCTTGCTCACAATTTTTTTCAAAAAGTAATTGTCAAGGTGAAAATATGAATCGATCAAGATGTTGACAAGGTTATTAATGAGAGTTCATTTTACCACCAAAAAATTCAAGGAAATCTTCACCATTTTTATGAAGATGAGTGATAGGATGATTCAAAGAAAGAGATATTGTTTGCATAAAAATATCTTTGCATAGAAACACATTATTGCATAATCATGCTTTGATTCTATCAAGGTAAAAAGAACAAAGATCACTTGCAAAAAGCATATTCAATTAGAATCATGTCATTACAAGAAATGTTGAAAAGAGAATTGTGCGATTAAAGGAACTCATTTTGAAAAGATGATCTTGATTGAGGATAAATAAGAACTCAAGTTAGGGAGTATTTGATAAATGCTCAAAAGTGAATTGCATTCACTTATAAAAGATAACATTTATCGAATTAATGAAACACTTATTGATGAAAAATACACACTTTGACAAAAAAAAAATGATACTTTTAATGGTATGTGGTTGATTATTGCAGGAATAGAGAAAAGGAAGGAAAGAAGCAAACAAAGCGTGTCTTGTTTCGCTAAGTGGATTATAGTTTTCTAAGAAAACCCAACTCAGAAGCAGAATATCAAGGTTGGCTAGCAGCAAAGATAAGAAAGGAAGTGGCGAAGGCCCGAGTCGCTAAGCAAACTTATTTCGCTTAGTGAAACCAAGACAGAGCCAAAACACTCTTGTTCTCTAGTGGCGAGAAGTAGAGAATGAAAGTTCGCTTAGCGAAATATACTTTGCGTAGAGAAATTTGGCGGCTTCTGCAAGGCGGTTTAACTATTCAAAAACTCGGTGGAGAATAAAGGATAGTTCTCTTAGCAAACTTAACATCGCTAAGCAAACTCAGGCGGCCAAAAATGCTATAAAAAGGGAACAAGTGCAAAGCAAAATGAGATCATCTCATTTTTTTAATACAGTTTTTAATAGTTAAGATATTTTGTTCAATTCAGTTGTAATAGATACTTAGGGGAGGGAATCAAAGAAGTGAGCTGGATATGCATCAAAGATTGAGGAATTATCGTTGGTCCTCATTCATCTCCAATTCTTCCTTTTTGTACAAGCTACCATGACAATGGCGCTAAAATCCTTCTCTTACCGGGATTGGATGAATCTATCATAATCGTATTTATATTTATCGATTATACTTTTAATATAAACATGTTTTCATGATTATCGATTATATCTTGTTATTGTTGTTAGATCTTATGAACTTGAACTGTTAATGAAAATTTCTTTCGAATTCACGAATCAAAGATAACGAATCAATTAATTAAACACTAAATGCTAGACATAAAACTAGGTTTAACAACCGCACTAAATACTTTATTTTTATACGATCGGACTGTTTAATCGGTTGAGACATCATTGATTCAACCAATCGATTGGAACCATGAAACTATCATGTAGGTATAGATGTTGTTGTGAAAATTATATGGAGATATGAACGAATAAATGATTATGCAGAAATTATTCGGTGAATTGCATATGTAAAACTGTAGAGGACATCTAATCCCTACAAGATATCTTATCATATCAAACCTTCATTTATTTCACTTCATCTATTTTACGTTTTATTACTAGTATCATATCAATCTTTCCATAAACTTTAACTTGAATAATATTAATAGTCTAAACGTTGGTAATATTGCTTCAGTCTCCATGGATACAATAAAAATTAGTCTCTTTTGATTTACTCAACATCATCTAGCAAGAGGAAATCAACAATTGCATTATCAACTGCAGAAGCTGAGTATATTGTAGCTTCTTGATGCATCACTCAAATCCTCTGGATGAAAAGTCGGCTAGAATGTTTTAAGATCTATGAGAGTAACGTTTTTATTATCTGTGATAATACTTCTGCTATTTGTTTATCTAAGAATCCTATTTTACATCATAGAGCTAAGCATATTGAGATTAAATATCATTTCACATGAGACTATGTTCAGAAGGTATTTTAAATTTTAAATTTAATGATACAGACCATCAATGAGTTGATATCTTTACAAAACTCATTGTTAAAGGTATATTTGTTTTCATTCTGAAAATTTTAAAAATAGTACATTATCCAGAATAAAATAGATGGAAATCTCAAAATGGTTATTTCTCATAACATCATAATGAGGTTCTGAGATTGTGTGCGTTTATGATATGTGAGTCTTTAAAAGTGAGAATATTTCATGTATCAGAAGCATTCTAGGTCTGAAGCTTTCCTTTTGGAAAATGTTCTATCTTCTGGATACTGAAGGGTTTACTTCATTAATTGTTTTTAAGCAAGAGAGAAATTTATGATTCAAATTAAGACAACTGTCTTTTCTTGAAATACACTAAATAACCTGATTTGACATTGAAATTATGACACACACAATAAAGATGTCAAGACTGGTGTCTTAACACACAAATACAATATCACGACATATGTTATTGTTGGGGTAAGCCCTAATAGCCAATCAATATTGGTTTAATATGATTTTGTATCACGACCTTGATATTTATTGTTTGTTAATATATGTATACTTATTAGACATTGCATTTATTATGTTATTTGTATATGACATAATAAAGTCCTTAGAATAATTAGTCTATTAATGACCTTTTAAGTGTGACTTAATTGTGAGACCTCATTAAACATAAGGAAGTTATTCTTAAAGTACATGTAGTCAAGCTTTACTTTCAAATATGACAACAGTAATGCATAGAAACTATTATATGAATAGACTGATGATTGTATCTCATAGGTCATAGATATGAGATATCAAGTCTTCACGTAAGTATAAATATTAGGAGTAATATCTATACTGGATTGATCCACCATGAGAATACTATATAGTTTTTTATGTAAGTGTCATAAGTTATTCTCATAGTGATTGTGGTGTATACCACCCTTCGATCTGAAACCACTATGGATCCTAGATATGGAATCGAGCACTTTATTACCAATCAAACGCTGTCCTTAATAGGATGGCTATAAAGATGGTTGATGGGTACTTTACAAATCATGTTGAGGGACATGAGTGACCTAGATGAAACTTGTCCCTCCTACATATACGGGAGTAATATCTATGGGCTCCTTCATAGAGTATGACTGTAAAATATATGATCGTGCTCAAATAAGTCAATATGAGATATTGAGCTCATTTGTTGTTATCAGGTATACTCGGGGATCAAGGAATAAAATATTAAACTATACGAGGGTGACACATTATATGCCTTGTGTTCAATATAGATATAAGGGCAAAAGGGTAATTGTATACATGATCATTATCACATAAAATGTTTCGTCAGATCACACGATTTTCTCGTCACTTGGGTAGCAGTGATGTGTTGCTAGACACTGCTCACTGTTTATAATATTAAATAGGCATTTTAATATTATTGCAAACATTACAATAATCTACAGGGTCACATGCATAGAGTACTTATAATAGAATAGATGATTAAATTAAATATGATTTAATTTAATTATGTGTTAATAGTATTTGAATTATTTGATGTATTAACACACATGATTTATTTGATTAAATATAATTTAATTAAATAAATGAGAATTGACAATTGATTAAATTAAATATGATTTAATTTAATATTTTATTTAATTTAATTAAAAGAGTTATTAAATATAAATAATAATTATTTAATTAAATAATTTAATTAAATAAGATTGAGCTTATTTTGGAAAAGCGCAAAATAAGAGCATTATGGTTTTAGAAGCTCTCTATAAATAGAGGAGCTATTTCCCCTATCAATGTTAATGGTCAATTCTCAAGAGAACAAGAAACGGCTAACACTGCCTTCTACTATGCACTTGCGTGGACTACGTAGAGACGCTGATATCTTCTGCCGTTCGTGATCGATGTTGGAAATCCACCAATACTCTATGATGAATTTCGACCACCACTGATGATTAGTTATGAAACAAACTAAGAAAAGACAATAGAATTATTTCTGCAGAGTTTCTCTCTGCCCACAAACTGTGGAAACTTTATTAATTCACTTTGCAACTGCAAAATACTGTGAATGAGTTCAATGACTTGAATACAAAATAAGGGTTACTCCCTCTTATTTATAAATTTAGGTTAGCTTGCTCCCTAAGCTAAACCCAAGCCCAAAATATCTCTTTACTAAATCAAATCTAATCTAGATTTAAATTCAAATCTATTTAAATCTAAACAAATCAAATCTTATTTTGACACCTATGAATTACAATTTAACACACCACCTAATTCATTGTGTTTAAACTGTCTATGTTCATCATGGCCCTTAGTTTTCTGAATACTTCGACCTGCACTCCCTTCTTCATGATGTCTGCAATCTGATTCTCAGTTCTGCAGTGTTCCAAATTCATCTTCCCATCTGCTACCCGCTCTCGAAGATAATGGAACCTCATTTCGATGTGCTTACTTCGACCATGTGCTATTGGGTTCTTCACCAGATTGATAGCTGACATGCTGTCTATCTTCATGGTAATTGTTCCATGATTTTTCCCTGTTATCTCTTCGACCAAGTTCACCATCCAGGTTGCTTGGCATGCACAAAGAGAAGCAGCTATGTATTCTGCTTCGCATGATGATAATGCTACTACTGGTTCTTTTCTCGAACTCCAAGCAATTGTTGCACCACCTAGCATAAATACATATCCTGCTGTTGACTTTCGATCTTCAGCATCACTACACCAACTCGAATCAGTGTATCCCACTAACTTGCATTCTTTTCCTTTATCAACTGTAGGAAACAAAATGCCATAATCGAAAGTTCCTTTGAGATACCTTAGTATCCTCTTCACAGCTGCTAGATGTGATACCTTTGGCTTCTGCATGAATCTACTTACCATACCTACGTTGTATGCTAAGTCAGGCCTTGTATGACAAAGGTATCTCAATGATCCAATAAGTCTTCTGTATTGGGTTGGATCAACATCATCTTCATCTGCATCTTTCGACAGTTGCAGTCTTGGTTCTGCAGGTGTCGAAGTTGAGTTGCATTCTTCCATCTCAAACCTCTTGAGAATTTCCCCTGCATATCTTCTTTGATGCATCATCAAACCTCTACTGCTCTTGTGGAATTCGATACCAAGGAAATATGAAATCTCACCCAAATCAGACATTTCGAATTCCTTGCTAAGATCAACTTTGAAGTCTTCGATCTCACTCTTGCAGCTACCTGTTATCAACAAATCATCTACATAGAGACATAGTATAAGCAATTTACTCTTGCTTCTTCTTACATATACTCCATGTTCAATTATGCACTTCACAAATTCCTTCTCCCTTAGAAAACTATCAATTTTCTTATTCCAAGCCCTTGGAGCTTGTTTCAAACCATACAGGGCTTTATGTAGCCTGTACACCTTTCTTTCTTCGTCATGTTTCACAAACCCAACTGGTTGTTTAACATAAACTTCTTCATCTAAGGGTCCATTTAGGAATGCACACTTCACGTCCATCTGACATATGTGCCAACTGTTGATTTCTGCTAGACCAACAACCAACCTGATTGTTTCGATCCTAGCAACAGGTGCAAAAACTTCCTCGAAGTCTATTCCTTCTTTCTGTAGAAATCCTTTCGCCACAAGTCTGGCTTTGTGTCGAGTTACTTCACCTTTCGAATTCGTCTTCACTTTGTATACCCACTTGACATCAATTGCCTTCTTGCCTTGAGGCAATTCGACAAGTGACCAAGTGTTGTTGTCTTCGATAGACTTTACTTCTTCGTTCATTGCTTTCACCCACTTTGAATCCTTTAATGCTTCAGCTGCATTAACAGGTTCGACATCTGCATAGAAAGCATAATGTACCAGCTCACCTTCATTATCTATTACATCATCTGATGTAATCACACAATCTTGCAATCTTGCAGGCATGCGTCTTGTTCTTTGAGGTCTACTTGTACTGGGTATATCTGCTGGCTCCTCTTGTCGAACTTCTCTTTCGACTTGAGTTTCTGGCTCTTCGAATAAGATTCTCACTGAATCTTTCTTGACATTTGCAGTCCAATCCCATTCTTTGAACTCATCTATGATCACGTCCCTGCTGATTACAATCTTCTTGTTCTCTGGATCGAATAACTTGTAGCCTCCTGTCGAATGATATCCAACTAGGATCATTTGACTTGACTTGTCATCAAGTTTCTTTCTCAACTGATCTGGCACATGTCTATGTGCAATAGATCCAAATACTTTCAGATGACTCAAGCTAGGCTTCACACCAGACCAACATTCTTCTGGAGTAATTCCTTCTAGCTTCTTTGTAGGACTTCTGTTCAAAATGTATGTTGCAGTCGAAACAGCTTCACCCCAGAACTCTTTGGGTAAATTCTTGCCTTTCAACATACTTCTCACCATATTCATGATGGTTCGATTTTTCCTTTCTGCAATTCCATTTTGTTGTGGAGTATAGGGTGGCACCACCTCATGCACAATCCCTTCTTTTTCACATAATCTGTCGAAGTCTTTCGACACATATTCTCCTCCACCATCAGTTCTCAAAACTTTGAGTTTTCGTCCACTTTGTCTTTCGACCATGGACTTGAACTTGATAAATACTTCGAACACTTCACTTTTCTTCTTGATCAGGTAAGTCCATAGCTTTCGACTGAAATCATCTATGAATGTAACAAAGTATTTGTTACCTCCCATCGAATCCACCTGGATTGGTCCACATACATCAGAGTATATGACTTCGAGACTAGCCTTCGATCTGCTTCCTGCATCCTTGCTGAAGCTGTTCTTGTGTTGCTTCGCCTGCACACATTCTTCACATACTTCGTTTGGAATGTCAATTTCAGGCAATCCTGAAACCATATTTCTTCTCTTCAAATCTCTGATGTCTCTGAAGTTGAGATGACCAAGTCTATAATGCCATATCCATTCATCTCTGCTAGCTGCAGTCGAAAGGCACTTGTGCTCCATCACATTTAGTTCAATCTTGAAGGTTCGATTCGGAGACATAGGAGCCTTCAAGATTAATCTCCCATTTGCATCAACGACTCTCATCAACTTATCTTCGATTGACACTTTATAATTCTTTTCGACCAACTGCCCTATACTGAGCAAATTGCTCTTCATGCCTGGTATGTACAATACATTCGAAATTACTGACTTCTTGCCATCTTTCCTCATGATCATAACATCACCAATACCTTCAGCTGCTAGGGTGTTGTCATTTGCAAATTTTACCATATTCTTCGTTGAGGGTTTTATATTGACGAACCAGTCTTTCCTTCCAGACATATGTGATGAACATCCTGAATCCAAGTACCATTGGTCCTTGAATCTGTCTTCATCTCTTGTTGTGACCATCAGCATCATCTCTTCTTCTTCTTCATGTTTTGCCAGCTTTGCATCACTTTCTTGATTTTTTCGTTTTCCTGGACAATCACTCGAATAGTGACCATACTTCTGACAATTGTAACATTGAATGTGACTCTTATCAGGTTTTCGACCACCACCTCTTCCTCTGTTTGCAGCACCACTTCTTTGGTTGCCTTGGTGTGGTCTTCTTTGATTCGACACGTCTCCTTCGATTTGGTTTCCTCTACCATTCGATTTGTTGTAGCCACCTTTACTTCTGTCGAAATACTTTCCTTTGCCTTTGGTTTCTTTTGCTGAATGTGCCTGCAAGGCTACATCACTCTTCGATTTTCCTGCAGCTCTTTCGTTCATTCTTTGTTCATGAGATTCGAGCGTCCCTTGAAGCTCTTCCTTTGTCAATTTCGACAAGTCTTTCCCTTCTTCTATCGCCACCACTATGTGGTCGAACTTAGGGGCTAAGGATCTCAAGATCTTCGAAACAACAGCTCTTGTTGTTAATGTTTCTCCACATGTCTTGATTTGATTCACTAGTTTTGTAACTCTAGTGAAGAAATCAGATATATTTTCACTGTCTTCCATCTGAAGCAGTTCATAGGTTCTTTTGTGAGTTTGTAACCTCACTTCTTTCACCTTCTCAGCGCCTCCAAAAGACTTCTCCAGGATCTCCCAAGCTTCTTTTGCAGATTCTGAATCACCAATCTTCTCGAAATTGTTTGGACTGACACATTGATGAATTATAAACAATGCTTTATAACTCTGTTTCTCAGATTCTGTATATTTCTTCTTTTCTTCTTCTGAAGCATTTTCGCTAAGCGCTTCGACTCCATCTTTTACAAGGTCCCAAAGGCCTTGACACCTTAATAGGACTTTCATCTGCTTGCACCAATTCTCATAGTTGTCAACTTTTAGAATTGGCAGCGTTGCTGGATAGTTTGCATTCCCATAACTTGTCATCGTGAATTCTTCAATCGTTCTTGATTGATACTTCCCTTGAATCGTAACACAAGCTCTTGATACCAGATGTTGGAAATCCACCAATACTCTATGATGAATTTCGACCACCACTGATGATTAGTTATGAAACAAACTAAGAAAAGACAATAGAATTATTTCTGCAGAGTTTCTCTCTGCCCACAAACTGTGGAAACTTTATTAATTCACTTTGCAACTGCAAAATACTGTGAATGAGTTCAATGACTTGAATACAAAATAAGGGTTACTCCCTCTTATTTATAAATTTAGGTTAGCTTGCTCCCTAAGCTAAACTCAAGTCCAAAATATCTCTTTACTAAATCAAATCTAATCTAGATTTAAATTCAAATCTATTTAAATCTAAACAAATCAAATCTTATTTTGACACCTATGAATTACAATTTAACAATCAAAGATAAAACACGCTTCAAGAAGTAATTTTTAAAAATTTATTTTAATAAATTTAATTTGTGATTAATGATTTAATCAAGATCTATTTATTGAGATTATTCTGCTAAGAAGATAAAAAAATTTCAAAAATCTCTTTTAAATTCCAACAATGATATTAGAGAATGATTATGATTAAATCGTTAATTCAAATAGGATTGTGTATGATAATCTTATATAATGATAAATGTATGATTATATGCATATATATGATATCTAATTTCGTGTCGGTAGTATATTGTATGCGTGTGATTTTCTAACCATTTACTTGCACAAGATCTGCATATTAACTAATTTGTTACCGTATGCGTGTTTGTTGTAATGGCCTTTATTTATTTATTTATTGCCATTTAATTGCATGTATGATGCAATGGATTTTTTCATTGCTATTATAAAAGCAATAATATTAAGAAAAGGTTTCGTAACACATTAATTATCTTTGATACTTGAGGCAATACATGGAGAGAGTTTGTTGTTGTAAAAGTATAAGAAATTGTTGTTGTAACAGTGCGGCGGTTTGATCTTATTTTGAATTATTCATAATACTTAAATGGCTTAACAATTTAATTTCCATTGCATCAAATTGTTTGATGCAATCTTTGACTAAGTGTTAGTCATGCCATGCCTTGCCTATTTGTTTATGAAACAAAAATAATTAATTTGCCTAATTATATTGCCGTAAGTGAAGATTGGTTTTAACAAGTATTTTTGGCCGCTAGATTCTTTTCAAAAATGGCTCAGAATGCCATTTTGGTTTGTTAGGTTTCTTTTATTATATATTTTATATAATAATGATAATTAATAATAACAATTAATTAATAATAATAATAATAATAATAATTTATTATTATAAATAATAATAAAATAATAAAGTGTTTATTATTTAAAATTAAATATTGACAAGTTTTTGTATAAATTTAAATATCGATATTGACTATGTTTCGGAATCCGACATTTGTATAGTGAAACAGAGATATTTCGATTATTCATAAGTGATACAAAATTATTGTTCAAATTTATATATGATATAAATATTTCTAAAGCAAAGTCACTGAATTTAATACACTATTTTGTTTCGTACATTCAAATAGTGCAATGATTGTTATACATCTGAATGATCAATGTTCATTCAGTTTCAGAATCCGACATTTGTATGATGAAGCAATGACATTCCATCAGTCATATTGAATAATTAATCATTATGTTTTGATGGTATGAACGCCTTCGCATTACGGTTTGTGACGATGCAAGAGTTGTGCCTTTAGGGTTCGCAAAAGTGTCGAGTGTTGATGCGTCAATTTTTATAAGTTAATAATATATTATTATTTATTATTAAATAAATTAGTATACGGTTATGACCTTAGATTTTGGCGTTTGTTTATACGACATGTGTGTCGTGATTTATTTTATTTAAATACGGCATGTGTGTCGTGATTTGTTGTAATTAAATATGACCTGCGTGTCTTGCCATTTAATTATTATTTTATTTATTTAAATATTTTAATTATTCGAGTTCAAGAGTTGAAGAGAAGACAACGCCAAATGATAACGTCAGTGGAGAGACTTGAGAAGTTTGCTCGTGAGCCAAATAATTGTAATAAAGTAGTTTATTTAATTCTTGTGTTTTAGGTAGTCATAATCGTATTACCAAAAAATTTATTTTATGTGTGTGATGCGTGAAATGTGTGTTTATATGTGCGTGTATGAGATAACAAATATGTAAGTGTATGAGATACATAAATCAGTGAGATCAAATTTAAGAAAAACTCCCTCAATTAGATATTAAGTAAATTGCTTTCCAAAATTTAACACTCATCAAGACTAGTATCGAATAATGTAAGTTTCGCCCAGGCTGGGTGCATGTTTTATATTAGTAAGGTGTGATGGGATAAATGTAATATCCAACTGCTAAATTTTTGGGTTTGACTTAACTAAACTATTATAATTGGATTATATATGTTTAGAACCTAGAGTTGAGAATAATTCATATGATGGATTAGAATAAGGAGTTATTCACTCAACTGATAAAATTTGAGAGTTGTATTAGATACAATTGGAAAGAGTTTCTACCTAAATAACAAAGTTTTGTGTAATTCACCTACACGGGCTTAAAACAAAGTAAAATATGGATCTCGACCCACTAGAAAATCTTCTAATGTGATTTTTCGAATCAAATGTCGATGGTCATTTGGTTTGAGTAAAAATAGTGGAAGCATTTTAATAAAAGTCCTTATTAAAATGATTTAATTTTATATAATTCTTTTACATATTTTGTATTTAGAATTTATTTTGCATTTTACTGTCAAATGTCCTTATGAAGGATGTAAGGATCAGAAAGGAGTTTTTGAGTTGGTACATAAATTGAGAATTGTTCTCAAACACAAAAAAAAATTTGTATGTTCTCGAGCAACCAATTCCTAACAACTAAAAATAGCTAGATTTGAAGAATGATACTTATGAGAAAGATCAAATCAAATGTCTAGTTATAACATATCTCATGATTATAGTCGTCATGAAAAATGATATGATCATTAACCTCGAGGATTTTCTTTTAAATAAGAAATACAAGATATGAGAAATGTAAAACTTTCCAAGATCTGTTCTATACAAGTTAGGAATCCAAATAGATTTAAAATAGTTTTGAGATTCAAAAATTTGGATTTCTTTATAGACCAAATAGTTGGTCACAAGTTTTATTTGAGATTGTCTCATATAGGTGCTGGAGCGGTAAAGCGGCAAGCAAAAAGTAAAGTATTATTTTGTCGATAATATATAGGTTATATCGTATCATGTCCATAGAGATTAGTGAGAGGGAAAAAATATCGTTCAACAATTTAAATCCTTCTAAGTTTGGAAAAGGGTTTGCGTAAAAAATGCAGGAAAAGTAAATAAAGCAATAAAGAAAGTGATAAACAATCATCTGCAACCTAAGAGAATTTATTCTAGAATCACATTTCACTCTACCCGTTAAATACTTAAACTTGCGGATCAATTGCACGCGACCTAAATAACTTGCCAATACCATCACGTATCGCTCACACTAAGGCTATCTCTAACGCAAAGTGAGACATCACTCGTATTGCTCTCGTCGATGATCTCTCAACCGACTTAAATAACCCGGATGTATTTCATAACTAATACCCACATGAATATTAAGCCTAAATCTATGTCTAGAGTCTAGGACCTAATAGATATTCATTCAAGAAAGAGATTTGAGAAGCATATGTCTACAATAAACCAAAACTCCACAATTAAGCAAAAATCAAGAATAAACACTAGTAGTAATTTGTAAAAGAGATTTCATACAATCCCATGATCAACAAATATACATACAATAAGAGTAAAGATAACATACAACATCCACCATAGGAATGATACATAGGAAATAAGGAGATGAATAGGAAACTTCTCGGGTGTCAACATGATCCGAGATCACCCATATTCAATCGACATGATGAACCACCCAATGATGTTGCTTGAACCTCTAAGCTACAAAGAATTGCATCAGAGCTCCTCCAAGAGGGAAAGAGATGATAAAAAACCTAGAAAATATGTTTCTAAACTATTTATACAAAACTGATCTTAGCATACCGAACTTAATGGGCTCACCGCGCTAAATAGGCTGCGATTATTTAACACATCAAACCGCCCTAAATCGCACTTAGCAGGACTTGTGCGCTAAGCGGGCTCAAAAAATTACTTCTACCAAATCTGTCAAAATTGCGTGTAGCGCGCTAGAGGATGCGCTTAGAGCAGTCCCCTGAGTAGAACTTCTCAAAATTGGGTCTTTTATTCCGAAAATGTGCATCAGGAGTCGTGTCCTTGACACCTTATTCCTTGATGCTCCAAATGAGATAAATACCTACAAAATATATGGAAAAACATCAAACAATACACTATATACACAAAAACACAAATAAACACAAACTAAACGTATTTACATAAAATTCATGTTTATTAAACGATTATTAACAACAAATAGTCGATAAGTACAACAAAAAGTATATACAATATAGCTACAATTTTCACTTATCTAACTCTCCCCAACTTGATCTTGTTTTTCCTCAAACAAGGCCAAACAACTCAAAGAACCAAAAGTAATCAACCAAAGAATCATGAATCAACAAGTTTTAAAACGGAAAACAAATGTATGGTTCAAACAAAAATGCACACGCAAGGTAAATACTTACCAAAATCCTACAACGACAACATGTAAATGAAACGAATCCTAAGTGCAAAAATCATACTAAGCATTCTAAAACAAAATAAGTTCAATCATGAACCACACATAGTAAAAATTCATCGGTAGATTAAGAACACACAAAAGTGAGGGGCAAAAAACACTCATCCACAATCTTGCAAACAAAAGACTAAATTATGCATTCATCCAAAAACTCAAATTGAAAATACAAAGGTAAGAATCACAAGGGCTTTAAAAGGTTGTAATGTGGATTGGTTAACAAACAAGGGATAATTCCTAAATCTAATCGAAATAAAAACTTGCCTAAACCTAAGGGAGTGATCAACTAACAAAGACTCAAGCAACACAATTTCAATCAAACTTCTTCTTCATTCCAAATTTCAAACCAATCACAATACTTATTTAACACAACATTATTCTACTCTTTTTGTTTTGTTTTTCACAACTTTTCTCTTTTTTATTTCTTTTTCTTTTCTTTATTTTTCAATTGTTTCTTTCTTTTTCTATTTCCTTCTCAACCTCATAGTAATACACACAAGAGCAAGCAAACAATTCTCTCCCCAACTTGAATTCAACCAATATTAAAGTGTGAATACTCCCTACTTTCTAAGGCAGGGTTAAAATTCAAACCAAAAACAATGGTTGAGGGTTCAATAAAACAAAAAATCAATGCCCATACAAAAAGATGAACTCAACACTCATAAACAAGCATTAAGTAAAACAGCATGGATATCGACAAAAAGCTCAAAGTGGTTAACAAAAGTTCACACACTCACAAGGTGAATTGACTATTTGGCTAGGTAGTTATGCTCAAAATCAAACAAAATGCCTTGATCATTTCATGCTTTCATACAATCAACAAAAAAAAAGATTAAACATAATGAAATTCAGTTAAAACAAGAATTGTGGCCTCCAGCATATGTGAACAATGGAAAGCTTCCTCACAATTGGGGTAAAAAGGGAACTAAAGTGATTCAAGTCATGAGCAAGTAATGCAACAAAAATGAATGACATGGTAATTGTACAAATGAAAAGTTTCCTGAACATGTTATGTTATAGAAAGCGATAAATGAGTACCTGGCGTGTACCAACTTCAAAAACTATCTTTACCATACATCCGCAAGTTGACACACTCAAAATAGGAAAATCACCAAAAGCGACCTCGGTTTGTGTATGCATGTTTAACTTGTCAAAAGTCGAAAGTGGAACATCAGAAGCCTGCAGGGTTGATGCAACCGTTAGAAGTTCCAGAATGGAAATGGGATAGCATTTCGATGAACTTTGTGACGTGATTACCTAATAATTCAAGACGACATGATTCAATTTGGGTGATTGTTGATAGGATTAAGAAGTCGGCTCATTTTATTCCTACTAACATCAGTTTTCCAGTGTCGAAGCTGGCGGAGATTTATACTAGTGTAATTGTAAAGATGCATGGTGTTCCTTTGAGTATTGTTTCGGATCGAGATCCAAGGTTTAATTCAGATTTTTGGAAGAGTTTGCAAGAGGAGTTGGGTTCTAAGTTTAGGTTGAGTTCGGTGTATCATCCTCAGGCGGATGGTCAAATTGAAAGGACTATTCAGTCATTAGAAGATTTGTTGAGAGCATGTGTTCTTGAGCAGAGAGGTTCGAGGGATACTTATCTTCCGAGGATAGAGTTCACTTATAATAACAATTACCATTCTAGTATTGGAATGACACCTTTTGAAGTGTTGTATGGTCGGAGATGTAGAACTCCTTTATGTTGGCATGAGTTTGGAGAAAGTGTAGTGCTTGGACCTGAACTTGTTCGTGAGACTACAGAGAAGGTGAAGTTGATTCGAGAAAAAAGAAAGCTTCCCAAAGTAGACATAAGAGTTATCATGACAAGCGAAGGAAAGATTTAGAATTTCAAGCAGGTGACCATGTGTTTCTGAGAGTTACACCTGAGATTGGTGTTGGGCGAGCATTGAAGTCTAAGAAGCTCACTTCTCATTTTATTGGTCTGTATAAAATTTTGGAAAGAGTTGGGAACGTTGCTTATAGAACGGATTTACCGCCTAATCTTTCGAATCTGCATGATGTGTTTCACGTGTCACAACTCCGGAAGTATATTTCAGATCCATCTCATGTGATTCGTATGGATGATGTACAAGTATGGCATAATCTTACTATAGAGACGGTGCCTGTATGAATCATGGATCATGAAATGAAGACTCTAAGAGGCAAGAAGATTGCTTTGGTGAAAGTAGTCTAGTTAGGACCTGTCGGAGAAAGCATGACGTGGGAGTTGGAAAGTTAGATGCGGAACTCCTATCCTGAGTTGTTTGAATAAGGTAAATTTTCGAGGAGGAAAATATTCTAAGTGGGAGAGAGTTGTAACGCCCGTTAATTTAATTAATTATTTAATTAAATTATTTTTGGATTATTTGTTGAAAAGTTGTGAAATGTGGGGAATTGTTGGTATAAGTTGTTAGATTATCATTAATTAATTAATTAGTTGATTAATAATAATAAGAATGTTGGAATTAATAGAATATTCGCGTTGGGCCTATTTTATTGGTTGGAAGTAGTAAAGTGAGAGTGTGAAAGTTAAGCCCAATAGGATTAATAATATAAGTTTAAGCTGACACAAGGATTTGATTTATTTGGTAGAATAAGAAGTCTTGTGCGTGACCGTGTGAAGCTGCGCATAAGAGGAGAAAGGTTGTACGATTGTCGAACAAAGTTACATGGTTGTTGAGTAGAGCAAGGCAAGGCTGTCGGCTGGAAATTTGGTAGAGCGACCTTCAATCCAGGTAAGGGTGGGTTTCTGACCTTATAATGGGATTGATGATTATTGTTATGTGGGAATTGGTCGTATTTATGACTGTTGTATGTTGATGTTCATGATCTATTATTGAAGTTGCTTTTTTTCTATGTTGTGGTCGTTTATGGAGTTACCGTGTGACTGTCTCGTATGATTAATGAACCTGTTATAGGAAGTTGCTCGTGTGTTATGTTGTGGGTGTTTTGAGTTGTCTGTATAATTGCCCGGTATAATCGATGAATAGGTTTGTGTAGATTATTACTTGTTGATATGGTTATTAGGTTGTTGTATCTTCTGAGCGGTTGGCGGGAAATTAGTAAATTGTTTTGGTGGTTGTTTTAGGAAGGTTTTTGCGTGACTGTCTTATACAATTAATGAATCTTTTGATAAGAAATATAGTTTTTTGTTGTTGTGCTATTCCGAGCGGTTGGCCGGAGATTATGGGTTGTATTGGTGTGGTTGTTATGACATTGTATTGTTCCATGTTTTTGGCCGGAATTAGTGGTCGAGGAAGATGCTAATGGTGTTAGGTGCCGAGCGGCATTTAGGCTGCAAGGTGTGTCGGGGAATATATGTGTTGTATGTTGAGCGGTATTAGGCTGCAAGGCATGATGAGGAGCACAATATTGTTGTCGAGCTGCATGAAGTTGCAGGTTGTGTCGAGGAGCACAAATTAGTTGTTATTTTGTCTTGGTTGTTGTGCATGTTGAGGGGCACGTAGTCTCCGTATCCCTATTTCCTGTGCATGTTGTTTTGGTCGATAGCAGTGTTGTGTAAATTGTTCTGAGTTGAGAAATTACATATTGATGATTTATGTTGAGATGCCTCTAATTATGGGCAGATATTAAGTTGTAGGCTTATGGCCAATGTTGAATTAAGTTGAATTATTGTTGCTATTGTTATTACGTTCGTGTTGTTAATGCATACATAGCGTATCATGTTAGAGCTGATGCTCGTTAAGTTGGCCTAGATTGGAAAATATAAAGTTGAAGGCTTATGCCTTGTTGATGCCTCTATTTATTGGCAGATTTCTAAGTTGAGTTCTGCTCCACTGGTACCACATGCATGTGCATAAAAACAAGTCGCATTCCATCTTGCATTTTGAGTCATTGTGTGGTTGATTTGATTACGTTTATGTTGTTAAAGAGCCGCAAAGTGGTGATTTTTGTATGAACTGTTTCTAATGTATTAATTAGCATGGGCTCTATTATATTGTTTGATATCTCATCCCTTCTGTTTGAATGTTACCCGTATGTTGGTAACGTGCAGGTAATCCAGAGTGAAGGCGGTTTACCTTCAGTAGTTCGAGTCAGTGTCATTGCTCTGATACGTAACACTCGGGGGGATGAATGCTTGTTGCTTTATCATTGTTATTACTTCACTTGTTGAATTTTAAGTTGATTTTTGTTAAGTACTTGTTATTTGGAGTTGTTTCAGTTGGATAAAAGATGTTATGCCCTTTTTAGTTGAATATTATGATTTCGTTGCGTAGTTATGAAAGTTGTTGTTTTCAGAAGATTAATTTATGTTGTTGTTGGTTCATCCAAGTTTAATGTGTTATGTATCTATAATGAATGCCATTTTTTAAAGTTGGAATTGTAGCACCCTGATTTAGTTGTCGAAATTTTATAACTCTGATTTTTGTAATAGTTTTCGGATAGAATTAGGGTGTTACATTCCATTCTCTAAGAAGACCAAATCTTCTAAGTCTGCAAAGAGATCTCTGGAAGTCATTCCAGAATCTGCTGATGTGAATTCTGCAAATCCCAAGGCTGCCAGAACCTCCTCCACTTCAAGGACTCTATAACCAGTCAAGAAAGTTGAAGCTGAAGTTTATGCTTCTTCAGGTAAGTCTATTCCTGACAATTCATTACTTAAATTTTATTTTAGTAATTCATCTATCACCGCCTCCACTCAAACTTCTACACCACAACCTCTTATTTCCACACTTGGAACAAAGAATCTCCCAACCTAGAAAATCCAAAACCAACATAAGTCACTACTTCTGATTCTAAACCATCCCCCGTTAATCCAAATATTTATGAAGACACTTCTTCAGGAACCACATTAGTTGAAACAACTCCAATTGATCTCCCACAAGAAAAACTATTTGTATCTATACCTCAACAATCAGACACCATCTTTTCATATATAATAGCCACATTTGCTGAACCCATTCAACCACCTCAAATTATCCTTACACAACTTTATCAAGTTGATCTGGATTTCAATCCTCTTTATGATGATCCATCCTCACCATAACAAGTAGAAACCATAACCAACTCTATGCAGGAGTCAGATGCACTTGTAACTATGTTAAAGGACTCTGATTCAGATATAGAATTTGTTAGACCTTACCCTTCATCCGACCCTCCCAACAATGGTAAATCCAACTTTGTTGAGTTTCCAGCCATATCAGGTAGAGTTTCTACACCCTATTCCAGCCATTACTACCCTCTTTTCCTTCTAACAAATTTCAGTCCTAAATCCAAAGATGAATTATTTAATCAATTTGAATTTGAAGCTATGGATAGACTTCATTTCTTGGTGGATGCTTGTTATGATTGTGAAGATCGTGGTGAGAGTAAGGCTATGTGTCATAACTTCAGAAAAATGATAAAAATATCCAACACTTTTGAGCTACAGTTCTTCTGCTTCAAGGATTCTAGAAGAAAGGTTAATGAGAAACTTGTTTCCAACAAACCTCCTCCTTCAGTGCTTCTGCTCCCTGCACCAGAAGTTGAACTTCCCTTTACATTTTATGTCCAAGAGACTCAACCTTATGAGAAAACTCTAGAAGTTGGAACGACTTATGGGGAGTTGAATACCTTTGCTTCTAGCTCTGAGATTGTTTCTTTTGAAATCAAGGAAACTTTGGATGAGCTCAGAAAAGAGAATGTGTTTGTCAGACATCATCTGAACAAACAGGATGAGAGATTTAAGGCTCAAGATGAAATCAACCTTGTGATAACTAGCATGCTCAAGGATATCATGTCAAGACTGCCTCTGCCTCCTTTGCCTCCAGCTATGAAACCTTAGACCTTTTTTTTTACCTTTGTTTTTTTTAAAAATAGATTTTTTTTTTGTTTTTCAAATTTGTATTTTATATGATTCCTTTAATGAAGTTCAATTTTTGGTTAATCAATTCTAAGTCTTTTTTATTTTTGACAAAGGGAGAGAAAGTGAGATGATTTTGATATATCTATTTCTCATAACTTATCCCATACATGTCCTGATATGTTTGCCTCTAACATTGTTTGACTTATCAAGAACTTTGTGAAAGTTCACTGAATTTTTCTAAATAGGCAAAGTTCAAAAACTCTAAAGAGATATCGTGTTTTGATATCCAGAAGTCATGACTAGTAAATCACACTCTGGTAGATCAGTCATGGCTCAACCAGGTTTTGAATCACAGGTTCTAATACTTCATCAAAACCAGGTTATATTTGATAGTAAGCCAATATGTGAGATGATCAACCAAGAAATTCTATTCAAACTAATGAAGAATCAGACACTCTATTCAGACTCTGATGATGTTCTTAACCAGACATTCTAGTCATACTCTGATAGTGTTCTAATCAGGAAAGTATTCCTTTCACGATGATTAAGGTGTTTTTGTACTTCAAAATTATTTCGTAAGTCTTGAACTCAAGGGGATCCTCTGAACAAGCTGGGATAAGTTTTGAGAGTATAAAACTCAGGGGGAGCTTTTTAGCTAACTCTTATATGTTTTATGTGATTAAATATGTAAATTCTGTTCATCAAAATACACGGTTTTGTCATCATCAAAAAGAGGAAGATTGTAAGAACATGATTTGGTTCTACATTTGGCCTTTAGTTTTAATGATAACTGAAATTCTAGTATATCAGACTTCAGATATCTTATGACATGTTGAGACATCTGAATTCAACCAAAACAACATGGCAAGGTATAAACATATTAAAACTATACTAAACAACATAAGCAACACACATGAATTGTTAACCCAGTTCAGAGCAACTCTCCTACGTTGGGGGCATACCAAGCTAGGGACAAGTCCACTATAACAGTATCAATTTGAAGCTAAACTCCATCGTATAAACTTTCTCACTTAATCACTACCTATTCTATAATTCTATCTAAGAGTCAACTAGATATGAGGCCCTCCTTAATCCCACATCAATCACAGACAGTGATTGGACAAAACAGGAAGACACACTTCCATGAAGGCAAAACTAGAAGACACACTTTCATGACAATACCTAGCCAAGACTCTTGACTAAGAACACAACTTGGAGTTTCTTAAAAGATTCCTCCAAGAACAATACTCAACTCATTACCTAAAGGCTTCTGAGTGAGAACAAAATCTTACAACTCAAGGAACAACAGTCCAACTCACATGTCTAGTGGAATACACAACCAACTCTCCTAGAGAGTGGTACAGAATCAACCCTAACGACTAAATCTTTACACTCACGGTTGGTACCTTTACCTAGGTTACAAACACTTCTATTTATAACATGTTTCCCAACTGGATTTTGGCTTCAAATCACATCATATCAGTTGTTACAAATTTGTAGAAGATTCCGCTACAAAGTAGGTCTTCAATCAAATCTTCCTAAAAATTCTCCTTATTTAGAAAGTATATTTTCCTTTTGAATTCTGATTGAATCCTCCGGACCTACAACTTAGTGCCACATAGGATAGCATAATATTCTCAAAATATTCTGCATCTATTAAAACATAATAGAATCCAACGGTCTAGCTTAGCTCAGGCGCAATGTCGTATGACCCTGCATAGGATGTCTTATCTGACATGTTGCTCCAGATGTCGAAACATTTCCACTCAACATGTTCTTCATAAAATAGGACTTCTTGATCAACCTATTCTTCATAGAAAGTAATAACATCCTATTTAACATATTTCTCCTATATTTGTTTTACTAAAATTAATTCTAATCCTAAAAATAGAGAACTAATAATCTCTCCCTTTGGAAAATTTTGGCTAAAACAAATCATATAAATTACAACCCAGATTAGTGCGATAAACAAAAATTATAATTCTTCAGCAATAGTCTTCAGTAACTACTCAACACAACAGCATAGCAAGATGGAGGAATATCTCTTCACAAGCACAATGATGTTAGGATATCATGTTTGACATCTTCTTCATAATAGCTCCATTGCAACACACAAACTAAAAACCAACGAACATCAACCTTAGGAGAATAGAAAGTCCTGAAGTCTTTTGGTGCACATGAGGAAGAAGATAGCTTGCACTTCCCCTCAACCCAGGAACCATTTCTCATCATAGAAAACCAATGGTGGCATAATAGAACCCTTAATCATTCCTTAATCAACAAACAAATGCCAACCTAGGGCGTAAGAGGAAAATTAAGACCAAATCAACCACCACCCCTGGTAACTCAGAACACAAGTCACAAATGTGTTCATAACTCAGATCACAAGTCATAAGAGAAACCCAAACAGACATAGGAGCAGACATCTTATCCGACATGTTTGTACAACATCTTAAAACATAGACTCTATACAGAACATCTGAGCAAACCCTTTCTCCCCCTTTTTAGCCAAAAATTGACAAAGAAGGCCTTCACAAAACCATACCCAAGCACAACTTACCCATACCCGAATAAAACCTATAAGGACTATTGATACACCAAACACTCACAGGGTGAAAGAGGAAAGGAGTAAACTCTATAAATAGTTGGGAATTTACTTGGGAAATAAAGATTCTTGACTATAGCAATGGTCTTGGTCAAAAGGAAATGTTATTTGAGGAAAAAAACTGCCACCAAAATCAATGTGCACCATCCAAAACAGTTTTGAATGTCTTTATTAGCTCTGAACTATTTCTGCTGAAAAGTAATAGTCCCAATACATGCACATGCACATTCAAACACACTTTATACATTCCCTTCCGACACGTGTTTGATCACACTATCCATAAAACTCCTTTGTTGATCACACAGGAAACATGTCCTGAATAATGTCCTGACATCTAGTCAGACACTCTCTTCTTTTCTTGAATGCACAAACCCATGACTAAAACATCTTCAACCATCAGTAAAAAATGCTTCACAAAATTATCCACATATAATCTGAAGCATAAACACAATGCCTTCAACTGGAATCTACGAAAACTCCTTTTGGCCCGTACAAAAAACAATCAAGACCATCACATGTGACAACTTCTATTCAACCAAAACCTATAATAGAGTCCTTCCAAACACTGCAGAGAAAAATAAATTCTTCCAGATATAACCAAACTGTCCTTCAGACTCCTCCTAAGAAGCATGTGTGCTCATGATTCAAACAACTAACTTCACAAAGCTAGAACCAACCATGCACCATTAATGAGCACAAACCATAATAGCATTCAACAATCTAATGTCACAACATGTTGTCTGACATTATTACCTCACAAGAGGTTTAGCTTTTCCACAAGCTTAATCAGCACGCAAGCTTCAAAACTATATGCACCAATGCAACAATACACCATAGACAAGTACTTCACTCCCACTGTCATGGATAATCAGTGCTCCTTCTGAAGATAGACATTTGAACACCTGATGAAAACACATGAAGGATTTCACATTCTCATAGAGAAGAAATGTAACATCACACATCTGCTGAACACGAACTCCTACAGTGGAGTCAATCCTGAGTCAGATGCTCTCATTCCTTGAGAATACATCCAAGCACTCCAACTTCTTTACTTTAACAAGGACACATCTAAACATTGTCCTTACATATCCACACACAGAATCATGACCTTTTGGATAGGCAAGGTTTCATGCATGCTAGGTGTGACTCCAAAAATTCTTAGTTTTCTTAAAATATTTACTAAGATCCAAATTTATCTCAATCTCTTATAAAGTGACTTACAGCAGGAAGAAACCACCACTTCAAAAACATTTAGATCACACTACCTAACAACCATTCCTCTGCCCTTACTTCCACTAGCAAATGTTGATACTAGTGAAGTCTTCAAAATAATAGTAGCCATGCATTTCTAGAGCATACTACTAAAACAAGATTAGAATCTCCACACTCTAATCCACAACTTCAGAAACGCCTCTTTTGACAATAATGCTTGAGCATCCAACTCCACAAGCAAAGACAACCATCAACAATCATGATGTTACAATATTCTTTGGGACATCAGCTTCTCATCACAAAACCCAATCATTCTGGTTCTTGATACATCATTAAAAAGACTTATTATGCAATGAGGTCCTTCAAGAAGCTCCCAACAAAAGAAAACAACTAGTGCATCTCATTCAGGTTAACACAAACACCTAAATAACATGGAGAGAAATAACTCTCACATACTCTATGAAACATAGTGCTCAGATTACATACTTACATATACCCATCAGATAAATACCCAGCTCCCAATAAGGTCTTTACCATCAGTCACATGCACATCTTCACCAAATCAGACTAATACCCAGCTCCCGACAAGGTATTTGTCATCAGAGGAAAATTTCCTTGAACATAAACATTAGATAATGATATCCTCTTTACAAATGGAAGAACATTTTGTCTGACATCCTTCTTCTGCACACAACTGGCGCCGTATGATTCTTCTTCATGATAACCATTCATGACAGCCATTCACACAATTCTAGATTAGGTCAGAGGCTTGACCTTACACTCCACCATGAGCTTCAAGACAAAACTTCCTTGGCTTAAGAAACAAGGAAGTGAAATGATGTTCCAACATCAGTTCTGACATAAGTCTCACATGGACTTGATCACTTACTATTGATTAGGAGACAATACCCGTAGAAGTCCATACACAACTCTTACAAGGGAAACAAGAGGATCAACCATCAGTAGCTGATCAACCTTCACACAAAGATCATAATCACATGAAGACATGAAAAAACATACATATTATACATATCAAGGATCTTCTTCTAAAGTTCAGACCTTTTGTATGATTTTGAGATGTTGGACTCCAACTTTCTGCACCTATAGAGGAGATTTCTTCTAAGAGGTATTTGGAGCAGACTTCAATAAACATGGCATCATACCACACACAGACTGTTCAAAATAAATATGCCTCTCCCAATTATTCAAGATACAAGGATGCCCTTCAATCCTTGCATAAATAAATGTTCCATTATGTGAGGACATCACACAATTGAACTTCAGCTACAGGAGAAATTTCCCAACCAGATCACAGGGAAGAACAATCAAACTTCCTTTCTTTAAGGACCATGATGCTTTGATCCAAAAACAAAAATGAACTCCTACTTACTCCAGAAACAATTCTAAAATGCTAATCCTAGGTGATTCAGATGACACCTCAACTGTTCAGACACCAATCAACCACTTAACTCAGGTTGGCATAACTACAATTCAAACAATCCCTTGGATGTATCTTTTAATACATAACAAGAGTTACATGCTCTCATAGACTCGTTAAAAATACCAAGTTTGAATAAACAACCTCTATCTTGTTGGAGAAACACCATCCATAACTCCTCTCACATATAATTTGTTTCATGGCCATAAACAAGATTCCATAACTCTGGCTCCTTTAATCAGAAGGATCCCCCAGATATCAGAGAGAATGTCCTTGACCTCCATATACAAGGATCCTGGTTGAGGTAACAAATCTCCACTAGACCTTGGAGCACATCTTCTTCACTCCTGCTTATTTAAAATAAAATGACCCCAGGAGTAAATAACATGATGATTATACCTTGATCAAAACACTTATCAAAGGCATGTTTCTATTCCAGAAACATTTTAGACACCCAATCTAGACGACTCCTCTTCCAGATTAAGAGAAGGTTCCAAACATATGCGATCAACATAAATTTGTTTAGCACTCAAAGCATTATATATCTTATGCCAACATAATTCTGCATAATTCTGATGTGATGTTCTAACATTTGATAGGACATCATTCCATGGAACACACCAAGAGATCCTTTATGCTCTCTTCATATCTCTTTTCAACAAACTCATTCAAAAATGCCTTTCTGAGTGGACATGAGATGAATCGCAAGTATCTTTGACACATTTACAAAGTTAGTTGAAGTTGTCCTCCAAGTATCACCACACCACGATATACACCTTCAGAGGAACAAATGGATACAACCTCGACACAAGAGACTCACAAAATCATCAGGAGTTTTCCATTAGATACATATGCAACAGAACACAAACCAGAAAACTCATAAACAAACTTTAGGCAAAACTTAAAACTCTTCCACACAACCGCCATAATCCAGGTGCAAACAAAACAACTTAGGTTTGGAAATAAATCAAACTAAAACAACATCTTACCACCAAAGCTACAGGCCTGAAAACAACAAACAAGTCTAATAAACACCCTATCATAAATAGTCCATCCTCCATTTCAAGGGACCATTCGAACAACAATATGAATTATCCAAGTTTAAACAGCTTTTCAGTGATAACCTCCTTCCTTACCCATGACCAAAAAGTATCTTCCAGGATCTCACTCAGAAACAAAACAAAATGCATGCTCTGATACCAATTGAAATTCTGGTATATAATACTTTAGATGTCCTATGACATGTTGGGACATTTGAATCTCTCCAAAACAAAATGGCAAGGTATAAACATATTAATACAGTACTAAAAATCATAAACAACACACAAGAATTGTTAACCCAGTTCGGAGCAACTCTCATACTCTAGGGGCATACCAAGCCAGGGATGAGTCCAATATAACAATATCAATTCGAAGCTAAACTCCTTTGTTTTCAACTTCTCACTTAATCACTAACCATCCTATACTTCTATCTAAGACTCACATAGATATGAGGCCCTCCTCAATCCCTCATCAATCACAGACAGTGATTGGACAAAACAGGAAGACAGACTTCCATGACGGAAAAACTAGAAGACACACTTCCATGACAATACCTAGCCAAGACTCTTGACTAAGAACACAACTTGGAGTTGCCTAGAAGCTTCCTCCAAGAATAATACTTAACTCATTACCTAAAGGCTTCTGAGTGAGAACAAAACCTTGTAGCTCAAGAAACAACAATCCAACTCACATGTCAAGTGGAACACACAACCAACTCTCCTAGAGAGTGGTACAGACTCATCCCTAATGACTACATCTTTACATTCGCGACTGGTACCTTTACCTAGGTTACAAACACTTCTATTTATAACTTGTTTCCCAACTAGATTTAGACTTTAAATCACAGTATATCAGCTGTTACAAATCTGCAGAAGATTCTGCAACAAAATAGGTCTTCAATCAAATCTTCCTAAAAAGTCTCCATATTTAGAAAGTATATTTTCCTCTTGAATTCTGATTGAATCGTCCAGACCTACAACTTAGTGCCATATATGATAGCATAATATTCCCAGAATATTCTGCATCTATTAAAACATAACAGAATCTAACAATCTAACTCAGCTCGGGCACGATGTCGTATGGCCCTGCATAATACATCTTATCTAACATGTTTCTCCAGATGTTGAAACATTTCAACTCAACATGTTCTTCATAAAATAAGACTTCTTGTTCAACTTGTTCTTCATAGCAAGTAATCACATCCTATTTAACATATTATTGCTATATTTGTTTTACTAAAATTAATGCCAATCCTAAAAATAGAGAACTAACAATAACAATACACTGTTTGTTAGAGAACAATTTTGTACCCTAATGGTTTTGTCTAGTGTGTAGCTTTTTCTAACAAGTTCCGACTCTGATAGAATGGTGTGTGACATCATCAATTTCTGGAATCAACACACTCTGACTCTGGAGAGATACAAAGTATGTGTTATAAGACATTTCCAAGTTCTAGAATGCTTCTAAACAATGGTTATGATGAACGTTAGTCTAGAGATTTTGGTTGTGACTTTTATGGTAGAGCTTCAGAGGACTTCTCAAGTTTTAAGGTTTTGAAGAACAAGTTCTGAAGATTCTGAAGACAAGGTTCTGATGAACAAGTTCTGAAGACTCTGAAGACAGGGTTCTGAGGATTATATGCTCTCAAGTTCTAAGGTTTTGAAGAACATGTTCCAAAGACTCTGAAGACAAGGTTCTGCTGAACAAAATCTGAAGACTCTGAAGACAAGTTTCTGAAGACTCTCATTATGTTTTGATACTTCTAAGCATGCTTCACCAACACTTATTCTTAAGCCTCTGAAGATTAGAAGATAAGATCAAAAGGTTTTACATGAGTAAATAGTACATGGTACAAGATCAAATATTACTTCCACTATAATGATTTTGTGGCACAAGGACTATAATATGGTACAGTGTTATCTACCACTCACACTAATTTTTATGCAAGAATGCAGCTGTAATTTGGAATTCCTATTCTACCTTCTAACAAATATTTATTTGGCTATATAAGGAAGACTTGAAAGAATAAAGAAATAACTTAGCACCATTGAAAATAAACTTTGCACAAAATTCTCTGATTCATTTTTATTTTTTTGTAAAGAGTTATAAAGCAAGGAACTTTTATTCATTAACTTTCCAAAAACACTTTTGTGTCTATTATTTTATTTCAACTTGTATAAATTTGTTTTCTTAGAAGTATCTTGTAAACACACCTCTTTGTATTTCAACCTTTGAGTTGATTGTTCCTTGAGAGACTAGGGTATAGTCATAATTTCTCAAGAAGACATTCACAGGTAGTCTTTGTGGTTTGTAATCAGTTTGATTATAGTATATTAAGTCCTTGTTGAGAAAGGAAAAATCACTTTGGCGGGTGGATTGGATTAACTTTGTTAATAGCAAACCATGATAAAAATAATTGTGTTCATTTATTTTTGTTTTTGTTTCATTCTTGTTAGTTTGGGAAGAAAAAATTTTCAAATATAGAAACCCAATTCAATCCCTACTTTCTTGTGTTTCATGTACCTTCACTTTAGTGTTTTCTACCTAAATAAAATTAATCTTCCATGGAGCTCACCCGAACAGAACAAGGTGCCTGCTCTGATGTCAATTGAAATTCTATTCTTGGGGACATATGTTGTACACGATATTTGAGACAATGTGCATAGCCAAGTTATGACATTTTAACTTATACAAGATAATAAAGCAGAAGGAACTAAAGAACACAATAATTTAATGTAAACCACACATTTATTTAGGAGCGTCTAACCCAAGAAAGGAAATTCACTATCGATAGTATTAGTACACTTAGTCTTACATGAACACACCTTGTTCACAACCTATTCTTAATATTATCCAATGAATTTATATTTAATATTCCCCCAAAATATGAGAACTCCTTTTACGTTCTCTGCATCACTAGTCCCAAGTGATTAACTACAATAATCAGAATAAAGATTGTTGAGTTACGACTCAACTAAATAAACCAAACTTTATGCTTTAAGATCTGAATGAAAGCGCTAGAATACAAACAAAGACACAAATAAAGACTCCAAAAATAAACTCTAATACAAGGAATCTTCAATACTTGCACATCTCAAACGTTAGGTTTAAGTCTCCTTATATAGCAATGCTGATTATGGAATTTTCCAATGGCCATTTGATCACGTCCAAAATTGTAAGATATTATGTTAAGATTTGTTTTTCAAATATCAAATCCATTTCTAAAAGATAGCAACAAATCTGCAACAAATCTGATTGAATCAACCAAACAATAAAATGCAGAACAACTATAACATTGGCCTGCTGAAAAGGGCCAGATGTTGCACACATGCTGAGACATTTATTTCCACATATGTCCTTCCTTCAAATAAAAAACAAGAACATACCATCTTATTTTGTATAATGCAGCTAAAAAAATGAACAATAACAACAACAACAATAAACATTTCACTTGTCTCGAAAAATAATATGATAAAACCTTCAATATCAATCTCAATAGCAACAACAAAAACAATAATAACAACAGATAAATTTCAATATCAATCTCAAATCAACAAAAAATCATAAAAGAGGGCTTGTAAAGATAATGACTTTCAAAACAACAACAGTAATAACAACAACAACAAATAAATCTTTAGGGTTTATAATCTTAACAACAACACTAAACCCAACATATCTCAACAACATTACTGTTACATGCATGGTGAAGATATTTTATGTACCAGAAACGTGATGAATAAGTCAAAGAACTGAATATCATTTGAGTTTCGTCTTTCCTTCTTGCAAGTATTGTTTGAAGTTCTTCTTTGAGCTCATTCTTCGTCTTTCCTTTCTTCATACGGGTTGGAAAGGATACTGATGGAGTTCGACCTCGTTTGTTGTAGAATGAGTTGGAGAAGATACGTAGGTGAAGAAATGGAGATAATACAATAGTGAATGAGTTGGAGATGATACATGTTTAGTGGTTTCTCCATTAATGGAGCAATAAATTTTGTTAGGACTCAATGCAGTTTTTGTAACAAATGAATGTGATTTTCGTAAGGTAAGGTAAAAACTAACGAGACATGACAAGGTAGACTATGTTTGTTGAATAAGAGTAAAACATTTCACCACTGTTGGAAAATCCAACTACGGTGAATCCTATTTATTTATTTAAATTTAAACAAGGTGCTATTTTTTAAACAATTTAAAATTAAAAAACCTAACATTTCACCACGGTTGAAAAATTCAACTGTGAAAAAAAGACATTTTTTTAATTTAAAAATAAAATAAAATAAGGTTTCATTTTAATAAGGAAAAATATTCTTTTTGGTCTCGTATGCTTACGTCAAGGTTCATTTTGGTCCCTTAACTTAAAAAAAGTTTATATTGGTCCTTTAACTCTCCAAACACTTTATTTTAGTCCTTTTTGTCTAACTAGCGGCGAATTTAGCGACCGATTTGTGAGTTTTTCCGTTGCTAATTAGACAAAATGACTAAAATGAAGCGTTTTTAAGAGATAAAGGATCAATATGAACTTTTATTAAGTTAAGGGACCAAAATGAACTTTGACGCTAACATACATGACCAAAAAGAGTACTTTTCTGTTTAATAATAAAGAAATCACAAATTTGTTGGAGTTGAGATTCAAATTCATGTCCAAAACAAGTTTTCCCTGCGGTTCAAAATTCCAACTGTGAAAATATAAAATGTTTTTAGTTTAAAAATAAAAAAAGGAATGCGCCCAATTTTAAAAATTTGACAACGATTTGTTATACAACTGTGGTGAAAACTTTGTCATAGAATATATTATTTGTTGGAGTGATATGCTCTAGCCCTAATAAATAACAAACTATTTAGAGACAAACTAAAAAAGCCCTTTACAAAATTTGGGTTCTAGTTTTAAGACTCAAACTTTATGTTTTATCAAGCTTTTCGAGTCAACCCATTTTGAAGGCTTTAGCGTGAAGACATTATGAAATTGTTATGTTTCAATAAATCAACCTTTAGTATTGAACATTATCTTGTTCAACATGACATGATAAAATAAATTGTGGACCGAACATTTTATTAAAGAAAAGTTTGATAGTGAATTGATAGCTACTATATATTTTTTTAGGCATCAAGTCAAAGATGTGTTAGAAAATAATAGAATGACTTAATCAATTTATTTGCAAGTTTGAAATAATTGATATTCATTCACCATTTTGAAGGAGGTAATTAATAGGCTGTAAATAGTAATATTTATATTTATTTAGTCTCATTAGTAAAAATCTTATTAAGCTTAGGTTTATCTCTATTTGCAAGTTAATTTTAATATTATAAGTCACAATTTTAAAATATATTGAAATACATTTTTTCTATGCATTGTCTAAATATATGTTTATAACCGAATTCATTGAATTACGAATTTAAGATGATATCAAAGTTTGATTTAAGATCTCTAGAATAATTTATTATTAGATTTTCGTTATCGAATCACTCATTGTTTATATTGACGCACAAATTTAATAGTGTTAGACAAGAGAGTTAGTATGTTTATAATCTCACATTAAATAATATACGATATGAATATATATTTATAGGTGAAGATAATTTTCACTTTATAAATCGATTTTGTAAGATTGATTCATATCCGACTATAGTTCTTATGAAACGTTAATCCAAAATATTTGCATTAAAAATCTAATTAATCACACATTTCTACTTTGCCATTTGACTTTGATATTAAGGGAAAAGGAGAAATAGGAGACCAAACTAATTGCTTTTTGTAATTTAAATACAGAAATAAATGCAAAAACTTGAAGAATAAATAAATAAATTGAATTTGTATTAAGATTTTAGACAGGCTACAAAGAGGAATCATAGATATCCGCACATAATAATTGTGTGAACAGGTTCCTTAATGGAAATGTTTTTCAGGAGCTAACACAGTCTTGAGTTTTCCAATTAAGAAGAAGCTAAAAATTGTGTAAGATACAAAGATTCATTTATAAATAAATTGAATGTTCCTCATTGTAAACATTGAAGATATGAGTATATTGTGAACAAAATTCATAAAAAGGTAAATGATTCACTCTGCAAAAATATAGAAAACATACTTATAAAATATAAATATGAAAACATAATTCAGTTTTTCTTGTAATCACTCAACAAGAGAAACATAGAAATGGCTTAACTCAATAACAATGTACTTAATAACTTCCTAAACAAAACAAAAAATAATCAGTTATTGAGGTAAATATAGAGGCAAACACAGCCTTGTTCCATTCCAAACCAACTCTACCAACTCTAGCAAACGCCATTCATTTTATCATTCAACTTCTTCCTTTCCAACACAAACTTCTTCCAAACCGCAGTTATTTCTCTTTGAGTCTCCAAAGCACTCTTTTTAGCTGCCACAACTCCACCATTATTCTTCACGACTTCTTCAAGAACCGTAACACTGCTACTGCTACTTATCATCCTTATCCTCGCTGAAAGTGCATCGAGCTCGTGCAACACTTTCTCGATATCGGCTACCAGGCGCTCTGCTAGAGTTCTCGAGAAATCCTCCCTTATGACAACGCGTAAAACAGTTACGTGTTGAGCATCTGGAGGCATGCTGTATGCCGGAACAATCCAGCCAAAGCGCCTCAACAAGTCCGAAATTTGGAATTCGTCGAAGTTTGTATGGTCCTTCAATGTGAAGGCAACTAGAGGAACACCATCGTCTTTCGACACAATGTTGAAGCGCTCCATTTTCTCGAGTCCTTCTTTTAGTACTATCATGTTGTCTCTACAATTTTCCATCACATTTTTATACCCCTGCAGCAAGTTAAGTCAAAGAATTAGTACATCACATGTCACATGGTTTTTAAGAGTTGTACAAGAAAAATATGAATATTTCTAACATTTATGTTAAATATATAAAAGGTATGTTTGGTAGGTTTTAATACCTCAAAACCAAGGCGAATCATTTGATAGTATTGAGCAATAACTTGGCTAGAACCTGCATTTCATAGTTTTGTTAAGTACTCAGATTCATGACACTCAAGAAATCTTGATTTTCAGCTTGATATTTTCAATTTGATATACAAATTCAAATATGAGTCGTCTGATCTTGATCTAATAATCATTTGCATCACGCGAATGCAGCAATGCTAGATCATGGATCCAAATTCTATTATTGAGTATTCTAATTAGGTGTTACATACCTTTGGAAAAGTTGAGGGTAAATGTAGGTTGATCAGCTCCAAGATAGTTGATGTGAAAGATGAGTTCCTCAGGCAAATCATCCTTGCTTCTCCAAATAGCCCAACCAATTCCAGCATAAACAAGACCATATTTGTGTCCACTAACGTTAATGCTCTTCACTAGAGGTAAACGAAAATCCCACTCAAGCTCTGGATAAATAAATGGAGCAATGAACCCGCCACTAGCTGCATCAACATGAATAGGAGTGTCCCATCTACAAAAGAATTTCACATATAAACGTCTATCAGATACATTAATTATTCAATAAATCTAAAAAGTAACATGACTCTTATAATAAGGATCAGAGCTAATATTATAGAATTTACCCAGTTTCCTTATTCTTTTCAACAAGGATATCGTTTAAGCGTTTAACATCTTCAAACTCGCCATTCAGCGTTGAACCAAGAATAGCAGCAACACAAATAGTGTTCTCATCAACCAATTCCACAGCCTTTTCAGGGTCCATTACATAGTACCCTTCACTTAGTTTCACCTCTTTCAACTCCACCTCGAAGTACCTTGCGAATTTCTCCCAACAAACCTTCAAATAAAAATAATTAAAGCTATTAAAGAATGGAATAACAGAAACAATGTAAAAACACGAATATCATTTTGAATATATACTCTATTTTTATTTTCATATATAATAAAATTTATATATAAATTGAAAAATCAAACGGACAATAAACTGCACCGCTATTCCTTATATGTGTACCTGAACATTGGCTCCAGTGACAATGTTGGGTTTGTCATAAGGCTTTCCCTCTAGTTTTCTTTTGTTCTGCCATTTTCTTTTGAATGCTAATCCTGCTAACATTATAGCCTCAGATGAACCAACAGTTCCAACACCAACTGCAGCCTCAGTTTCTTCAAGTGGTGCATTGAAAAGATGAGCTATCATGTTAACACACCGATTCTGCATATAAATGTCACAAACAATTAGTACTGTTGTTGAAGCTATAGTATAAAAAAACCATTTGGCTCAGTCCTATAAATCATTGCTAGTACTATGTGTAATCTTAAAACCCAAAGTAAAAAAAGAAAAGGAATAAGTCATTTTGCAACATGATTTATTTTCAATATTATAATTGTTAAAAATAAATATATCAACATTCTTTGTATTGTAAGTTATAAGTCATTTAACTAATAGTTAATTGGTTTGGTGGTGATTGTTTTGATCTTCCACAATTGCGATTAGGAGGGGATTGAAACCACTTGATATCAGAATTGACCATAAATTAGATTATATTAGTGATGAAAACCCCAAGAAAAAAAATTATAAATCATTTTGAAAAGAAAAAAAAAATGATATGGTCTCAAATCATAAATCAATTACATCATTTATTTTGAGAGTAGAGAGTAGAGAGTAGAATAGGAGTAGATAATAAATACAATCAGAAACCACTCTTGACTAGGCTAAATGAGATAACGACTTGTTGGACTCAATTAATTGAGATGATAACATATTGGTTGTTTTAACCAAGACGTTCAGTTTTTTATTTTTTTTAAATTTAAGATATTCAACATTCACGTTATTTAGGATTTGAAAATATCACCCCTAAAAAAAAAAAGAAAAATATCTTAATGCTTCCCATAACTTTTTAGCACATAGTGGAAAAATACTATTATGACTATATATTTTGAAAATGTATCTTGAGATGCATCAAACTTCAATTGAAAATGTAAATTTTTTTATACATAAAATATATCACAACCACTCATATATAATACTTTGAAACTAATTAAAATAAAAATAAATTAATTATAAAAATCTCACGGATTAACTGATGATGTAAATGAAAAGCAAATTAAGCATTATATATGTATCAATTAATGCAATGTCAAAAAAAGGCAATTGGATTACAAAATTAGTGACAAAAGCAAAGAAAGCGCCAGGAAAATAGCCGTTTAATTAATCAACCATACTGCATTTGTCAACGACAAAAAATAATCAACCATATCTACACCTAACACACTGCTTGTGAATTTTTTATTAAGAGAATAAATAATTTATAGTACTCCATTATTAACGACTTAGAATAAATATTTTAAGTCACATAATTTGTGGTTTAAAATTATTACAATAAATTAAAAGTCATGCTGCTTTTTTGTAACTAAAATAGCAAAAATTCTTTTTTTTTATTTTTATAAAACCCTGTCTCTAACATTTTCCATAAATTAATAAAGATCAGAATAGAAAAAAGTAAACAAGATATATACCTGTAATTCAGTGGTGACAGGGTATTCATCCATGTCAACGTAGTTCTTGTTGATGGAAGCCATGATGAGTTTATCACACTCTGGCTCCATCCATGTTGTCACAAACGATGCTAGATTCAATCTAGGATTTCCATCCAGCATCAGTTCATCGTTTATGATCTGATATGCTGCATCCTTTGGTATCGATTCCTCAGGCATCCTGAATCTATAATCAAATTCAACTAATATTTGTTAAAAACAGAGATACGACACTGACACAGACACCAACACTGACACAGACACAGACACGTGTCAGACACCAGAGTGTATGATTATTGTTACCTGGGAAGTGAAGTTCTAACATAGCGAGAAGCAAAGGTTGAGTGGACGGAGACATCGGACTCAGAGGCTGTTTTTGAGAGAACCATGGTGGTGACAAAGAAAGAGCTCTTTGTTTATTTGTTTGGAGGATGGGTGAAACGAAACAGGGGACTTATGCTTATATATAAATAAATACACAAATTAGTGCGCTACAGGTTTTATTTCATTAATTGTAATAGGTAAAAGGACCAATCAAATACTCTATTCAGCGGAAGAAAAAAAGAACCAACTGAATACTAGTATTCTGTATAAAGTCAAGGTTTTATTAACACGGAATACTTTTTCTACCCTTACTTTTTGTGTATACTAAATAAGACCATTTAAAGTAAATTATAATAATTATAAAAAAAAAATAGTTGAAATAGTTTTAAACTAGTTGACTATTTTTATAATTTCATTATTTTTTTTCTTGTAAAGAAATTGTTAATATCTTTTAAATTTAAAGATGGTTAAGATAAATTAAAAAAAATATCAAAAAGATCATATATTTAAGAATAGATATAGTAATTTTTAAAAAGATATAAGTTGAAATCATGAAATTCAATATTGCTTAATATTATTTTCAAAATTGTAATCTAATTTTAATTATAGAAAGAAAAAGTTTAGTACCCTTTGTGATTACAAACAACTTTTTAATTTGAATGATTATTTTTTTTAAAAAGAAAATAATATTATAATATTAATATGTGTGAAATTCAATGAGAATAAGAAGAATTTAAAAATAATGTACAGACAATTAAATCCATATTACATGTAACCAATCAAAATTCTTATAATTATAATATCATATCAATAGTTTAAAAATAAAAATATATTTTTAATTAGATATTATTCTGGACCGGGCCCACCTTGGTCCAAAGTGCAGATAAAGGCCCAAATCCAAATAACTCCTCGAGGAATACTCACAAACGGACCGTCACCGAACGTGCCCGACCACAGACTGCAGCTGCTATGTCTGCCATTGCCCGCGACAAGCAGTGTCCTCGACCAAGGGAATTCCGACTCGAGTCCAGCTCGAGCACCCTCCCCGTAGGGCAGATTCTGTCCATCCTAACCGTTATAGAATCCTCTAAGCTCCGGAAAGACCACGTCTTCGTCCCTCCTTATTCCTCGCAGAGCACCACCAGGAAGGGGGCCACGTGCGGAGCCCCACTACACACGTAGAACCTGGCAGTTCCTTTATTGGGTCAGTTCTAGTCAGCCCAATGAGGGGACCTTGGCCCAGCACTGGGGGCTATAAATACCCTCTGTTTCAAGAGGGTCGAGTATTCATCTATTACACACCTATACACTTTTTGCCTGCCCATTCCGTCTCTCATTTTAGCATCGGAGTGTCTTGCAGGTATCCCCCCCCCCCCCCCCATCTCACTCAAACCAGTTCGAGCCAACTGTGACGGTCCAAGTCTGATCCGGTAAGATCAATGGCGTCGGTCGCAAGCAAAGGAGTAAAGATCAGTAGCGACCTCCCCGACCTGGCAAGGAAGCATATCAAAGCCTGCTTGCGCGAGAATGCTGGCTTGTTCGCGTGGAGCACCGCAGAGATGCCCGGACTCGACCCCGAGGTCTCCTGTCACTGTCTCGCCATAGATCCAGCCGCTAAGGCAGTAGTACAACGTAGACGTAGGTAGTCTCCGGAGAAAACAGAGGCTGCTGAAAAAGCTTTAAAAGACCTCTTAGAGGAAAATTTTATTTCTGAAGCCCGGTATTCAACCTGGCTGTCAAATATTGTATTAGTCAAAAAGAATAATGGAAAATGGCGAATGTGTGTTGATTATACCGACCTCAATCGGGCATGCCCGAAGGATGCTTTTCCTTTACCAAACATAGACATGCTGGTCGACAACTCGGCCGGTTACAAAATACTGTCATTCATGGATGCTTATTCAGGCTATAACCAAATCCCAATGGCCATGAGCGACAAGCATTACAATGCCTTTATGACCAGCTCGAGCAACTATTACTACAATGTAATGCCCTTCGGTCTAAAAAACGCAGGGGCAACATACCAACGTATGATGAACAAAGTGTTCCACAACCAAATCGGGGACATGCTCGAGGTTTACATGGACGACATGATCGTCAAACCCCGAGCAGACACCGATCATGCAGCCCACCTCAAAGTGGTCTTTGCCCAAGCAAGACAATGTAAGATGAGGTTCAACCCCGAGAAGTGCACGTTCGGGGTCAAGGCAGGGAAATTCCTTGGTTTTTACCTGACAGAACGAGGAATTAAATCCAATCCCGACAAGTGTCGAGCCTTCTCCGACCTCCCGATACCCACGTCGAAAAAGTCAATAAAAGTAATGAACGACATGATCACCTCGCTGTCCCGCTTCGTCGGGAGATCCGCTCAGCACGCCCTCCCCTTCTTCAAACTCCTTCGTAAAGAGGCAGCCTTCGAATGGACCGAGGAATGTGAACAGGCGTTGCGCCACACAAAGCCTATCCCAAACGCCCGTATTGTCTTGACCAGTCGACGGGGAACCTTTGTTCTTTTACCTGGCCGTCTCAAACGAAGCCATCAGTGCGGCTCTCGTTCGCGAGACCACCGACGGGCAGAAACCCGTTTATTTCACGAGCAAAGCCCTACAAGGGTCCGAGAGCAGATACCAACAAATTGAAAAGGTAGCTTTAGCCCTCGTCAATGCGGCGAGGAGACTCAGACACTATTTCCTGGCTCATACAATCATAGTACGAACCGACCAACCAGTAAAACAACTCTTAGGTCGACCTGACATGGCGGGTCGAATGTTGAAGTGGTCCTTGGAACTCTCCGAGTTCGACATTCAATACGAGAGCAGGAAAGCTCTAAAGGCACAAGCCCTAGCCGACTTTGTCGCAGAAATGACCACTCACAACCCGCCCGCAAGGAAAGAGCACAAGTGGACCATATTCGTCGACGGAGCTTCGAGCTCGTCCGGAAGTGGCGCAGGGATCCTCCTAGAAAATGAGGAGGGCGTAGTGATCGAGCACTCGTTAACCCTCTCCTTCCCAACTTCGAACAACCAAGCAGAGTACGAGGCCCTGCTCGCAGGACTGAGGCTAGCCGAGGACCTAGGAGCACATGAAGTACAAATTTTCACGGACTCTCAACTCGTTGCTTCCCAAGTCCAAGGGAGTTACCAGGCTAAAAACGACAGCCTCATTGAATACCTAAACTTAGTTAGAGAACGCATGAGAAAGTTCGACCGAGCAGAAATATCACATGTCCCGCGCGAGCAAAACACAAGGGCTGACATACTTTTGAAGCTCGCAAGCACAAGAAAGAAGGACGGGAACAAATCTGTCATACAAGAATCCCTATCGCGCCCGAGCATCGAAAGGACATCAACCCCAGTCGAGGTACACGCCATCGAAGACGCTTCATGCTGGATGACCCCGATGTACAATTTTCTGACAAAGGGGGAACTCCCTTTGGACCAGAAAAAAGCGACCACAACGAAACAACGAGCGTGCTCCTACGTGGTGCTCGAGCATAAGCTGTACCGCAGGAGATTTTCCATTCCCCTCCTAAAGTGCAACGACGAATCCACAGTCCCCGAGGTATTACGGGAAATACACGAAGGGATTAACGCCTAGCACATGGGTGGTAAGTCCCTGGCGAGGAAAGGTCTACGAGCGGGGTACTATTGGCGACGATGCAGCGGGACGCCAAAGATCACGTTAAGAAGTGCGACAAGTGCCAGAAGCACACCGACATGCATCTCGCCCCCCCCCCCCCCCCCCCTCACGAGCTGAGAATACTGTCATCCCCGTGGCCATTTGCATGGTGGGGGATGGATATCCTTGGGCCATTTGTACAAGGGACTTACCAAAACAAGTTCCTTATTGTGGCCGTGGATTACTTCACGAAATGGATAGAGGTCGAGGCCCTCGCGAAGATCACCTCGCACAACATCCTCCGTTTCTACAAACGAAACATCCTCGCCAAATTTGGAATCCCAAAGGCGTTGATCACGGACAACGGCACCCAATTCACCGACCACGGGTTCCGAAACTTCGTTACCAAACTAGGAACCAAACAACATTTTACCTCGGTCAAGCACCCCCAAACCAACGGGCAAGCCGAGGCTGCCAACAGGGTCATCCTGCGAGGACTCAAACGCTGGCTTGGAGAAGCAAAAAGAGGGTGGGTCGAGGAGCTGCACAGCGTCTTATGGGCCTATCGCACCACGCCCCACTCAACGACGGGCGAAACCCAGTTTCGACTAACATACGACACCGAGGCCGTCATCCCCATAGAGATCAGAGAACCCTCCAGGCGGACAGAAATGCCTCTCGACGAGGAAATGAACGACGAAGCACTTAGAGACGAACTCGACCTGGTCGAGGAAATTCGATCAGGGGCAGTCCTGCGCGAGGCCGTTCTAAAACAATGAGTAGCTCTGCGTCATGACGACAAGGTCATCAAACGCGAATTCCAAATCGGTAGCCTGGTTTTGCAAAGAAACCAGAAAGACTCCCGCGAAGGGAAACTGGCCACGAACTGGGAAGGACCCTATCGCGTCCATGGCACCACAGGCACCGGGGCATATTACCTCGAGCAACTAAACAGAGAACCGTTACCACGACCCTGGAACGCTGCTAAGCTAAAGCAGTACTATAGCTAAAGCCCTTAAACACTGAGGACTTTCGCCGTCGAACATCCACCTTTAGTCAACAGAGAGAAATGTCTCGACCACGTAGACAGGCCAAGGTACGGGCCCGATCTACACCTAAATGACATAACATCGTTCAGCCAACGAGGTCGAACAAAAATGCCCGACAGGGACACCTCAATCAAGCTCCACTGTTGAAGTACCCACATGGCAGAACATCCAGCTCGCAATGGGCAGTTCACGCCGCGGGCGTACGACCTCGATCTAGGTCATACGCTCGACATGCGGGCTTCACTCCGCACAACCGATGCATTTCGAAGTACGTCGAACCATCAAAGGGGTCGAAAGGATATCTTCGCTCGAAGACATAACTTAGACAAAATATTCATCACAAAAGTAACAGTCAAACACAAGCTTAGATACGAGCAAGTTAAGGCGAAATAAACATCCATCAAAAAAGTTTATACACAAGACAAGGTAATAGTGAACTGACCAAAAAGGTCGGCAATGTTCGGGGTTACAAGCCATGGCACAACGACCAAAAGAAATAAGCACGGGCACGCAGGCCCCAAAACAAATAAAAACCAATACGCGGGCACGCAGGCCCGAACAAAAACTCCACGCTAAACGTCCCCAGGACTATCGGCATCTACCCCAGGAGACTCAGGAGGAGGCACGACCTGACCATCAATAATCTGAGACATGAACCCGACTCCCTCGGTGTTTATGCCCGGATTCAGGATGGAGAGCTGGCTGACCGTGGCCTCGAACCCATCGGCTAGGGCATCGACACAGTCTGACTCAAGAAGGTGAATACGTGCAACCAAATCTAAACGGGTTCGCAAAGAGGTTGTCTCCTCCGACTCATCGTCAGCAGGAAGCATAGCAGCTTTTAGCTCCTCGACTTCCTTGGACAAACGTTCGTTGTCGCCCTCCAAACGCTCCTTGTCCAGTTGGAGGCAATCCCTCTCCTCAGCAACCTTCGCAGACTTTTCCTTCTCTCCCGACAGCAGGTCGGCTTGCTCGTGGAACATTTCCTAGGAACGCTCGAGGGTCGCCTTTAACTTACGAGACTTAGCAGCAAAAGCAGCTTTCTCTGATTCCAACTCCCTAACACGGTCCAAGGAGTCCGACCCTTCCTCGGCGAGGACCACGACCATCTCAGCCATCTTCACCATCCCGACCATACTGGCGGTGAGGTGTTTCCTCTGGCTTTCTTTGTCAATTCGTCTGATAGTCTCGGCCTCGTTATTGCTCACCGTCAGAGGAAACCCCTCGAAGAAATCCTTCTCTGCAAAAAAGGGCGGTAAGCCGAAGGCCCGCGCAGCTACGGACTCGTCGCCAACCTCGGACCTGTTTTCAGCCCGACTTCTCTTCCTGGTAATCAGCTTGATGGGTTGCTCGACATCGGGAGAGCCTGAGGATCCACTGGAGGCATCTCCACCCAAACTGGCCGGCGGGCCCATCCTTGTAGCTTGCGGTGCCTTCACCAGCCTCTTGTTTACCTTCTTGTCTTGGGTTAGCTTCAACAACCTCTCTCGTCGCTCAGCCATGTCGCCTGCAAAAAGGAGCAAACCCCGGGTTAGCTGCAAGCGAGCAAAAACAACAAAAATGGAATAAAACAATAAGAGCAGAAGCAAGAAACCTAGCAGATCTACGGCTTGCCCGTAAGATTGGCACTCGACGAGCCCCTTGGTGTTGATGGGGCGAGCCTCGAATGTCAGGTACCCGTCCTCGTCAAGAATATCATCCCCCTCCCTCGTGACCCACCGGGCAGGGAAGAAGCTGTCAACGTACTTGCAAAGGACAACGTAGGCCTCTTCGTCCTTGGCGCTCATGCTCCCCGCGGGTGTATGATAGTACCCAGTGCCATGGTCGTAATGGCCCGAGCACTAATGAATCGGGAACTTGGAAATGTGCCCTACTGCTGGATGACGCTCAGCATCCACGAGGGGCTCCCCGTCCGCGTCGACCACCACGGTTTCCGATTCGAACAATGAGTCCAAGGCGGTTTGGGTGACCGGCTGCAGAACATACCATTTATCCTTAAAGTCCCTTACCGAATCCATATACATACTGAACAACCTCTTCGACTATTTCAGGGACACCCAGCTGTGCCTGCCTCCTCGAGACTGATGCTGTAGGTGAAAGACCCTGAAGAAAAGGGGAATCGTCGCCCCGATTCTCAGGAAACGGCACGTCAGCTCGAACGCCCAAAGGAAGGCGATCGAGTTAGGGTGAAGCTGCGAAGGGGCCAGGTTCAGATGGCTGAACACCCCGACTTGAAAGTCGCTGAAGGGTAGTTTAAGACCGAGATCCCTGAACACGATCTCGTATATAGGGAACCTGTACTCAGTAAACTCCAAGCAGATACGCGCATCAATCGACGACTTCATTACCACAAAATTCTTTTGAAAACCTGGCTGACTACCTCCATGCTTGACGGTAGTATAAGCACGCCGACTACGCCAACAGTACGCCGAGGCAATCCCCCGGGGCTCGGCACCCACCCAGTCCAATGTGGGGTCATCGATGGTGTTGACTAATGTAACGTTCTCTTTGGTACTTGTGTCCTCGACTTTATTTTGCCTCGAAGATTCCGGATCGTCGGCCATTTACCTGCAAAGCACAGGAAACCGGTGAATTAGAGAGCAAATCTGCGTGCTCGCCACAGAATCGGGAAGAAGTACACAACAAGCCGAACACGGACACCCCAGCTCCGACCATGCATCGGGGATAGCACGGGAGTAGCACGAGCGCCTCGGGCGAAACATGAATCACTCAAGCAAGTTCCTGACTTCGCCTGCCTGACACTAGGATACCGTGAGGAGGCTACCCTATATACTTCCTAAAAGGATGAACATCCCGGCCAGTTCATGGGTATGCCGACCAAACGCATGAATATCACGGGCAATATCATGAGTCATATGCCTAAAACTATGAATGTCACGGGAAGTATCATGAGTCATATGCCTAAAACTATGAATATCACAAACAGTATCGCGAATTATGTACCTAAACTATGAGTCTCCCGGGCACAGTCATGAATCTACCGGGCACTACTCCCAAATATGGATTTCTAACATCAAAAATAGCATCAAAACTACCTACAATGAAGAAAAACAGGAGGAACGGACACTTACTTGGAAGAAAATAGGTACGTACGACGGCGGTTGAAGTAATCAACAGCGAATGGTGCGGTGATCTCATGGCGTTGCAGGAAACAACGGCAGCGGAATCAGAGAAAAAAGGAGGAACGCGAAGAGGAAAAACAAATTATGGGCCCAAGGGTCCTATTTATAGGGATGACGTGGAATATGAAACGTCGCACCGGGGAGCCGCGAACTTCCCCATCCTCGACATCTACTCCCCTAGGCAATGATGACCCTATTTTTGCTAGGGTGGCATTACGATTCCCAAGGACTGCCTCGTGTATCCGAAAAACGCAGCCCGCGAGGAATTCCTCGAGCACGCATCGACAAGGATTACCCTGCGTATCCGACAAATGCAGCCCGCGAGAAACTCCTCGAGTGAGCTTCGAAAAACAAAAAGCCCTGGTCTGGCCATCAAGTTCCCGCGGTAAAAGCGAGCTAAGATCAAGTCATAACTCCTGCACCAGGAGCAACGACTTGGGGGGCTCCTGTTCTGGACTGGGCCCGCCTTGGACCAAAGTGCAGATAAAGGCCCAAATCCGAACAACTCCTCGAGGAATGCTCACAAACGGACCGTCACCGAACATGCCCGACCATAGACTGCAACTTCTATGCCCGCCATTGCCCGCGACAAGCAGTGTCCCCGACCAAGGGAATTCCAGCTCGAGTCCAGCTCGAGCACCCTCCCCGTAGGGCAGATTCTGTCCACCCTAACCGTTATAGAATCATCTAAGCTCCGGAAAGACCGCGTCTTCGTCCCTCCTTATTCCCCGCAGAGCACCACCAGGAAGGGGACCACGTGCGGGGCCCCACTACACACGTAGAACCTGGCAGTTCCTTTATTGGGCCAATTCTGGTCAGCCCAATGAGGGGACCTTGGCCCAGCATTGGGGGCTATAAATACCATTTGTTTCAAGAGGGTCAAGTATTCATCTATTACACACCTATACACTTTTTGCCTGCCCATTCCGTCTCTCATTTTAACATCGGAGTATCTTGCAGGTACCCCCCCCCCATCTCACTCAAACCAGTTTGAGCCAGCTGTGATGGTCCAAGTCTGATTCGGTAAGATCAGATACATATCTATTGATATTGTAAAATATTTAATACTTTCAATGCATATTTTTTTCACTGAGAAGAGAGGGTGTGTGTCGTTCTTTTACCTATGAATGTCATTATTACAAATAAATTATAAAATATATACTGAATATTATTTTTATTCCTTTATTTTTTTTCTTAATTTAAAAATTATTTATATTGATCTATTAACTCTTCAATATGTATTATATTAGTCTTTTTTTCTATTTAACGACAGAAAAATTTATATATTAATCACTAGATTCGCCGCTAATTAGATTAAAAAGATTAATATTGTACATTTTAAATAGTTAAATGATTAATATGAACGTTTTTTATATTATAATATTAATATGTGTGAAATTCAATAAGAATAGGAAGAGTTTAAAAATAGTGCACAGATGGTGTAAATCAATATTATACACAACCAATCAAAATTCTTATAATTGTAATGTTATATCAGTATTTTAAAAATATTAATAGTGTAAAATATTTAACACTATCAATGTATTTTTTTCTCTGAGAAGAGAGGGTGTATATCGTTCTTTAACCTGTAAATGTCATTATTACAAATAAATTATAAAATATATGCTGAATATTATTTTTATTTCTTTATTTTTGTTCTGTAATTTAATAATAATTTATATTGATCTATGAACTCTTCAACATATATTATATTAGTCTTTTTTTCTATTTAACGACAGAAAAATTTATATATTGATCGCTAGCTTCGTCGCTAATTAGATTAAAAAGATTAATATTGTATATTTTAAATAGTTAAACGGTTAATATGAATATTTTTTAGTTAACGGAGCAAATTAAACTTTGGTGTTAACATATGAAATAAAAAAAATATTAAACCTAAAATGTACTATATAATGTTCTAATAGTATTAATATGTAGTAATTCTAAAGAAGTTTTGATTAAAAAAATGACGTGTTTATAAGATAATTTTAATGTTCTAGAGGACTATATCGGTCTCGAGACGACCACTCTGAAGGTGCTACTGATAAATGATTATTGCAACGTATTTTTAGCTTAGTTTATTCTCGTTTTATTGTGAGTTTTTATCCTCTTGTTTTGCTTTTATGCACTTTTGTGTGTTTTTTGTTGATTTTAGTTAATAAGAAAGTGTCGGGTAAGATTGAAGTGAAAAAGTCAAAAAAAATTGCACGTTTGCGAGACTTCTCAGTATAAAAGACTCGTGAACAACATGGACTGACCGTATCAGCTGACACGGACCGTGTTGGGCCTTGAAGCTCCCTTAGTAGTAAATTCCTGAGAATAACACATGATGGTCGTGTTACATGAAACGAGTTGTGTTTGGCCTTAAATCTCCCCTAGTAGTGAATTTTTGAGAAGAACACGGGCTGAATGTGTTGCATAACATGTTTGTGTTCCTTAACACGCCCCTCCCCCATGTTAGACAACACTGTTTGTGTCAACCCCGGTTTCAATTGCGAATTTTGTCATTCTGTAACGTTTTTCGGTCTTATGGACTTTCAAATTGTTTTTTTTCCAATCATAAGTGACCATTATGATAATTACACGAATTTAAGTGGATTTTAAATGAATTATTTGATGTATTTCGTGTATAAATAAGGGTTACTTTCTTGCAATAAGAATATAGCAACTTTTAGCTTATTGTTTGTTTCAATTTCAGCTTTTAGATTTAAGCTCTCAAGTTAATTTTCTACAACTTTTGTTGTATTCAAGCATTTTATCTTCAATTCAGGTTATTTCATTTTATCGCAATTGCTTTTACTTTATTTATGCATGATATGTCTTTATCTTGTTTATTTTCAGACAATCTCATCATGAGTTAGTAGTCCTTTGGGGATAAGGGGTCTTGAGTTCCATCATATGTCAAACCCCAATTCACTTATTCAGTTAAGAATCATGAGAAAACACAGAGCTTAAAAGTTATTTTAGAATCTAAAAACTTAAATATATTTGTATCGAATAGCGAAAGCAGAGTTAACCCAAATGCCAATCATGTACGAAAGGTAGTGATTCGGCATCCAACTGTAAATTTCTAAACAATTGATAACGAGACACACCTCACAAAGTTTCTCGTTCTTGATTGAGAAAGCCAATTAGTTGTTCTAGAAACACGTCTAGAAATGCACGCCACGAAAGTGGGTGTAGTGCATTTTTATCTACTTTTTATAGCTTGCTCTATTTTCTCATTATTGAAATTGGAAAGTTAATCGGGTAATTTGGGATAGATATCATATAGCTTATGTCTTGCTTTGCTTTATATTGTTATTGTTAATTTTATTCCATTAGCACTAAACCTTTGAATATTCGATCACTTTAACTACACATCATTATGATAGAAATCACTACTCAAACTCATATCCTAGTGGGTTCGATTTTACTATATTACTTTTCATTGACGTGCACTTGCGACCTTGCATCACATCAAATTTTTGCCTCCATTGCTGGGGTGATAAATTTGATATTGAAATTTGTTTCCAACACAACATATACTAAAGCACTTTTAATTTTTTTGTTATTTTATTTTACGCACAAAAAAAAAACCCCTCTTTTCAGAATGATCCTCGCCGGAGGATCTATCCAAGAGATGAGCAATTACATGAACAATGAGTTAGGAAGCCTATAGTCCAGAGTTGGGGTGATCACCTGAACTTTCTTTATATTAACTACTCCCAGCATGCCATGGAACCACATGGTTCTGATCATGGCATAATTGCTACCTTTGAGGACTGTAGCGGTAGAATATTGAGACTAAGCCATTGGATTTACTAAACTCGTACAAATAAAATAAAAATCGCCACCGCACTTTATTGTTTTCAAAGGAAATGAGAAAAGAGCGGATAAACCCAAAAAGAGGGGAGAATCTAGGTACGGGGGTTGGTTATGCAAAGGGAAGGTATTAACACCCTAAACATCTATGCTAATATGCAGGAACCTCTTTAAAAATCTGTGTATTTTGGCTATAAAAGGTGTATACAAAGTAAGATGGTGGAGATGAGAAAAGAAGTATTTTTACAATTTTGCATCTGCCGCGGTTGCGAACCTTTAATGCCTACGTACCACTTTCTGTGCAATAGGGGATCAGGGTACTCGTAGTTCACCTCTAAAATTTTAAAACACAAGTGTGTGGTTAATTTTAAGAGAAGAGCCATCATCTTCATATCCGAGTGGAAAATATACTTACTTTTGGTGCGGTGTAGCGGCAATCAACAAAAGTTTTGGAAATATTTATCCGGGAATTTATCGTGTCCACAGAGATTGGTTTGGTTATTGAATTGTCGTTCAAAAAATCTCTCGTTAATGAGTTTGGGGATTAATGGGTTTGTAAATAAAATGTTATTAACAGAAAATAAATGTAAACAAAAGTGAAAACTAAGGAAGAACTTATCAAGTCTGCATATAAATTACTCATCACATACTTAAATCTATCGACCAGTTACATTCAACCTAACAATACTCATCAATGTCACTACGTATCACTCACAACCTAAGTCATTTCTAACCCAAATTGAGAGACCGACTGTATCACCAAGGAAATGTTTTCTCTACCTCCTCAATAATATAGAAGACAACTTATGTAATCGTACTGACGATCTCTCAGCACAGCACAACCACACAGAGGCATTAAGCTCTGATACCCAAGTAGATGTCAGCTCTAAATCTATCTATAGAGTTCACAAACTAACAAATAATCATCCTAGATAAGAATCTAAGCAGTATATGTCTATAACAACTCAAATCCCTAACACAGAGCAAAAAATCTAAGACAACAATCCACAAAGATTTATAAAGCAAGTTTTATATAACACCATGGGCGGCAAATATACATAAGTTCAGAGTAAAATACATATAAAACCCAACAAAAGAGAAATACATAGAGAGGAGAAGAGATAAACCACAAATCTTTTGGTTTGTCAGAGCTGGTCAATGAGAAATCTACCTCCAATCATCCATAAGCAAAACCCTGGTGTTGTTATATAAGATAATCCACTACAAAAATAAGGTTGATGGAGTTGAGGGAACAAAAATAACTCCCCCAAAACCATCACCAAACAAATGAAACAAAAAGGAAATATAAGTAAAATCGGATCCGCAACCATCGATCAGCGATATAAAAGCGTCGCCCGGTGATGGCTTCTATATACTTGGCCCAGACTACGCCACATCCTCAACTGAAACAAATATATGTCGTCACCCGGAAACCACAATTCATCGCCCGACGACTCTCCTTAGTTTCTCCTGGCGAAACAACAGCGAAGCAAGGTAGGAAATTCATCAAAATTGGTCTTCAAAATTTCGCCCGGCAATGCTCCCTTTTGCCCGGTGATGCATGATAGGAAAGCAACTTTTGTTACTTTTTCTACATAACTTATTCTGGCTCTAATCTTAGCCTTATTCCTTTATTGATCCAAAAATTCATCTTGGAGCTTTATTCCTATTGCTCCAACAATGCTCAAATACCTACAAAATAAATACAAAACTATCAAACGATACACTTTATACAAGAAAACGCATTATACACAAACTAAACGTATTTACACAAAAGTTAGGTTTATTCAATGATATTGACAACAAAGAGTCGATAAGTGCAATAAAAAATATATACAAAAATAGCTACAATTTGCACTTATCACTTACTATCCATAATTATGAGAAAGGAGAATTTACATCATCTCAAAATGGAGGATATAGCTTGGATTTTAAAATCAACAAAGCCTCACTCAACACCCAAGTGGAAAATATCTCATTTTACTACATATTGTAGAAGTATAGTAGCTCGCATCACTACAAGAATCGATAAGAGACTAATCTTTTGAGAAAAAGTCTTAAAGGAAAAAGCCAAAAATGGTAAAATGGTTCGAATGAGGTTAATTGAGTTTTAGTCTTTCAAAAAGATGTCAAAGTATGGTTAAATTGATTAAAGTTTGATTAAGAAAATGATTTTTGAAAATGCATGGACCTAAGTCCAAGTTTATTATGAAAGTGGTTCATATTAGAAAAACAAGAAGAGTTTTGAAAAGGAGAGAGAAGATTTTTGAAATTAAAGAAGATAGGAGGAGATGAAGGGACTAGCCTAAAGTATAAAGCAAAAGCCAACGAAAAGAACGATCTAACCAACTTGACATAAGAAGTCAGTATAGAATTCTCATCCTTTGGATTGAAACCAAGCAAGCAAAAATACTAAACCTTTGAGGAATACCAAGCTTCAGATGAATTAAGTCTTCACAAAAATTGGGAAGAGTAATGACTATATATAGAGGAATTCTTAATCACAGACGAAGCATATAATCGGAATAATCTGCACACAAAGAAAATCAACCCAATACCTTGGAGTAAACCCTAAAAACTTCAGACAAAATAACAACAGAGCAACAAGGTCCCCAAGTATCAAGACTTCTAATCCTAAGTCCGATAAATCCACAACTCCACAATTCCAAGGATAGTAACCAGTAGTCCAAGTAACCTTAAAGCTTTTAATGTTCAAGTTGATTATTAGGTTTCTTTAAAAGGAAAGAAAGCTCAAGTGAGCAAAGATAAAAGGATATAAAGATAAATGCTCAAGTGAGTAAAAGAAAAAGTGCCATGGAATGTAAATGCTAAAGTAAATGATACATAAAAATAAAGGCAAAAAAAATAATGGCGTAAATTAAAGTTAATTATTAGTGAGTTAGAAGTTAGAAGTCAAGTACAAAAGGTTAGTTGAATGACCATTTTGAAGCTTGCTTTTGAAAACTCATTAGAAGATTGATAAAATCAAAGCCTCTCAACAACAAGTTTCAATTGCTTTTTGTCAAGTATATCATTCATTTCAAGTGCTCAAAGCAACCACATATGATCAACGATGTTCAAATGATTCACTTAGACCAAAGTTCATGTAGTTTAATAGAGGATTGATATAATCAAATCCTCCTAACAATAAACTTCAAAGTTATTGGATCCAAGGTTTCAAATTAAACATACTTGGGCTTGCACACATACGTTTGGGACACAAATGATCATTTTTAGAATTGGGACAAATTTAGTGCTATGTTAAGCAATCGTAAGTGGACTTATGTAGAAGTCACGCCTATTTTGAGGTCACTCAATAGCAATCTATATATCAACATGTTAGAGAAATGATATATAGATCATTCTCCAAAAACATGTAGAACAAGTAAAAATAAGAAAAGGATAAGATGAAGAGAGAGGGGAATGATAGTACAACCAATGCATCAGATGAAATTAGAGTTTCAAATATCATCAATATCATTCATCCATTTTGGTAGATTTGGTTTCTCAACCTATCAACATCCAAGATCCAATGAAGTTGAGGAACTTATCCCAAAATAACACCCAAGTGTCTCTAAATCAGGACCAATAAAAAAATAAAAAAATATATTTAATATAAAACAATATTTAAATAATTTAAAAAGGAAATAATTAGTAAAATGCACAACATGTATTAAAACACCAAATAAAAATCTTAAAAAAATATCAGAAGTCAAACATGAGTCAACAAGTGTTGACAATTTTTTTTAGAATTTTTTAATGTCAGAAACTATTTTTAAAATTTAAAGAAAAAAGCAAAATAAACCAAAATTTATGAAAAATAGTAAAATAAAAAATAAAAATAAAATGAGGTCAGTGATATTTGTCAAGAGGTCATTGAATCCTTCCATAATATTTTCAGAATCTAAGAATCAAGAAAAATATTTTTAAATAATTAAAGCAAATCAAATAAAAATGGAAAATCATAAAAAAATATCAAATCACAAAATAAAATTGTGAAAAAATAAAAATCAGAAAGAGAAAAATCAAAAGTATTTTTGATAATTTTTTTCACAATTTTAGAAGTTGATATGAATTTTTGAAGTTTAAAAAATTAAATAGAAAAATCAGAAAATAAAAATAATATCAAAGTAATATGGACCATTGGATCAATGTCAAAACTCGTTAGTAAGCTAATCTCAATGCGCTTGCCACTTTTCAGTGTTAAATGATGTCTATTTTCTTTGATTTTCTAAAGGACATTATGTAAGTCTTCATGAATGACTTCTTGGTTTACGGGTCCATCTTTAGTTATTTTTGAAAATTTAGAAAAATTCCTAGAGATGTGTGTTGAGTCTACTCTAGAGCTAAATTGGAAAAAATATCACTTCATGGTGAAGGAAGGCATGGTCCTTTGACACTTAGTGTCCGATAGAGGAATTGAGGTTGACAAGGCAAAAATTGAGGTGTTCGAGAAGTTAAATCCCCCACTATTGTAAGGGAAGTTAGGAGTTTCCTGAGACATGTCAGCTTTTACCACCGGTTCATTAAAGACTTCTCTAAGATTTCTAAGCCCCTAATTGGGCTGTTAATGAAAGATGTTGAATTTGACTTCAATAATGAGTTTCTTAAATCCTTTTGAACCTTGAAAAAGTGATGGTATCTGCTTCTATAATGCAACCTCCTGATTGGAGTGCTTCCTTTGAGATTATGAGTGACACCAACAACTATGCAATATGTGCGGTGTTAGATCAGAAAAAGGATAGGAAAATGCATGTCATTTACTATGCTAGTAGGAGTTTGGATGAGACACAAATTAATCATGCGACCTCAAATAAGGAACTATTGGTTGTGGTCTTTGCTATTGAAAAATTTGATCCTACCTAGTGGGTTCGAAGATAATTGTCTATATAGATCATGTGACCATTAGATATCTCCTAAGCAAAAAAGATGTTAAACCAAGTCTTATCATATGGTTCTTACTGTTTCAAGAGTTTGATATTGATATAAGAGATAAAAAAGGGATAGAAAATATGGTCGCCGACCATTTGTCTAGGTTCACTGAGAAAAAAAGGGAAGAGTTACCTCTTGATTGCTCTTTCCCTGATGACAAGTTGTTAGCATTGGTTCATAAAGAAACTCATTGGTATGCTGACTTTGTCAACTACATTGTGACCAGAGTCTTACCTCGGGATATAAACTATCAGTGCAAAAAGAAATTATTCTCTAACCTTAAGCATTACTTTTGGATGAGCCTCTACTTTTTAAGAGAGGCGGCAACTGATTTTTCTGGAGGTGTATCCAAGAAAAGGAAATTGAGAGTTTATGATTTCTCGTCTTGCTTCCTACTACGATGGATATGCTAGTACCAACAAAATTGTGTCGAAGATTTTGCAAGCTGGCCTTTATTAGCCAAATATCTTCAAAGATGTTTATGCTTTTATAAAGAAGTGTGACCAATACCATCGCACTAGGAAGATCTCAAAGAGGAATGAAAGGCCTCCGAACAACATCTTAGAGGTTTAGATTTTTAATGTCTGGGGGATTGATTTTATGGGACCTTTTCCCTCATATTTGGGAAATGAATACATAATCGTGGTTGTGGAATATGTTTCAAAATGGATTACGACTATTTATTCTCCAACAAATGATTCCCAAGTTGTGATAAAAAATGTTTTCCCAAGGTTTTGGGTTCCTAAGCTAGTGATAAGAGACGACGGATTGCATTTCATCGCTAGATAATTTGAAAACTTACTTAAGAAATATGGAGTAAGGCATGTGGTTTCTACACCAAACCATCCTCAAACAAGTGGTCAATTCGAGGTTTCTAATAGAGAATAAAATCCATTTTAGAGAAGAAGATCTCCCTTTCTAGGACATACTGGTCCTCTAAGCTTGGCCACTCACTTTGGGCACACCAGACAACATATAAAACTCCTATTGGCGTGACCCTATTCAAGATAATATATGGGAAGTCATGTCACCTGCTGGTAGAGTGAGAACATAAGGCATATTGGGTTATCAAAGCCCTTAATCTAGATTATCAGGCAGAAGGAGACAAAAAAAGGTTACAGTTGAGTGAGTTGGAAGAATCATGATGCGTATGAAAGTGCAAAGTTGTATAAAAAGAGAACTAAGAAATGGCACCACAAAATAATAATTAAAAGAGAGTTCAAATAATATGAACTTTTATTGTTGTTTAACTCGAAAATTAGACTATTTCCTAGAAAAATCCACTCACGGTGGTCTGGACACTTTGTGGTGAAGAAAGTGACATCGTACGGAGCGATAAAATTTGGAGCAAATTTAATAGCATGTTCATTGTGAATGGGAAGATATTAAAAACACAACATGACTGAAGATGTAGTATAGGAAGAAATAGACTTGATTCTGAAAGAACCACCATGAGTGCTTGCACTTATGAACTGTCGAGCTAAATGACGTTAAACAAGGCACTTCATGAGAGGAAACTCAAACTTTTTGTGTTGTTATTTTTGTAGGTTATTTTTGTTTTGTATTCCTCTCCTTTTGTGCTTCCCACCTCCTCAGTGAGTTGTTATGTGAGTTTGATCCTTACCTCCATCTAATTTTACTAGAGCAATGATGTCAATTTGCGATTTAAATTTAAGGGGTATTTCCTTTTTCTATTTTTATTTTTTCATTTTAATTCTTATTTGTTTGTCGTGTGTTGTGTACTATTTAGGATAATTTGTGTGTATGTTGCATGTATCACTGTTAGATTTCCCAAAATTAAAACTGTTAATTTTTTTCTTAAAAATCTTTTGAGTTTGAGAAATACTCGATAAAGTATATAGGTTTGAAGGGATGATAAGCTGAGTTTAGGTACCCTAGGAAAGTTGATAAAGTCGGTATTACCTAAACACCCTAAATTTCCTGAGAAGGATATGAGTCTAATGTGTATTTCGTACAATAGTACTTTGACTTTGAGTGGCACTTCCCGACTAGTTTAATTTTGACAGTCTGGTATATTTTTTATTCACATGTCATGTATGATAGATGGAGAAAAGAAAAAAATATATAAACACCAAAGAGATGAAAAATGGAGGTAAAAGGAAACTGCACCTACTAAGTTGGGTAAGCCCCACCCGGTTATTCATCCCAATAGTGGTTGAACCCAAAACGTCAACCTAAAATGGGTAATAAATAAATACACGAAAGTGTGTAATTTCATATGTAAATAAATATGGCAAGTAGTTGCTTATCTGGTGTAAAAAAAATTAATTTTCTCGATCGATGTTGTGCATGTGATGACTATCATTATCTCAATTGCTTTAATTTGATTTTTTTTGAACAAAAGGAAAGGAAAATTGAAGAAAGAACTAAGTCCAAAGCATGGTTAGAGAGGTAACTGAAATAAAAAGCTTTTTTTATATCTGTTTTATAGTCTTGTGTTCTTGTAATGCCTTTGGTAACAATAAGTATGGTGGACCCTAGATTTTAGTCGATAGGAACAAAGAGCCACATATGATACCCTTGATTTCATTTTCTTAAGCTTTTGAAAAAAAAATCACTTGATCCAAACAATTTCCTAAGAAAGCTTTTTGCTTGAGGACAAACAATAATTTAAGTTTATGGGGGTGTTTGATAATTGATTATTGCAGTGTGATTTTAGCTTATTTTATTCTCTTTTTACTGTGTGTTTTAATCGTTTTGTTTTGCTTTTATGCACTTTTGTAAGTTTTTGTTGATTTTAGTTAATAAGGAAATATCAAGCAAGGTTGAAGTGAAAAAGACGAAAAATCGAGCATTCGTGAGCCATCTCAATACAAAAGACATGTGGATAACACGACATAAACATGTCAACTAATACAGACTATGTTGGCCCTTGAAGCTCCCCCTGAAATAAATTCCTGAGAAGAACACAGGTCGATCGTGTTTCCTGGAAAGGTCGTGTTCCTCACCATGACCCTCCCTCTCGTGTCAGAGATAACTTCTTGTTTCAGCCTCAGTTTCAGTTGCGAATTTTGGCATTTCGTAACAATTTCCTGACTTCTGGACTTCCAAATTGCCTTTTTTCATCCATAAATGGCCATTATGATAATTACACATATTTAAGTGGATTTTAAGTGGATTAATTAATGTATTTCATGTATAAATAGAGGTCACTTACTTGGAATGGAGGAGATCCATTTTTATATTTTTGCTTGTATCAATTCCAACTTTTAGATTTAAGCTCTCAAGTTATTTTTCGGTCACCTCCTCTATATTTTCTGGATTTATTTGTATTATTCAAGCATTTTGTCTTCAATTCATGTTATCTCATTTTATCACAATTGCTTTTACTTTATTTATGCATGCTATGTCTTTATCTTGCTTATTTTCAATTAATCTCACCATAAGTGAGTAGCTCTTTAGCGACAATGAGTCATGAGATCTATCTCATGCCAAAACGCAATTGACTTATCCAATTATGAATCATGAGAAAATAAAGAGCTTAAAAGTTATTTTAGAATCTGAAAGCTTAAATATATTTGGGTCGACTAGTGAAAGCAGAGGCAACCCAGATGCCAATTATGTACCAAAAGGTAGTGATTTGGCATCCGACTTCAGATTGCTAAACAATCGATAATAAGACACAACTGACAAGGTGTTTCATTCTTGATCAAGATAGCTAATTAATTGTTCCAGAAACATGTCTAGATACACCAACCAATAAATTTCTATAGCTTTATCTATTTTCTCTTAATTGAAATCGAAAAGTTAATCGGGTGATTTGGGATAGATATCATGTACCCCATGTTCTGATTTGCTTTATATTGTTATTGTAGATTTTATTCAATTCCCAATGAATCTTTGAATATTCGATCACTTTAGCTACACATTGTTAGGATAAAAATTGATACTCAAACTCATCTCTCTGTGGGTTTAATCTTATTATATTACTTAGCATTAGCGTGCACCGGAGGCCTTGCACTACATCAACTTTTTAGCATTGTTCCCAGACGACTACTCTGAAGGTGCTATAATCCGTCTAGAATCTTCTCAATACATGAGAATGATCCTATTGATGACCATTGGGGATCAAAACTTCAAGTGCATTAAATGATACTCCGAGTCCATGTCTGATAAATAGCAAGTTAGGTATTCACTCTTTACTACATATAAAGAAGGTACCAATTCAGGTACTCAATTTTAAACTCAGTTTTAATTCACTCTTCTCTCTCATATATTGACTTAAGAATTGGAGTGCTAATCTTGCAGGTCATCCCCCTCTTCGTTGCATCGGAAGTTAAGATTCAAAATTACCTCTAATCATCACTCCATTTCTAGTTCTAGTACAGAACACTGACGGTGTCTATGGGAATTAAATTCTGATTCTATTGTTTTCCATGATCACAGGTTCACCACATAAATTTGAAACCTTCTCAGGCCATTGAATCGAAAGCATTTTAATTCAAGCTTGAATATTTGTCCCATTCGATTCATTCCAACATCATTTTCAACTTTGATTCTCAGAATATCCAAATATTTTATTCCTAAACTTATAAGTAATGGTTGAATCCAAAGACACTCATTTTTTTGTTGTGCGTGAAGCTACGTCACTTCCATAACTAAAGCAACGATCATCAACCACCTACATCTCCTTCGCAAAACATTGTGAATCCAGAATCACAAGTTTAGCTGTAACACCTCAGTTTTAATTATAATATTAGTAGTATTATTTTAATATTTTAATATTATTTTTCTTATAATTATTTGAGTTTTGATAAGCTTTTATTTATTTAATTAATTATTGTTTAATTATTGGGTGGTTGCATTTTTATTAAGAATTAATTTAATATTTGATGCGTCTGCAAGTTCACGGAAATATTAAAGTAATATAAAAGATTGTCGAACTCAAAGAGACCAATGCCAACCTACTATAGTCTATTGTCGCTTTGTAAATCTAAGACTAATGATTAGTTTATTTAATGGGAAGTGAAGCTAAACTAAAGTTAATTGGAAAATATGATAATAAAGAGAGACCAAATTGTATATTTCGCCTACCTCAGGGACTCTGTAACTCGTTGGCTTATACTGATGCAAAAAATATGTTTAGTAGAAAATATCAATTTAAAGACAATATCTCACACTCTCGTGGTTTTGAATAAATCCACATTCCTTAACCATGATATTTTGCTCTGGCTCGCCCATTTCAATTAAGGAACACATTTTGAAAACTGAACAAGTTCTAATCGATACCTAAAGCGCTCTCGCCCTCTTTAGGAATTGATGCCCCGTTCTTACTATCTAGTTTGACCCCCATGCTCCTGTAGTTTCGGCTTGAACCTTAGTTAATTTCTCACTCTCGTGAGAAAATCGTGTTAAGTAACTTCTCACTCTCGTGACAAAGTTAATTAAATTGAGTTTAAAAACAAAGACTGCAACAAATTCTTACAATTAAATTATCAAGCCAACATTGTTACTGAGTCTCATCGGAAATGACAGTTCTCACATACCGGACTCTAAGTAATTTAGTCGGACATACTATTGATTGAAAACGAATTAAACATAATAATCATAATTAAAGCAACATGGAAATTAAATTAACAATGACGATAATAATAAAGCGATAAAGGAAAACCTATAAAAGATTAAATAAAAGAAATTGGAATTAACTTCAATTATGGCGGCAAGATTGTTGATCCAAGAAACTTACACAAATTACAGGCCCAAACACTAATGGTGGAGTAGTTCCTCTATGTGAGAAACTAATCCTTTTACAATTGTGATTTCTGCCTACAACTATGAACAACGCTTCTGCGCACAAAATTAGATGCCTTCAAAAAAAATGCTAGGTCCTTTATATAGTGAAAGCTAATGGAAGTTACTTTAAGATTTATGTGAGAAGTAGTGGAGATAATGGGAAGTTGGAGAAAGTGAGAATTATCGGAAGTTGGAGAAAGTGGAGATAATGGGAAGTTGGAGAAAGTGGGAATAATGAGAAGTTGGAGAAAGTGGAGATAATGGGAGGTTGAGAAGATCATGGGGTGAGTGGGAGAAAATGTTGCCGAGTAGTTGCTCTTTTTCTGTACTGCGACATTATGGCGAACACCACCAAGCCATGGTGAACACCATGCACCAGAAAGATGGTTGCTGTATTTTTCTTCCTTTCTTGTTCCTTTTCCAATTTATTTGCATAGTTGCTCCATAATTGATTTATACCTGAAATACAAACAGAAGAATACATAAAAGTGATAAAACATAACAAAATGACATCAAATAACATGTGAAATGGGTCTAAGAACATGATACATTTTCACGCTATCAACATTTGAATTAATTAAGAATAGTAGAGAAGATAGATAATTTATGGTTTTGGGGAGAAACTAGAAATTAATTAAAATTAGAGTAACAAGGTTGAATAAAGGAGAGTTTAGGGGAATGGGGTAAGTGTGGAATTAATAAAAATAGAATTATTTTTTGTTTTAAATGGAGGAATTGGGAGAGAATTGAGACAATGTGTGTTTTGGGTGGAAAATAGGCAAAAGAGAAAGAACCTAGCAGAAGCTTTTGGAAAGAGTAGAGAGTAAACCCCATAGCCAAAGCTTCAACCTTGCTGCAAATTCGAGGTAAGGATGATATCATTCATGTAGCGGTGTTTAAGAAGATGGATAGCGAGGGTTCCTTACCCTCCTTCCTTCTTCCCTTTGATTTCCCCTTTGATGATGTATGTGAACGGAGAAGGTTTAGGCAAAACCTTTTAAGGCGATTAATTTGATGTGATTTCTTTTGTGCCTTATTGATTGTAGCTTTTTAATAAGTGATATGTGTTGATTCCTTGGATAAGGAGAGTATGTAAAATATTGAATCTATCTTGGTGGGTGTTTTGCAGTTTATTTTGGGGCAATTAAGATCCAAATAGATGACTCTTAGATCTAATCTATAGAGGGAATGTCTGAACTCGAAAAACTAAAAAAAAAATCTGAAAAGGTGAAAATTTGCTAAAATTAGGATCAGAGTCGCACAACGGAGCCACGTTGTTGGCGACGACGGGGCCACAACATGCAACAACGATGATCATCAGAGTTTAGTCGTGTGGCGTGATTGATTACATTGCATTACATAACTATATTCATGATTGATTATTGTTGTGAAATATTCTATGTGATGATGAATAATATTATTAAGCTATCCCCGTTGTTTCATGCACCATTAACATTTATGAATGTATTCTCACCTCCCTGTTTGTTTCTGGTGTTGGCTTTACGCCTATGGTGTAGATACTCAAGTAGAGATTGAGGAGCCTTAGATGCTTCTTGGGTGGAAGATGGCTAGTGGTATTTTTCATTTTTTATTTTTAAGCATTGTTTAGTTACCTTGTATCGCTCTGATAGTGTAGCACTTGGGTTAAGATCATTTGTTTATTTTATTCTGTGTGTGGTCAAGTTTACATAAACATATATTTTATGAATTGAAGTAGATTTTGTTTTGATGAGACAATGAAGTTGTTTTTTTTAATTATTTAATTTTCGCTGCTATTATTCATGATTTAAGGAAGATGTTTTATGCAGAGAAACTATGACACCCTTTTTGAGAAAATTACTCTGATGAATTTATAAATTGAATGTTGGAATTTATGGTGTTATATTAGCTGCATGTAGATCTGGTTCAGACTCCTCAGATAGCTGGACTTGTCATATTTACTTTGATTGAACCTCATATTCCACCTCCAATTTCACAATCTGAATCCTTACATGGCTTCCAACTGCTGCGAGATAATCTTGGATTTCAAGACTATAACGAATTGTTGAACAACATGTAAAATATTATTCGACAGTAGAACTCATAAGCATTAGAGGAAAGGTTGTTGCACCTCGAAGCAAACCTCCATAATGCTCTTTCATGAAGAAACACCGTTTAAGAGGTTATATCAAGGAAAATATATGTCCCCAAGATGACCCCGGCGAAGAAAAATGAAGCTCCTAAGTCTAAGAATAAGTAAAGGAGCAAGAAGCACCAAATTCCTCCCCAAAGTACCAAGAGAGATCGGCACAGTCATGCACCTACCTCAGATCAGGAAGAAAATCAACCATCGAGGAATCAACCGAAGCATTCTCAGTGCACCAGGATTTTGGACAACAAAATTCCAAAATCCAAGGAGAAGCCTCATAAGTCGGGGTAGTAAAATTGAAAGAGAGATCCAGACGAACATGTGCAGCTCGTCAATGATCGGGTGAATTACTTCATTATTGACGAAGCCTCCAAATGCAAGTTTTTTGCATTAACTCTGGTCGTCCTGACCAGGCTTTAGTTTAATGGCCTTCTAGATGAGAGCATTGAATCATGGCCAAATTTTTATAAATGGTTCTCTATGCACTTTATTGCCCGAAAAAATAGCCTGTGACAGTAGCTGCTTTGATCGGGATCGTTCAAGGGAAGAAGGAGAGCCTATAATCTTATATCAACTGATTTACTCAAGTTGTTGTTGAAGTTGAAGAAGCCAGAGAAGGAATTAAGTGTTGGATCTTCAAAAATAGTCTTTTGCACGACCATCCTTTCAGGTGGAAGATATGAAGGAAAAATGTTTGAACCACCCAAGAGATGTTGAGCATGGGTAAGTCTTACATATTCATGGAAGAAAAATTGAACACCCACTTTGATAATCCCATATACGCTTACACTAACTTCATTTGATTGGAAGGGAAGGACTCCCACCGACAGAAAGACGACTCAGATAAACGTATGTAGGACCGACGCGAGAAGTACACGCTGCTTAATGCATCTCGGGAGAAGATATACCAAGATTGTGCCAACACAGAATTCTGGAAAGAATGGGTTCAACCCTTTTACCCTATCAGAGAGTCATCTCGGATCGACAAGTTGAAGTACTTCCTCTTTCATAAAGGTCACGACCACAACACTAACGACTACATCTAGCTGAAAGATAACATTGAAAGACTGATTAAAAATGGTCAGTTGGCCAATTACGTGAAAGGGGAAAAGAGATAGAGAGGAATCACCCAAGGGAAAATCACCCTTGATTACTGTCAAGGTAGGGACCAGTGGCGACAACAAAGAATCAAGCAAGGGTAAGCACTCACATGTCGTTGTCATCTCTAGAGTAGTGCCCTGAGGAAACATCCATTATAAAAGAAACATGAAGAGAAATATTGTTGAGATGTTGTCTATCCATAAAAATGACAGTGAGACATCAATGAAGATCCATGACCGATCTATGCTAGGATTCTGAGACTCTGAGAAGGTGGGGGTGTTCCTAAAAAAAATCTTCCTCTTAATGATTATAGCCACCATCAGACAGTTAGATGTCTCTTGAATCCTAATCGGTGGAGGTAGATATTGTGATATCATATAATCATAGTTGTTTGGAAAATGGGCCTTGAAAGAGAAAGCTTATGTTCGTATGAAGGCTCAGGCGTACAGGCATTCAATGGGACGACCACCCATCAGTGAAGGTATGTTGAGATGGTGTTATCCATAGGCGAAGGAATGGACATCTGAATAGTCAATTTGTAACTCCTTGCCGTCCCTTGCAGGAGCGTCTACAATAGCATTATGGGAAGACCCTTCGCAGCCACGTTGGACGTTGTAGCCTTGTCGGTCCACCTCAAGCTCAAGTGCCATAATCTTTAAAGGGAAACCCATCATCAACAATGTGGTTATTCAAGGGGGAAAAAGAATCTTTCAAGCGCTCCAGTGAGATCATGAAAAAGATGTAACGTCCATGGTTGGTCAAATCCGAAGCATGAATGTTCACCCATCAAGACGTGACTGAGCAGTATGATAACAAATAAGAAGAATAAACGCCGACTAGCCCGTCTGCTTATGTTTTCTTTCTCGTTTGTGTTTAATAATATGTTTGTATAATCCTCCTCCTTGTATATAGGAACAATTTTCAATTATGAATGAAATACTACAAATTCTGAAATATTTGTTTATTTGTGATTGTTCGCAGCAACATCGAGTCCAGGGTACGACCGACAAGATCGAAGCCCGATGCAAAGAAATTCAAGGGTGTTATCGCAAACACCCCGCCTGTGCGAATTAGCCAATCAACTCCCTAAACGCAAAACACACACAAAGAAAGTCAGAGGTGTTATTGCGAACATCTCGCACATGCGACTACAATAATCAAATCCCCACAATCATGAGGTTTATCACAGACGCGCGACTACAATGATCAATTCTCCACAAGAAATAGTAGTCCATCCTTCTATCATGCAGTAGTACTTGACCATCGTTAAGACCGCCAAATAAGGTAGAAATCTAACATTTCCCTAGAAAGTGTAATTTAAAGTGAGTCATTTTATTCAAACTTTCTAGTCCTAAGACAAAAAGTTTCAACAAAATTGTAATCTACAAGGCTTTAACCACCGCTAATGTTACTTGCAGAGTGGATTTTATAGAAAAAATAAGAAGAGGGCACAACCAATTAGATTGATGACATTGATAATGAGATACATCTTAACAAGAGAGGAGAACAATAAAGAATAAAATAATAATGAGAAACATTTTGACAAAAGAGAAAAAAGAAAAAAAGAAAACCAAAATTTAAAAATATTTCTTTAAAGTAAACCGATTACAATACAATTCATAATATAAACTAATTTTACTAATAACAACGTTTTTATTATTATTAATACAAATTTTTTGAATTGAAAGTATTATACAGAAATAGAAGAAGGTAAACAAACAATAAGTTATGTCGCTATTTTTTTTAGATAACAAAATTAATTCTTTTAAATTAAATTGATACTATTCTAACAATTAACTAATTTTTTTATTGAAATATTTATTTTAAAAAAAAACTAAACTATTAATGTGGTTACGAACTAGGAAGGTCCCTACCAGCTTGTATCTGTGTCTTTATCATAGTCAAAACTATTATTTGAGAAAACCATGGGTATCCTAAAATTGAGCAAAATGGTTCAATTTTGAAACTGTGTGATGAAAAAGACCCATATAGATTGAAATAGGAAGTAGGTTTTGGAAGGGTTCGATGACGGAAAGAGAAGGTAAGAAATGGTGACCAACAAATACTATGAGTGGTAGATTAAGGGGTTGGAAGATTAAAAATTGAGGGATCTTGAATAACCCAATTGGAAAGTGAGACAAGAAAATGATCGTGACCTTAAGTGGCATCTTTGTTTTTTTTATATGAAGAAAAGTCAATATTAAGAAACTATGGTATAAATTTGGAGAATATAATTTGTTTATAATTTTATTATATTGTTTAAAGTTACTAGATCGCGGACAAGCAAGCGTATATTAGAAATAAAATTATTAAGATTATAAAAATTATTTTTGGGAATGTGACAATGGAAATGTAATATTTTCATATTTGATTTACATTTTAAAAAATTATTTTAAGAAATTTTTTATACTAAAAAATATTATTTACTCATAGATTATTTATTCTTATTTCAAGGCATAAAGAGTGAGAATATAATATTTTTATGGGAATAAATTCAACCAACTCTAATTTTCCACTATCACTCCTATTTACTATTATTTTTTATTTTTTTATAATTTAAAATTAAATAAATTTTATAATTATTCTTAGAAATCTAAATTCTCAACAAACACATGAATTGGAATAATATTCTCAAAAATAATAATCTTAGCAATATCATTCTAAGAAATAAAATTTTCAACCATAAAACAAAAGGAAGGACCCAAGGTCTAAGCCTAGAGAGAAGCTAAATATAAATAAATTAATTAAAAGTAAAATAACTATTGCACACAAAGATTTTCTCCATACACATGAGTAATTAAGACTTCTCATTCTTTATTAATCAAATTTTTTACGGTGAAACACCCCAACTTAAACATAATTTTTTACTGGGATTTGGTTATAGCCTGAATAGGCATTCATGAATGATAGTATTTTGTAATCGGCCGAATTGTCGACCAGCATGTCTATGTTTGGTAAAGGAAAAGCATCCTTCGGGCATGTCCGATTGAGGTCGGTATAATTAACACACATTCGCCATTTTCCATTATTCTTTTTGACTAATACAACGTTTGACAGCCAGGTTGAATACCGGGCTTCAGAAATAAAATTTGCCCCTAAGAGGTCTTTTACAGCTTTTTCAACAGCCTCCGTTTTCTCTGGGGACTGCCTACGTTGTACTACTGCCTTAGCGGCTGGATCTATGGCGAGGCGGTGACAGGCGACCTCTGGGTCGAGTTCGAGCATCTCTGCGGCGCTCCACGCGAACAAATCAGCATTCTCGCGCAAGCCGGCTTTGATCTACTTCCTTGCCAGGTCGGAGAGGTCGGTGCCGATCTTCACTCCTTTACTTGGGTCCTCGCCGAGGGGGACGAGCTCGAAGTCCCCGTCTGGGATTGGTCGGAGGGGGACTTGCTCGCCGCTGGGCGCTTCATCCTGATCGAAACGGGTGTCCAAGGCTATGGAGTCGACCTTTTGGGGAGCTCTCTGTTCTTCTGCCTTGACGGGCTCTGTCTTCCCGGGTTCTGGTCGTGTCGTCGCTGGTCTCTTGGCGGGCTTTGTCCCAGTGTCGACCGTGTTGCGTCCCTTGGATGCCGCGTTGAAACACCTTCGAGCAGCGGCTAGGTCCCCTTCGATGGTGGCGACCCGTGCCCTCTTGGTGTAAAACTTCATTTTCAAGTGGACGGTAAAGGGTACGACGGTCAGTTCCGCCAGTGTTGGTCTTCCCAGGATGCAGTTGTAGAGGGATGGGCAGTCGATGACGAGGAAGCACACCTTGACCCGTCTCATCGCTGTGTCCTTGCCAAAGGTAACCATGAGCTCGACGTATCCCCAAGGTTTGGAGGTCGAGCCGTTGAAGCCCTGTAGGCCCGACCCCACATAAGTTGAGAGGTGTGAGTCGTCGAGCTGCAGGGTCCGGAATAGTTGGTTGTACATTACATCGACGGAACTTCCTTCGTCGACGAGAATGCGGTGTACGTCAAAATTAGCCATTCTCGCTCTTATTAGCAGGGGAATGACCGCGTTGGGGGCTCCTCCGGGAAGCTCTTCGAGATAAAAGGTGATAGGCTCCGACCTACCTTTCACCCTTTCAAAAGTCACCGTCTGAGGAGGTGCAGAGTCGACCAGTTCATCCAGCTTCCTCTTGGCCGAATTTATGGTTAGGTCGTTGAATCTTCCACCATTCATGACCATGGCGGAGGGAAAGTGCTCCCACCTGCTGTGTGTTGACAATGGTTCTTGCAGGTGCTCGGGGACGTAGAAGTCCCCAGGTCTTGTGATGGAGAAGGCGGTCTGGATGGGGACCGACTCGTCAGATGGTCGGGCATCCTCCTCCGGTTCTCTTGTGTCCCGGGCGTCGCGACGAGGAGCGTCGTTTCGCCGATATTGGGCGAGTCTCTCCCCTTTTATGAGGGTCTCGATGGCGTCCTTGAGATGGACGCAGTCCTCCGTCAGATGACCATGGCTCCTATGATACTGACAGTATTTGCTCTTGTCCACCCCGGGCTTGGCAGGATCTGGTCGAGGGCGCTTGACGCCGCCGTCTTTGAAGTCCGTGCTGGCACACTCCGCCAAGATGCGCTCACGGGAAGCCGTGAGCGGAGTGTATTCTATGAAACGCCCCGAGGGTCCTCTCTGTTCTCGGGCTTCTCGGGGTCTGTCCTCCTTTCTTTTCTCCTCGGCTCGTCGAGGAGGAGTGGCTTCTTGGCGCAGGTTGCTGCTGGATCCGCGGGTTCTGGGGTCACGGGCTCTGCTGGCCGCTTCCCTTTCCTCGTAATCCATATAGGCCCTGGCCTTCTCGAGGAGATCATCGAATGTTCGGGGTAGTTCGATGCCCACTGCTTTTCTGAACTTCGTGCCGGGGAGGAGTCCCCTCTCCAACAAGTATCTTTTCATGTGGTCCGCGCAGGGGACCTGGATGGCTTCACGATTGAAGCGGTTGATGAATTCTCTCAAGGTTTCATCCTGTCTCTGGATGATAGCCTCAAGCGCCGCTTCGGTCTTTGGATGTCACCGCGACGCGGTGAACGAGCTTATGAATTGGTTTTTCAAGTTTCTCCACGAGGTGATTGACCCCGGGGTGAGACCCTTATACCAATCCATTGCTGCTTTCTTGAGGGTCGTGGGGAACAACCGACATTTGATGGGTCCCCCAATGTTATGGTAGTGCAGCATAGCTTCGAACCCGTCTATATGGTCGACTGGGTCGGCAACTCTGTCGTATTCCTTCAGGTGAGGGGGCTTCTCCATGCCGGGGGGGATTGGAGCCTCCATGATGGCTTGTGATAAGGGACCGCGGGGGTCGTCCTCGTCACTTCACTCTGGGGAAAGGGACGGGGACCTGAGGTATTGTCGGGCACGACGGTGCTGGTCGTGCGGGACGTCCCTCGAGCGGGGTGCTCGTTGGTCCGCCCTCCCGTGCCTGTCTCTAGGGTGTCTTCTTTCTTGCCGTAAGGGGCCGTGGTTGCGCCCTCCGGCTTCAATGATGGGTTGTCTCTCCAAGGGGGGTCGTCTCCCCGATTGTCGGGGCGACGGGCTTCGGGAGGTGTCTCTGCATTGTCTCCGCGGGGGAGACGGGAGACATACCTCTGTTACTCGAGGAGGTGGGGTCTGAGGCCTCCTGTGTCTCCTCGGGGGTCTTCTGTCGTCCTCTAGCGCCCTCAATCTTTCCCCCTGGGCAAAGATGAGGTAGTTGGTTTGATTGATTGCCGCGAACAGTGCTCTGGTCGTGGCATCTGCCCCAGCGGGGACAGGGACTTCCTAAAATTGGGTAGCTAGATAGTTTGGGGGAGCCGTATTGTCTTCTTCGAGTGGAGGAGGGACTGAAGAAGATGAGGCAGTGGCTCCGTCGCGGTGGCCTGAGGGCCCGAGGATGGCGCCCCTGGGGAGTGTGCTATGGCCGGGGGTTGTCGGGGTTGTCGGGGATTCCGTTCTTATCCGCGAGGTTGTTGTTGGCGTCGATGATGCGGGCGTTCTGGTCATCCTGAACTTGGTCAACCATGACGGTAGGAGGTGATTTTTAGCTTTGGTCTTCGAGAGTTTGCAAGACGGGGAAGTTAGTTTCCCACAAACGGCGCCACTGATCTTACCGGATCAGACTTGGACCGTCACAGCTGACTCGAACTGAATTTGAGTGAGATGAGAGGGGGGGGGGGGTACCTGCAAGACACTCCAATGCTAAAATGAGAGACGGAATAAGCAGGCAAAAAGTGTATAGGTGTGTAATGAATGAATACCCGACCCTCTTAGAACAGAGGGTATTTATAGCCCCCAGCGCTAGGCCAAGGTGCCCTTGTTGGGCCGACCAGAATCTACCCAATAAAGGAACTGCCAGATTCTACGTGTGTAGTGGGGCCCCACACGTGGTCTCCTTCCTGGTGGTGCTCTGCGAAGAATAAGGAGGGACGAAGACGCGGTCTTTCCGGAGCTTAGAGGGTTCTATAATGGTCGGAGTGGACGGAATCTGACCTACGGGGAGGGTGCTCGAGTTGGACACTGCTTGTCGTGGGCAATGACGGGCATAACTGTAGTCTATGATCGGGCACGCTCGAGGATGTTTCGTTTGTGAGCTTTCCCCGAGGAGTTGCTTGGATGTGGGCCTTTATATGCACTTTAAGCCGAGGTGGGCCCAGTCCAAATCACTTTTAAATCAAAAAATATTTTAACTATATATATATATATATATATATATATATATATATATATATATATATATATATATATATATATATATATATATATATATATATATATATATATATATATATATATATATATATATATATATATATATATATATATATATATATATTAGAGGATTTTACATATAATTTAATAATCATAAAAATATGACTATTTGAACTATATTAATTTAATGTTTAATTTATTATTTAAATTTGAAATTTTTAACTTATTATTTAAATTTAATTCTGAAATGTAAAAGAGAGAGATTTTTTAACGTATATTTTCGAAATGATAAATATATATTAAAATTGTATTTTTATTTTTCATATTTTCTCTATGTTAAGTTATTTATTTAAAATTTATTTATATCTTTTACATTTATATAAGTAAGTTATTTTTTTAATAAATGAAATTCACTTTTATATTTTATTTTTATATATTATCATCATTGTAGTATATTAGTTATAATTTTTAGTGATTATTATTTTTTATTTTTCGTATTAAATTTAAAACATTAAAGAGTTTTATAAATAAAATATAATTATATCAACTTTAGTAATATAAAATATAAAGATTAAAGAGTTTTTAGATGATTTTTAATATTATTATCGTTATTATTATTAATTATTAATGTAGGGAGTTAATAAAAAATAATATTTAAATAAATAACTTATTTTGTATGAATAAAAATTTGATATTAAGATTGGAAGAATTACTATGAAGATTAGACATCACCATAAATGTAATTATAAAGATGACAGATCATAACGATCTTAAATTTAGATCAAATAGATTGTAATACATTTTGATTATTTAAATAGTGACATTGTTCTATTTATATCCAACTAAGCAATGCGTATTAGCAATAATGCAGTAGCACAATCAATGCCATCCATCATCTTTAAATTTCATCTATCATAGTAAAGTCTGAAAAAGTATCATCTATGATAATGACTATCATAGTAAAGTCTGAAAAAATTTCATCTATGATAATGACTATCATAGTAAAGTCTGAAAAAATTTCAATACCGGCGATTTCGGGATATAATGATCATTCACATTACTTAAAGGGAAACAAATGCAAGTCAAAAACCATAAAAAAAAAAAAAAAACTTTATTGTTGCAATAAACGTGTTAGTGTGAATGGGGATTTGTAATCCTGACATCCGTGTGAATGGGGTTGTGTAACTCTTCTATTTTTATTCTTTTATATCAACCCACGATTTATACAAGCTGTTTTATTTATAACCAGTGAAATATCCCTAAGTTTACACGGGCGTCCGTCGTGTTATACGTATTTGCTTAAAATATTATTTTTATTAAATAGAAAATTTTGTAATTAATAAAAATTTGTAAGTAATTAAAAATATGTAGAAAATATTGTAAGAATATTATTATGATAAATAAATATTTAAAAATTAATTAAAAAAAATTGTAATTAATTAAAGAGATGTTAATTAAGAAAATGAATATAGTAAAAAATATGTGAAACTAATTGAAAAGTGCTGGAAAAAATGCAATAAATAAATATACGTAAAAGGAAATATAATATGTAATAATTAAATGAAAATATATTCAATGTATAAAAAGATGTTTAGAATGAAATATAGTGTACAGTTAGTAAATGAAAACATAGACGTATAGTATTAAATATAAGTTTTTTTTCTTCTGGTGCACTAAATTTAATTTTTGTATAAGTTATGTATATATTATTGACGTACAGTCTTGATAATAAAGTTATGCAAGTATAATTTACGTAGGTTTTTGGTTGGAAGTTCTGTAGGTGCAGAGTTCTTAGTCCCTTGTGGCTGGTTCTTTTTAGCAGAATGCGTATGGAAATTCAGGGACATTAACTATTCTTCCAGTTTTTTGCTTGTTGGACGGTGTTCCTTGTATTTGTTATATAATGATTTCAATCAGAAATATATCAACAGCAAATATGACAAACACGATATGCGAATGGAAGATGGTTTTATTGTCTTTAGAGATGCATTTATCATTGGCTCTTTTTAATGTTATGATATGTGTCTTATCTTAAAACAATAAAAACTAATAAGGACATAACAAGTTTATGCAACAAATTAGAAGATTTATAGTCTCATGCTATTCACAAGCATGTGATAGTTTCAGTGTGGTTGCAAACATAAATGTTGCACGTCATTCTCTATGACATACTGAGGTCTAACAAGTTTTAAAAATATAAGAAAACAGTTATTTACATAGTGGATATTGAAAATAGTTCTAAACCATCACAATCAGTGTTATGTGAACTCGACAAATCATATATTTTTGAAAACCTCTTTGCATAAAACGTTTGTGGTTGTTTCTCTGAACTTTCCATGTTCATAATGTATCAATATTTTGATTTCCTGTTTTGTTGTCACCCTTGATAATGCAACATAAATTTGACCATGTGTAAATACATCTCTTGGCAAGTAAAGGCCTACATTATCCAAAGATTGTCCCCGTGACTTGTTAATCATCATTGCATATGAGACTAATTGGGAACTGTCGTCTATTAAGTTTGAATGGCCACGGTGATTGTGAGAGTGACATATCTATTCGAGGAATGTAAACTAAATTACCAGCACCCTTACCAAACATTAACGAAACCTCAAGGACATGGGTTGCTAGCTTCGTTACCATTAGTCTGGTGTCGTTACACAAACCTTCTGACTGATCTAAGTTTCGCATCAGCATAACAGGTGTTCCAACTTTTAACTTTAGGTGATGGTTAGGCAAACCTGAGGTACAAAGGGAACTGAGAAATTCAGGGGCGAGGATATCAATTACCGTTGGGTCATGAATTTCAGAACTATCAACTGAATTTGAGTTGTAGTAATCACGTATGTCTCCTGTAATGTTAAGACAAACAAATTAGCAAAAAAGTACTTACGATATGCAACACAGTTAATAGTATGGATGAGTAAGACAACCTGGAATCAAGGCAAGAATGTGGTTGTTTATTTCTTCAACAACTTCTAATATAGAAGCAAGTATTGCTCGACCATTGAGGTAATCATTGCGTTGAAAATTTTGAATGAAATCAGGATATGTGCTATTCACAATGGCAACAATGGGATCTTCATAGTCTGTTATCAAAAGTTCCCGGGGGATGTCAATTTCGGCAACGCCATCATTTGGTTGTGACACTTTGCCTTCACCAATTTTCAAAAGCCATTCCGAAAAGTCATCCATTTCTTTTTTATCATCATCTGATGGGACATAATTTATATGCGTGTTCTTTGTTAATGTTAACACATGGACCGAATGCCATATGTAAGATGCATTTTATTGCAGAATGTACAATATCCGAACGACTGCCTCTTGGGACAACAGGTAAAATCTGTCTAAAATCCCCGCCTAAAACAACTACCTTTCCACCCAAACATATCTTCTGAATTACTGTACGTACTCATAACATCCTTCAAAGTTCTGTCAAGTGCTTCTAAAGCATGCTTGTGTGTCATTGGTGCTTCATCCCATATAATTAGGTTTGTCTGCCATATAAGGTCTCCAACACCGTCGTTGTATTCAATGTTGCAAGTTGAATTATCCATAGTTAGCATAGGAATTTTGAACTTAGAATGTGTTGTTCTACCACCAGGAAATAAGAGAGAGACAATGCCACTAGTTGCAGTTGTTAAACATATTTCATGTTTGGACCGTAAAGCTGCTGCCAGTGTTCGCCACATGTATGTCTTACCTGTACCGCCATAACCATGAAGGAAGAAGACGACACTCTTTTGCGACTGCACAACTTCCATAATTTTTTCATAAATTCCCCTTTGTTCATCTAAGAAGTGTTTAGTAATAGGAAATGAGGACGAGTAATGGTGAAATATAAGAAACCAAATACAAAGCCAAATGGAGAACGATAATGTAAAAATTAAGATAAATTTTTTAAAATTTACTTGTCAGAGCATCAAAGAGAGTTGTGAATTCAGATTTCATTATCGTCGCATTATAATTATGCTCATCGTATATAAGTTTATTCCCTAATTGTTGAAGAACATAGCCATCTGGATATGGTATTGGACTAAAATCTTTCAGAGTCCTTCTATTTGCTTGAAGAAGCTTTTCAATTTCTATTAATGTCAAGTTCTGTAATTCAGCTTCTGTCAAAAGCAATTCTGAAATGGAAGTCATGAGTATACAAAGTTTGGTCATAATTAGACAAACAGGTGATGTCAATTAAAAAGCACATATATATTACACGTTAACATGTCCAGAGTAATGGCTATTTCAAATACAATACAAGTTTAAAAATTATTTTAAAACAATATTTTCCACATTTAACTTTGAAATGTGTAATTGTATCACCTTAAAAGAAGTTGGGAAATAATATGTTGCGCAGGAAAAAGATAAACCTGGATTTAGAGCCAGAAATCTTTGAGAATGTAACAGACCATCGGATAATAACACCCAAGATTCTTTCCATACATGTTCAGGCTGATTAACAGCACCAAACAAAAGCATAACTGTGATCGGTGGATCTGGAACTGACTGTTTAACGCTGGTTCGCGAAATGTCTCGGAAGCAAGAGTCGCCACCGTCTTTTATTTTCTCCAAATGGAAAGGACAAAAGCACAGAAAAATTCCTTATAGAGATTGCTCTCGGTTCGGGAGGTAGGTTATAGAAAGGGAAGGTGTTAGCACCCTTTCTATCCATGGTTATCCATGGGCTCTTAGATACTTGCTCATTGTGTTTTCAAAATGTTTGCTTGCTTTTCAATGTGGGTTTTAAAAAAAGTTTCTTTGAAAAATTTCAGTTCGACTCATACGTCAGAGTGTTTGAAAAATTTGCTTTCGAAAGCTTTTTGAAAAGGTGTCGGTGTGAAAAGTATTTTTGAATTTGTTTTTGAAATTAGAGCAAGTATCTAGAGTCGTCTACCTACCCTAAGGAATTCGTCTGTGTAGATGTCCTTTAAAGTAGTGTCATCCCACCATTGAGAGGTAGGTAGCACCACCGTTGGAGGTGTTCGGGTCAATTCGAGTTTTGTAGGGACATGGTGATCACCAGAGCAATGAGAAGACACCTTAGAAGCTACCCTCATGCCAGGTTCCCGGATCATGAGGACTTACTAAGACATCCTCTACTCGACGATCACCTTTCGAGGCAAGGCAACAGTGAGGCGTACCCTAGGGGTGGTGTGTGATTTGTGTGTCGTTTTCATTGATATTTGTCTTGTCATGTTCGTTGTGATCTACGCTTGATTTTATTTTTAAGGCCATACATTCTTTCATGCTTTGTTTAACAGTTAAAATATTTGCGGGAAAAATAAATCTAAAGCTATTACAAATGGCGCGGGTCCACATCGCCAAAATTAAACCGGACCCGATTTGACAAAAAAAGTAAATAAAGCAAAGTAAATAAAGAAATTGAAAAATGCGAGAAGTAAATGTTACATGGCTTCGGGAGAGGTACATAATTATTTGAGCGAAATAAAATAAATATGCGCAATTAAAGAATTATCGAAACGAGGGCATTGGTCCCTTTTGCAAAAATATTGAATTAATAAATTAATTAATTAAGATTAAAAGAAAGCAAGAATTTGTTTTTGGTATTTTTAGGATTTAATGAAAAAGAGAATTAATGAAAATTAAAATTGAACGCAAACCCTAATTCTATTTATTTTTAAACTTATAAAAAAAAATGTTGAAGTTTTTAACCTAATTTAACCTAAGTTATTTATGTACAATTTAATTATAAAAATAAATAAATGAATATTATGGTAAAAAATTATAAAAATATATAAATAAATATTATGGTAAAAAAAGGAAACAAATTAAAAGGGATAAAAATTAAACCTAATTCTATATTTTTGGATTTTTGTTATTAAAAGAATTCAAATTAAAACTCTAATCTAAATTAATTTATTTACATGAAAATATTAAAATAAAAATTATTTATCATGTTTTTATCCTTTTTCTGATTTTTTAGGCATTTTTTATATATTGTAAAAATAATTAATTAAATTAAAACAATAAAGTAAATAAAATAACAATTGAAAACAAAATAAATAAAAAAAGGAAATTGCAAACCAGGGGGGGTTCAGGCCCCAATTGGAGGTATGGACTTAGGAATTCAGGCCCAATGCTTCAGGTCCATTGACTTTCCCAGGATCATGTGTGATGCGTTGACTGGCGTTTATGGTGTTCATCAATTCTATGCCTTTGGATTGATCTTGAGAAAGACGTGTCACGCTTAATTTGGAAGCGTACCATGGTCCTCAGCAGGTGAAACAACACGTTAACCTTGTTTGAAAAATAATATGAAGAATATTGCAGACCTGGGACTTGAACCCAGGTCTTTAGCGTTGCCAGCACAACCCCCTTGCCACTGAAGCGCTTTATTCATCTGTAAAGTAATATAACGCATAAATATTATAAAAGGAAATTGTTAATGGCTTTGGAAACGCGCGCGAATTTTGAATAAGCCAGTCAGCGTGTGCCACGACTCCATCTCCTTCCTCGTCCCTGTAATACAAAAACAAAGGCAACGGTTTTCATAGCGTGGTTTTAGGGATGTTTTGAGAAAATAGCGATTAGCCCCTCAACGCTCATAAATTGAGCGCGAGGGTTCCATCGTCTTCGTCTTCAAGCGCTGAGTCTAATTATGGTCCTGAGAACGTCCAATTTTACCATACCTGGAAACCCCTAATTCAAAAGCTGAAAAACCCTAATGCTCGCTAATGGTGAAATCGTATTGAGTGCACAAAAACACAATTAAATGGTACAGTTAGTATCAGAATCCATCAATGAGTAATAATCCATAAAAATAATGCAATGATTGTGCTTGAAAATCAAAATACGATTATGCCTTTTTATGAAAAAAAGTTGACTTCTGTATACCGATTCTACGCGTTAGAGTGGGTGTTCTTGATCTGAAAACTTTCCTTGATGCTCCAGGAAGGTGATAGAATGGTTCTTTTTGCCTGAATCGTCCTTCAACCTTATTTTCAGAATTCAGTTTTTAAGCCAAATTTCCAAGTTTGTATGTTAGTCTCTAGCGCAGCTTTTTAGTCTTCTTTGATTAGGTTTTGATTCATGCTTATGTAGTGAGGCTATTAGGTTAACAAAAGTAGAACAAATCTCTTGAAATCATGGACTTTGAATTTTGATTTTCTAAGGATCTTTTTAAATCTTTTTCCATGTGTTCTTGTATTAATTAGCATCCAATCACCCCAAATCTTTCCTAGTTTGCATTTACACGAAATATTGACCTTAAAACATGTATAAAAAGATTGGTTTGGTTAATTTAAACATTTTTCACATATTTAATTGATTTAATTGAATTAATATAAATAAAAATCCAAATAAATAAATAAAAAATGAGAAAATACTTCCCTTTGGGCCAAGTGGTCGTGCATATGCTTGGAATGATGAATCATGGAAGAAAAATGGGCCCATTAGCATTTTTAGGTCATTTGGATCAAAGTTGACTTTTCAAAATATCCAAAATTTTCCCAACTTCCACAAGGCATAACTTGCTCAATTTTTAAGCTTTTCTCATGTTCTTGGACATTTTGGAAAGGTCTTTGAGTCCTCTAACCAATGCCTTTGGTCCCATTTCATTTTGATTTACCAATCTCAAGTTATGGCCTTTGACTTAAAGCCCCTTTTTGTTGACTTTTGAAAATGACCTATAATGTTGAAATTGATAACTTTTTGTGAGAGCATTTCTTGGACTTTAAGTATGAAGATGAGTTGTAGGAAATGTCTTTCTCTTCAAAATGAGCTTTGGATGGAATTTTTCTGATAATCCATGTGAAAGTTATGCCCTGGTCAATTTCAGTTGACTTTTTCAGCTGTCCAAATATAGTAACTTTTGCATCTTTGATGATTTCTGAGCCAAATTTTGAGAATCATGATCAAGCATTGATCAAATGATGTTTGTGGCTTCAAAATGATATGTTGACCAAAAATTTGAACTTTTGACTGCCAAATGACCATTTTACCCCTACAGTTGACTGTAGTGCAATCTAGGGTTTTGACTGTGCAATTTTGTGCTGAATGCCTTGAAACTTGATATGAGGATGCTTGACCATATTTGTAGGCATATGAGACTTGATTGGGCCTTTGATAACTTCCTTTTCTTGATCAGAACACAAACCCTAGTTTTGACTGTATTGGGGACTTTTGCACTGTGCAACCCTTGGGGAGTTTTGAATCTTGGCTTGGCAATTTCTTGAAGAATATGGGAGGGCAAATTTTGGGGTACAACAGTTGCCCCTGTTCAATCTTCTTAAACCTTAGGATGCAGATTGGCTGACGTGCCTTTCGTAATCCGAAGGTGAAAGATGATTGAACACTAGAGTGCCCAGGAATTTGCGCTCACATAGTAGCCGTGATGATGGGAATGGGCTTATAGATGCCATTTAGAGGTTGCTGGATAGGATGATGGGCTTATAGATGCCATCTGGATGTTGATCGCATAAGAGATTCCTTAGCGAGAACTTGCATACCTGCAAAAGAAACAAATGAGTACCTGACACGTTGCAGGAACTGATTTTTTTAGATGCTTGGTATAGATATGTCCTGAATGGTTACAGGAGCTGGGTCTGGAGCTTCCAAAAGATGATGAATGAACCAGGGATGGTTACTACCTCAGCCTGAATGGTAGGAGAACCTTGGGTGACTTTAACTTCAACAACGCTCATTGAGAAAATCTTGGTGGGAAATACCATCTTCGCAGGATCGGGACGAGAACCATAGGCCATTATAATCTTGAAAAGGAATCACCTCACTCGCCGTCGGAGAGGGAATCATAAGAAAAGGAATTGTCACCTCACACTCACCGTCGGAGAGGGAACCATAGGAGACTATCACCTCACACTCACCGTCGGAGAGGGAAACATCTGAAAAAGGATTTACCACCTCACGCACTTGTCGGAGAGGGGACCATAGGAGACTATCACCTCACACTCACCTTCGGAGAGGGAAACATCTGAAGAAGGAATTACCACCTCACGCACTTGTCGGAGAGGGGACCATAGGAGACTATCACCTCACACTCACCGTCGGAGAGGGAAACATCTGAAGAAGGAATTACCACCTCACTCGCTGTTGGAGAGGGGACCATAGGAGACTATCACCTCACACTCACCGTTGGAGAGGGAATCATAATAAAAAGGAATTACCACCTCACGCACTTGTCGGAGAGGGGACCATAGGAGACTATCACCTCACACTCACCGTCGGAGAGGGAAACATCTGAAGAAGGAATTACCACCTCACTCGCTGTTGGAGAGGGGACCATAGGAGACTATCACCTCACACTCACCGTCGGAGAGGGAATCATAAGAAAAAGGAATTACCACCTCACGCACTTGTCGGAGAGGGGACCATAGGAAATTATAATCTCAAAAGAAAACCTGATAACTTCTACTGAGTCTTCATCAGAAAAATCTGTTGGGAGTCGATTTAGCTGGACTAGAGAAGGCCTTGGACTGGATAAGAAATCTTTGGAGTCGATTAACTGAACCGGTCTAGGTCTTGAAATATGATGGAGAATTTAGCTGAATCTTTCCTGAAAGGTAAAGGTCAGTCATGTGCCATGCATGATATGGATCAAGCAATGATGTCCTCAACATAAATGAGATTTGTAAGATATGATGCGTATATGCATGTTATAATGATGTATGTGATGTTTTATGAATGTGTTTTTCGTCTAGGAAAGTAAATCCTTGACGGGTGCCGGGAAGTCACTCCTGGGCTGATAATTAAAGAATAGATTTTGCTTCCGCTGGGGAATGATAGCTGCAAGAATACCGGCAGGAGAAGATGACTCCGTTGAGGAATAAACTTGGCGAATGGAAGATTCTGGAGAGAAAAAATACTCTAGCGACCATGCTGGGGATCAATACTCTGTGGGGAGAGAGATACTTTGCTGAGTGTTGATAACAACTTGCTGGGGATACCATTGTTGTGGTGGAAGTGCTAATAGACTTTGTTGGGGGTAAGAAGACATCGTCGGGGACGCTCTTTCCATGGCTTTTAGCTGAGGATAACCCAGTTATCCTGGTAAGGGCACAACTCTTTGAATAAAGCCGGACGACGCGTTCGTGCTCTGCGAGGGGTAAGCTTCCAGAATCTACTGGGGATAAGCTTACTGCTTGGGGAGATGGATTCCAACTTTCCTGAGGAAACTGGATTGGACTTTCCTGGGGAAGTTTTGAACTGCGGGGGAAGTGATTCCTTTGAATGTTGGTATGCCGCCGGGGAACAATCTTTAGACCAAGACTGTCGGGGATGCTTGTTAAGAATGTATGTACTGCGCTGCCGGGGAATGTTGAGATCTGCTGGAGGATACTCAACTTCCTTAAGATTTGATAGCTTTGCTTGGAGAAGAATGCGCTGACTGCTGACTCACTCTCTGGGGAATTAAGATGTACTGGTCATGTTCTCTAGCTGAACCTACCTTGGTACCTTGGAGGACAGAACAATTAGATCGCTTGGACAACTCTTTATTGCCCCTGTTTCTGAGGTATGAGAGGAAGACCTGTGAGGTGCTGATAGTTGTTGATGGACAAACCTTCTTCTGGTAGGCGGGTGATAAGATGACAGGACATAGTCGTACGCTTTGATCCCTAACTTTTGCCTGGACCGCCCTTTCGGGTTTTCAGTCCACCAGGATACCCATTTTTGCCCAAGCCGCCTTTTCAGGTTTTCGGCTTGCCGGGTGTACAGATTTTTTCCATTTCATCCCTTCATTTTTCCCGAACCCTTTTGGTTCGCCGGGAAGCCCTTATTTTTGCCTAGGTACGTCAACCTAGCGGGTCTTTGATTATGCGTAGTATTTTTCGACTATGCCCACGCTCTTAGAATGCAGGGAGGTGCCCCTGGCTGTTTATGTTGCCATGTTACCAGAAGATATCTGATCGTGCAAGATTCGTTGCTGGAGTCCCCCAAATGACTCAGGCAGAGATTTGCCCCAGGCTTTTTGGCCTTTTGAGAGATTCTCTGGATCTTGACTTAACTGCCCCAGATGATGGACAATAGTCATGCCATGCCCCTTGATTGGAGGTACTTCTGTTCATTAAGACTTCGTCGTGCGAATTTCTATGCTGTTCAAACAAAAAGTCATATGCAAACAAAGTTATGTTAAAAATGCCAAGCTTATGTCTGTCTTGAAGATTTTTAAAAATGCATTCTTTTTCATAAAACAAGTGAATGTTTGTAAAACGTGATGTCAACTCCGTATTTACCGTAAGCCTTAAGGAGTCAGGATACCTTTCGTAACAGTATGCTTTCGAACCAACCCATGCTTCAGCTAGGACTTTTAAGGGTTATAACGTGGCCTGGTTCACGGTTTAAGAAACAAAGGATAAAGGCTCAAATTATTTGTACCCACCCGCTCTTCGTGATATTCTCCAAACCTAAACTCAGTTGATCGTGCGTTAGACCTTGCTTGAGTCTTTGCTTTGATGTTCCAATAATGGTTCAGATGTTGATGATTTCTTTTGAATAGGCAGTCATTTTTTGCTTTGGTTGAGGGTTTGTGAGACCTCTTTCTTGATTTATTATCCCTATTTTTTTTGCCTGAACCGTTTCCTTTTTGGAATTACGGTCAGCGGGATGCCCCAGTCTTGTAAGTCTCCTTCATGGGTTTTGACTTAATGGGTTTTTCATTTTTTGAGATAATGACTGCCTGTCCTTGTGATTTATTCAGAACCATCACTGTCTTTCTTCGTTTTGTAAAGACTTTTTGGTGCCATTCGTTATGCACTTGGATCAACTGAGAGACCACCCTGCCCCAGGTTGTGATTAAGGGTTTTGATTTTCGAAAATAAAAACTCCTACTTCTTTGGCTCAGAGGGGTTGACGAGGGATTAACTTCCTTATAACTCCAGTGTTTAGGGATTGAAACAATGCCTGTACCTCATCAGCGGGGTCTGTTCAAAAGCATACTGTAAAGATCGTGGTATCATTTTCGTCATCCTCCCTCAAGAAGCTCAGAATTATTAACCAAGAGTTGATCATCAGACAAAATATGAAAAGAATTTTGAATATAACGAAAACAATTGTATTAATTCCCAAAACAGACGTATGCGATGCATTGATAGAATAAAAGAGTTTGCTATGACATTAATTGTTTGTATAAGCAAAGAAAAATACAACTCAAAAATTCAAATAAACAAAAGGTCTTCAACGATTGGGTAACGGAGCAGTGATTATGTTCGGAGTCTCAGGCACTTCAAACTGAATCTCCCCGGCGTCGATCATGTCTTGAATTTTGTTCTTGAGAGGCCAGCAGTTGTCGGTAGTATGCCCCGGGCTATCAGAATGATATGCGCATCTATCATTGGGATGATAGTTAGGAGCAGAAGTATTCGGATTTCGGAGAGGAGCCCTTAAGGTGATCAACCCTGCCTTCAACATTTGTTGCAGTGCTTGATCCAACGACATGTTGAGTTTGGTATACTGTCGTTTCTCCTTTCGCTGCTGCCCCTGTCCTTGTTGAGCAGGTCCAGGATTGGAGATCTGGATTGCCCCTACCTCATGACGGCTCTTTTTACCGTGCACAGCATTGGATTCTTTCTTTCCATGATGAGGTTTTTTATCAGAAAGTGCAGCCTCTTGAATTTTCCCAGACCGGATACCAGCTTCTATTCGCTCTCCAGTCAAGATAAGATCTGTGAATCCAGCAGACGAATTCCCAATTAGGTGGTTGTAGAATGGCCCGGATAGGGTCCCCAAGAACATATCAACGAGTTCCCTATCAGTTAATGGAGGTTGTACCCTTCCAGCAAGGTCTCTCCATTTCTGTGCATATTCCTTGAAACCTTCATTTGACCCTATCGACATACCCTGGAGTTGGGTACGTGTGGGAGCAAGGTCGGCATTGTACTGGTAATGCTTGAAAAATGCAGTGGCTAAGTCTTCCCAGGTACGGATGTTGGCTCCATTCAGTTGATAGAACCATTCGAGCTGAGTCCCCGAAAGACTCTCTTGGAAGAAATGGATCCATAAGTTTTTGTCAGCTGTATAGGGCTGGATCCTCCTTGTATAAGCCCTGAGATGCAACTTAGGACAGGATTCCCCATCGTATTTAGCAAAGGCAGGTACCTTGAATTTGCGCGGGATCACTACCCCAGACGACAGACCTAGATCCTCGAAGTCCAGGCCAGGCACCTTTTGTATCTCCATAGCACTGAGCCGGTCTTCCAACTGTTTGTACCTGTCCTCAGCCGGAGGGTACTGTTCATCATTGAAATCTGTCTCATTGTCGGAGACCACTGGGCTGGGAATCCTTTCTTCTTGATGACTACTTTTCCCCACAGATGGAGTTGTCCTCTCAGCTTGGTCCTGCAGGGTGTTCCCAGATCTGCGTCTAGGGCTGAACAAGACAGTCCTCTTCTTCTTCTTTTCCTTTTTCAAGAGCAGAGCCTTCAGATCTTGCTGCCCCTGGGTCAAGTTCATGATCAGCTCTTGGAACTGGGCATTCTGAGCCTGGAGGTCCTTGATAGTGTGCTCGGTTGAAGATTCAGGATTCATGACGATCAGCTGAAATAAACAGCGAAGAAGGGTAAGCAACCTGTCAAAGGGACACCTGCAATGCAATGAGATGTATGACATGCATGTAATGTTTTCAAGGACCTCGCGGGAGAAACAAGAAAATTTGTTAGCATTTGAATTTATAGCTTGATGGAAAGAAACCCATGTTGTTGAGAATTCTTCTCCAAGGGTCAAAGGCTCACCATGTTCAGTGGGTCATAGCCCCTGACAACCTTGGTTAGAGGAAAATAAATCCTCTTTGCCCCTTGCTGGACAGTTGGTTCATCATGACCTGCATCACAAGCCCTTGAGATCCTTGAAATGGGTTAGGATGTATGCAATGGTATGATGTCATGCTATGCATGGGGTGATGTAGGTAAACCCTGTTATGAGTCCCAATTAAGGACTATAAACAGACCCTGCAAGAAATTCAGTATACTTTGTTATGAGTCCCAATTAAGGACTATAAACAAAACCTGCAAGAAATTTGGTAAACCTTGTCATGAGTCCTAGTTAAGGACTATAAACAAAACCTGCAAGAAATTTGGTAAACCTTGTCATGAGTCCTAGTTAAGGACTATAAACAAAACCTGTAAGTAGTTCATGTGTCAGCTAACAAGCATGCAAGTAGGCAAGTACAAAGGCACACAAGTCACACAAAAGAGCCCTTAGAGTTTAGGCCAGCATGAGGTCTAGGTACTACCCTCTTTCAGTTTGTTAGTTCATACCTGTCCTAATCAAAGTAACCGGGTTCTTAGAGGATCCCAATATCATTGACTACCCTCCATCGGTCATAACTCCAGCATCGCAATCTTTTCTTGCGGCCAGAACCATCACGAGAGTTTAGCCTCAATGGGCGTAGCATACTGCTACTGTTCTAAAGGCCAAGTTGTGTCAATTAAGGTTCTAAGGTTGTTGGTGCTTAATGACTCCTCAGAAGACCCATATTCTCCTCGTTGCGACACAAGGGATATCGGTACAGACTAAGGCGCCACACCAACGTAGCCACTGCTTCACCTGTGTCGGTCTATGCCGGACAAGGTCCCTCACAGCTTATGCTACCTAAACAGGGTATCCCCAGATCCGGGTTAGGATCTATGTATCTCTGATGCAACCCACAATAGTAAAGCAAGCAAATCAATACAAGTGAAAACACAGTTATGACCTAGCCCTAAGGTACACCTCACTTTATAAAGATATCCCCAGCAGAGTCGCCAGTTCTGTGATCGGTGGATCTGGAACTGACTGTTTAACGCTGGTTCGCGAAATGTCGCGGAAGCAAGAGTCGCCACCGTCTTTTATTTTCTCCAAATGGAAAGGACAAAAGCACAGAAAAATTCCTTATAGAGATTGCTCTCGGTTCGGGAGGTAGGTTATAGAAAGGGAAGGTGTTAGCACCCTTTCTATCCATGGTTATCCATGGGCTCTTAGATACTTGCTCATTGTGTTTTCAAAATGTTTGCTTGCTTTTCAATGTGGGTTTTAAAAAAAGTTTCTTTGAAAAATTTCAGTTCGACTCATACGTCAGAGTGTTTGAAAAATTTGCTTTCGAAAGCTTTTTGAAAAGGTGTCGGTGTGAAAAGTATTTTTGAATTTGTTTTTGAAATTAGAGCAAGTATCTAGAGTCGTCTACCTACCCTAAGGAATTCGTCTGTGTAGATGTCCTTTAAAGTAGTGTCATCCCACCATTGAGAGGTAGGTAGCACCACCGTTGGAGGTGTTCGGGTCAATTCGAGTTTTGTAGGGACATGGTGATCACCAGAGCAATGAGAAGACACCTTAGAAGCTACCCTCATGCCAGGTTCCCGGATCATGAGGACTTACTAAGACATCCTCTACTCGACGATCACCTTTCGAGGCAAGGCAACAGTGAGGCGTACCCTAGGGGTGGTGTGTGATTTGTGTGTCGTTTTCATTGATATTTGTCTTGTCATGTTCGTTGTGATCTACGCTTGATTTTATTTTTAAGGCCATACATTCTTTCATGCTTTGTTTAACAGTTAAAATATTTGCGGGAAAAATAAATCTAAAGCTATTACAAATGGCGCGGGTCCACATCGCCAAAATTAAACCGGACCCGATTTGACAAAAAAAGTAAATAAAGCAAAGTAAATAAAGAAATTGAAAAATGCGAGAAGTAAATGTTACATGGCTTCGGGAGAGGTACATAATTATTTGAGCGAAATAAAATAAATATGCGCAATTAAAGAATTATCGAAACGAGGGCATTGGTCCCTTTTGCAAAAATATTGAATTAATAAATTAATTAATTAAGATTAAAAGAAAGCAAGAATTTGTTTTTGGTATTTTTAGGATTTAATGAAAAAGAGAATTAATGAAAATTAAAATTGAACGCAAACCCTAATTCTATTTATTTTTAAACTTATAAAAAAAAATGTTGAAGTTTTTAACCTAATTTAACCTAAGTTATTTATGTACAATTTAATTATAAAAATAAATAAATGAATATTATGGTAAAAAATTATAAAAATATATAAATAAATATTATGGTAAAAAAAGGAAACAAATTAAAAGGGATAAAAATTAAACCTAATTCTATATTTTTGGATTTTTGTTATTAAAAGAATTCAAATTAAAACTCTAATCTAAATTAATTTATTTACATGAAAATATTAAAATAAAAATTATTTATCATGTTTTTATCCTTTTTCTGATTTTTTAGGCATTTTTTATATATTGTAAAAATAATTAATTAAATTAAAACAATAAAGTAAATAAAATAACAATTGAAAACAAAATAAATAAAAAAAGGAAATTGCAAACCAGGGGGGGTTCAGGCCCCAATTGGAGGTATGGACTTAGGAATTCAGGCCCAATGCTTCAGGTCCATTGACTTTCCCAGGATCATGTGTGATGCGTTGACTGGCGTTTATGGTGTTCATCAATTCTATGCCTTTGGATTGATCTTGAGAAAGACGTGTCACGCTTAATTTGGAAGCGTACCATGGTCCTCAGCAGGTGAAACAACACGTTAACCTTGTTTGAAAAATAATATGAAGAATATTGCAGACCTGGGACTTGAACCCAGGTCTTTAGCGTTGCCAGCACAACCCCCTTGCCACTGAAGCGCTTTATTCATCTGTAAAGTAATATAACGCATAAATATTATAAAAGGAAATTGTTAATGGCTTTGGAAACGCGCGCGAATTTTGAATAAGCCAGTCAGCGTGTGCCACGACTCCATCTCCTTCCTCGTCCCTGTAATACAAAAACAAAGGCAACGGTTTTCATAGCGTGGTTTTAGGGATGTTTTGAGAAAATAGCGATTAGCCCCTCAACGCTCATAAATTGAGCGCGAGGGTTCCATCGTCTTCGTCTTCAAGCGCTGAGTCTAATTATGGTCCTGAGAACGTCCAATTTTACCATACCTGGAAACCCCTAATTCAAAAGCTGAAAAACCCTAATGCTCGCTAATGGTGAAATCGTATTGAGTGCACAAAAACACAATTAAATGGTACAGTTAGTATCAGAATCCATCAATGAGTAATAATCCATAAAAATAATGCAATGATTGTGCTTGAAAATCAAAATACGATTATGCCTTTTTATGAAAAAAAGTTGACTTCTGTATACCGATTCTACGCGTTAGAGTGGGTGTTCTTGATCTGAAAACTTTCCTTGATGCTCCAGGAAGGTGATAGAATGGTTCTTTTTGCCTGAATCGTCCTTCAACCTTATTTTCAGAATTCAGTTTTTAAGCCAAATTTCCAAGTTTGTATGTTAGTCTCTAGCGCAACTTTTTAGTCTTCTTTGATTAGGTTTTGATTCATGCTTATGTAGTGAGGCTATTAGGTTAACAAAAGTAGAACAAATCTCTTGAAATCATGGACTTTGAATTTTGATTTTCTAAGGATCTTTTTAAATCTTTTTCCATGTGTTCTTGTATTAATTAGCATCCAATCACCCCAAATCTTTCCTAGTTTGCATTTACACGAAATATTGACCTTAAAACATGTATAAAAAGATTGGTTTGGTTAATTTAAACATTTTTCACATATTTAATTGATTTAATTGAATTAATATAAATAAAAATCCAAATAAATAAATAAAAAATGAGAAAATACTTCCCTTTGGGCCAAGTGGTCGTGCATATGCTTGGAATGATGAATCATGGAAGAAAAATGGGCCCATTAGCATTTTTAGGTCATTTGGATCAAAGTTGACTTTTCAAAATATCCAAAAATTTCCCAACTTCCACAAGGCATAACTTGCTCAATTTTTAAGCTTTTCTCATTTTCCTTGACATTTTGGAAAGGTCTTTGAGTCCTCTAACCAATGCCTTTGGTCCCATGTCATTTTGATTTACCAATCTCAAGTTATGGCCTTTGACTTAAAGCCCCTTTTTGTTGACTTTTGAAAATGACCTATAATGTTGAAATTGATAACTTTTTGTGAGAGCATTTCTTGGACTTTAAGTATGAAGATGAGTTGTAGGAAATGTCTTTCTCTTCAAAATGAGCTTTGGATGGAATTTTTATGATAATCCATGTGAAAGTTATGCCCTGGTCAATTTCAGTTGACTTTTTCAGCTGTCCAAATATAGTAACTTTTGCATCTTTGATGATTTCTGAGCCAAATTTTGAGAATCATGATCAAGCATTGATTAGGGGTGTTCAAAACCAAACCGGCCCAATAGAAAACCGCAAAACCGAACCGAACCAAACCGAAACCGCAAAAAACCGTATTTGGTTCGGATGTGTTTGGGTCATTTTCTCGCGGAACCGCACGGTTCGGCTCGGTTTGCGGTTTGTATTTTACAAACCGAACCAAACCAAACAAAACCGCATTATGTTATAAAATCTTACTAACCAATATATATTTCTTTAATTCTTTAGAGAAATAAACATGTATTATGTGTATATTTTATCATACTTTGTATTATATTCATTTTAATTTACAAATCATAAAAAAATAAAATATTATTCATTTATAAATACTATTTTCACAAAATATATTTTATCGTATTCTTTGTATAATATTTATTTAAGAATGCAATCTTGTTATATCATTCTTTAGATTTAGATAAAATTATAATACGCAATTTTATGTATCAAATTATAAACTTATTTTGACAATTATAAAATTTTTTATGGTAATGTACAAACAATTAAACACAAAATTATATTTTCCTCTATATTTGTTTGTATGACTTAATAATTTTTTTTGTAAAAAACCGAACCAACCGAACCAATCCAAACCGCATTAGTTTGGTTTGGTTTGGTTCGGATTTATTTTTAAAAGCCAACCAAACCAAACCGAACCGCATGTTTTTTTCTCTTGCGGTTCGGGTGATTTTTTGCTTCAAAACCGCCCAAACCGCACCGCGAACACCCCTAGCATTGATCAAATGATGTTTGTGGCTTCAAAATGATATGTTGACCAAAAATTTGAACTTTTGACTGCCAAATGACCATTTTACCCCTACAGTTGACTGTAGTGCAATCTAGGGTTTTGACTGTGCAATTTTGTGCTGAATGCCTTGAAACTTGATATGAGGATGCTTGACCATATTTGTAGGCATATGAGACTTGATTGGGCCTTTGATAACTTCCTTTTCTTGATCAGAACACAAACCCTAGTTTTGACTGTATTGGGGACTTTTGCACTGTGCAACCCTTGGGGAGTTTTGAATCTTGGCTTGGCAATTTCTTGAAGAATATGGGAGGGCAAATTTTGGGGTACAACAATAACCATAAAAAGTTTTCAAAGAAAATAATCTGAACCCCATTCACTGGCCTCCTTGATAGCACCGATGTATTCTTTATCGTCATCAAGAAAGCCCATTGCAAAACACGCATCCCTAAATGTATCGTATTGGTTGTCACCTATTTTGTGAATTTCTTCATAAGTGGTAGGTCCTTTGACTACTGTTAACATCATCCGAAGGTAAAAGAGTTCTCCAGTAGTTGGTGGAACCCATATCAACCGATCAATGGTGAAGACCTTCTTGCGAGGTCTCCATTCTCTTTGTTTCTTGTGATAAACAAACTCCGAGACAAATTGACCATAAGTCAGTAACCGTGCTTGTTCATATTTTGCATTTGCAAGCAGCCAAGCACTAAACATGGATTCAGTGAGACTTGCATTTTTCAATACATTCTCCATTCGATCATGATTGGTCTAATAATCAGGTTTCTCGCCTATCAAATGATAAAACATTCACTCCACCGCATATTTTCTCCCATGAATATTATAAGAGTAAATCTGCCAACATGCTTCACTTGGAGAAACATACATGCAGTCCAGATATTGCTTGATTTCATCAATTAGTTCGTTGTCATTTCTAGAAACTGATGTTGTTATTCTATCATATCCTTTGTTCACATATTTGAATACATATTTGATAGATGTACTTTTGTTACACCATTCCATGTTTATATGAGCATGGTACTTCAAAAGAAATCTCGTATTGTAAGGTACAACATGTCAATTATCCAATGTGATTCCACTTTTCTGAATGGTGTGAGAATTGGATCTCCTTCTGTAAAGACGATAACCTTCAGCATCAACAACAGTATCTTCAATGATCTTTTTTGGGAAGTATTTAGAGCTTTTTCTATTTTTCATACACGACGAATTCATCCGTGACAACCCATAAGATCCATGCATCATGTGTGCCTTAACTAAATTGTATAAAATAGGGTGAACATTAGGATTAGGAATTTCAGCAGAAATGATGTTATCAATGTCTGAAGGCGTCAAATATTTGCTCTGAGGATGTAGGAAAATCAAAATGTGGGCATGCGGAAAGCCTCCCTTTTGAAATTCAATGGTGTACATAACTATAAAAGTAACACATGGTTAGGTAGAATATTATAAGAATAAAAGACATCGCAAATTTTAATTCTAATATGCAGAACATTACTTACATGCCAAGACTTTTCCTAAAACATTGTGTTTTGTAATATTATCCACGAGCTCATCAAATTTGATTTTGAAAACCTTGGTAATAATATTCGGTTGGCCGTGGGGCTGTAATCTAGTTCCATATAACGCATGGGTGATTTCCAGCCAGGTTGGATTGCAAGTAAATGTAACAAATAAATCAAGAAATCCCAACCTACTTGAAATGGCCATTCCATCAAAATACAACTGATCCATGTATCTTTTGCTACCAACAAAGGCAGATGGTAAGACTACACATTTTCCTTGCTTATGTGGCCAATTCGTCACACCAACATTCGTTTTAGCAGTCAACCTATTATATTTTCCAACTCTCAATTTCGATTGATTATCTCTCAACCGATTAAGTTGTCCCGATTCCATCATTGCATAACCATCGACTAAGAACTGTTGGAATAGACGTCTCGAATGAAGTAGTGTTTTTTCCTCTTTGTGTCGTTACTGCAACCGGTAAGAAATCCAGCCATTTATGGTTTGACGATTTTCCTTAGTAACCTCTTTTTCATGCCGATACTTGTGAAGTATATTTTTCCTATCACCATCCTCCTCGTAAGAAAATATAAGAGGGTATTGATATGCCAAATAAGCAGGATGAAACTCATCTATTCGTTGTAGACCACCATCATGTGGTTGAATAATGATGTCTATTTTTGACGTAAAATTAATATCTCCAACAATCAGGGCAGAAACCTCAGATACTGTAGGTCTGTTATAGACACGTCCATCATCCATTCTATCACAAATCATCCTTAATTTTAAGTCTACAAATGAGTTGGCCTCAATAACATCCCTTGCCATCCTAAAAGCCTTCGCGTGCATGTTAAACTCATCTAACATAATCTTGAGGTTGTTGACTATTTTACGTTGGATCACCTTATTGTATGTACATTTGTTGATCATGGGATCGTATATATGCTTGCTTTACAAATCACTATCCATGTTGTCCTTAATCTTTTTGCTTTATGTTTGGATTCGGGTTGTCATAGACATATGCCTCACGGATCATGATTAAGGATGAATATCTATTAGTTTCTATATTCTAGTGATAGATTTAGAGCTAATAATCTTTGTGGGTATCAGAGCTTAATACCTCTGTGATGTTTGTGTCACGTGTGAAATCACCGACGCGAATGATATGGTTGTTTGTGTCTTTGTGTTAGTCATAACCTCTATTGTAGTGGGTCTCGAACGATGGTAGGTGATTTTGATGCGTTTTATATGTTGCGTGTGATTGATCTTCAAGTTTAAGTATGTGATGGGTAGAAATACATGTGTTTCCAGAATGAATTCTCTTAGGCTACAAATGATTGTTTATATGATTTATTTAAATTCCCGCATTTTACTTTCTGCAAACCCAACCTAAACTTAGAGAGGTTAATATTGTTGAATGGTAGTTTTTCCCTCATACTAATCCATGTGGAGAGGATATGATAAAACTAAATAAATACTTACCTTTTGTTGCCACTTTACCGCTTCAACACTGTTCCAGAAACATGTCTAGATACACATGCCAAGAAAGTGGGTGTAGTGCATATTTATCTATTTTCTATAGCCTTCTCTATTTTCTCATAATTGAAATCGGAAATTTAATCGGGTGATTTGGGATAGATATCATGTACCCCATGTTCTACTTTTCTTTATATTGTTATTGTTAATTTTATTCAATTCACAATGAATCTTTGATATTCGATCGCTTTAGCTACACATCGTTAGAATAAAAATCAGTACTCAAACTCATTTCCATGTGAGTTTGATCTTATTATATTACTTTGCATTATCGTGCACCAGAGGCCTTACACCACATCAAGTTTTTAGCACTGTTCCCAGGAGACCACTCTGAAGGCGCTACAATCCTTCTAGAATCTTCTCAACACATGAGAGTGATCCTATTGGTGATCATTGGGGATAAAAAATTTAAGTGCATCCAATGATACTCTGCGATCTATGCCTTACAAATAGCAAGATGATTATTCACTCTTTACTACATATAAAGAAGGTACCAATTCAGGTTCTCAATTTCCATCTCAATTTCAATTCAATCTTCTTACTCCCATACTGACTTAAGAATTGGTGTGCTAACCTTGTAGGTCATCCCTCTCTCCGATCATCACTCTATTTCTAGTTCTAGTACAGAATACTGGTGGTGTCTATGGGAATCAACTTTTGATTTTAGCGTTTTCCATGATCACACGTTCGCCACTCGATTTGTAAATTTGAAACCTTCTCGGGTCATCGAATCAAAAAAATTCGAATTCAAGCTTAAATATTTGTCCAATTCAATTTATTCCAACATCGTTTCAACACTGTTTTATTGGTTGGCTGGCGAATCATAACAGGTTGAAGACTAGGAGTGGGTTGTATAAGAATAAAATAGTTAATAGTAACATGTGTTTGATGTGTGGGGAAGCTGAAGAAATAAGTCAGCACCTATTTTTCTCTTGCAGGTACAGTAAGAGATGTTCAGATGGTATGAAAAACTTGCTGAATTGGAATGTGTTCTCTGGTGATTTTTAAACCATCATTCGATGGATTGATAGACGTATGGTTCAGAAGCTGAAGAAACAAGTCGATACTATTTTACTTATGGCTTTGGTTTATCATATTTGGCGTGTTAGAAATGATATACTTTGGAGTCAAAAGAAGTGAAAGCCTGAGATTGTTTTACAGTGCATTAAAGTGAATGTGAAAAATAGAATAGGAAGTATAGATAGTTTCAATTGCAATTATAGTGTTAAGAGCTGGTATAATAATCTGTAATGCTTTATTGGCCTAATTAGGTCTTTGTACAATTGTGTTTGATATCAATATATTGTTGATTTATCAAACAAAAAAAAACTTCTAAGTAATCGTTGTGCTGCACCCCAAAAATTTTCCTTCCATTTTTCTCAAGACATTCTTTCAAGGCTTCTCAAATACTCAAGACACTCAAGGGTTGACTAGTCGAGATGCTCCTCCTAAGCAAGGGTCTATAATTAGGGTTTGGAGTTCCTCAAGGAAATTTGGTTTTCAAAGGTCTCAAGTGGCTTCCATGGTTCTTCATAGGTCCTCAACAAGGTTCATGTCAAGTTTCAAGTCCTGCATCACAAGTTTGCTCAGTCAAAGACTCAAGTGATTAAAAATCAATTGTATTGGTTAAAAAGTCAACTATAGTCAACATGAAATCAAACTTAAATATTTTTGGTCAACATTAACCTTTTGAACTTATATTCATCATTTTATCAAAGGTTAATCATGATTCCTCAAGGAAATCCCTCTTATCATCAAAAGTCAAGAATTGTCAAATTAGAGTTTCCTTAGGAAAAGTCAACTGAACTTTGACCAGGTATAACATTCACATACTTCATCAATTTTTCCCCAACCAAAGCTCATTTTGAATAAAATTCAATTTCCTACAACTTTGTTTTTATGCTCAAGTCTAGAAAATGCTTCATTTGAAAGATATGAGCTAATACATTATAGGTCATTTTCATAAGTCAATAAAAGAAACTTTTTGTAAAGACAACTTACATCAAGATAATTTATTCAAAAGAAAAAATGCTCAACATAGAGATTGTAGAGGACATCTTGAGATTTCTAAAAAGTCCTATATCATCTTCAAAAGATGAAAATTGAGTAAGTTATGAGTTGCACAAGTTGGGAGATTTTGAAGAAATTCATGAAGGTCAAATTGGGCAATTTTGAATCTTTGAACCAATGAGCCTAATATTTTAGACTCAAACGTGTTCATGATATGTTAGAGGACCCCTGAAACCATTACCTTATTTTTCATGATTTTTATTTATTTTATTTGAATTTTTATTCATTTAAAACAAATTAAATCAAAACAAAAAGTGAGGCTAATGGGCTTAGGGGCATGATTGGATTTATGGGTCAAGATTGAAGCCCAAATATTCAAGAAAACCAGCAATGTGTCTAGATTCATGCAAAAAACGAAAATGGCATGAATGCTACAAAGTTTGGAAAGTTTTCAAATTTTGATTCTTGTCTTAAAACATGGTTAAATGCTACAAAGTTTGGAAAGTTTTTAAATTTTGATTCTTGTCTTAAAACATGGTTAAATGCTTGATTCATTTCCATATTTGCTAGCCCATTCACTCTCTCTATAAATACTCAAGCAATAAAAGCTCAATGGACCACGAAGTTCTTGCATACCAAAGCCATTTCAAAATTCTCCAAAAAATCATATGCATAGAAGCTAGCAAAATTCTCAAAAAAATCTCAAGAACCTTCGTGCTTCAAAGCTCTGCCTACAAGCCTTCTCATCCCATAAATATATCCTTATCCTATCCCTGAACGTGAAAGGGTAATCTTAGACCAGTTATCATAGTCCAAAACACATGATAAAGGCATAACATACATTTCCGATCGCATAACATTTTGAGATTCATGTTCTTTTGTTTTACTTTGTTTTGAGCTTAATGATTATTAACATGTTTTTGAGTACTTGATGAATAGGTTCTAACCATTATACACTTCCATTCACGTGGATTCGATAGATACCATTTACCCTCTGATCTGTGCATTTTGATCCAAAGCGCATGATTCAAGAACTTTTAGCCCATAACTTTTTTTTTGTTTATTATTTATTTTTGTTTTAATTCATTTCTTTATTATTATTTTTTTTTTAATAAAATCATAAAATCAAATGAAAAAATTAGATTTACGATTTAATTAATTAGTTTTATTTTTAAAATAAAATTAATTAATTTATTCATTTTTGAGTTTATTTTGTTAATTAAAATTTGTTAGTATTAGGTTTATTATCATAAAACTTTTTCCTAATTAAAAACAACAAAAAACATTTTTCTACTTAGAATTTTTAGGATTTTAGATATTCCCCCTTTTCATTCTCCGCGTATTTATTTATTTTCGCACTATCATTTTCCATATTATTGTAACTATACAAAGGATGTAATAGTTTAATTTAGGACATTTACATTTTTTTCCCATTTTGGTTTGTATCCCCCCCCCCCCCCCCCCCCCCCCACATCCCGAAGTGATGTAATAGCGTAGTTTAATTTCCGCACTTGTATATATTTAACTGCTAGATATATGCTAATAGGTTTGCATGACAAGATTTAAAAGCAAACGGTAGAAAATCTAAATATCCAAGATAAATAACTGAAACATAACACACTTCGCACATACACACCTCTAAGTTACCTCCAGGTGTTGCCTTCGGAAAATAAACAGTCAAGTCTCTCGAACGTGAGAAATTTTAGCAAAGACCATTTGGTCAAAAGATCATAGTCCCTCGATAATCCTTCGACGTTGCCTCGGTAAATGATCTTAGTACCTTAGGGTAATTGCTAAAATATCTTACGAGTTGCCTTCATGATTGTACGATGACCCTCGCATGTCCCTCAATACATTCAATGATAGGGCTACCTACCGACTAATGGTAGGATATCACTATCTAAAGGAAATGTGGAAAAGAACAAAGACCATTCGAGTAGGTAGAAAGCTTGTAGTTGCTTGCTCACAAAACAAAAAAACAAATTTCTCACACATACACTCCCTTTTCTAAATTTTTTTCAATGACAAAAACACTTTGTATACATTCTCAATGATACAAGAATCATTACAAAGTTCGTTGCACTAAGTCGTCTCTTCAAAATATTTTCAAATACACTTACACCAAAAAAGCATTTTCAAAGTGAGCTAGCAACTAAGAGCCCGTAGATAACTATGGATGGAAAGGGTGCTAATACTTTCCCTTTCCATAACCTACCCCCCGAACTCAAATTTTTTAAAAGGTCTTTCCTGTTCTTTTCACCATTTTCTTTGTTGGATAAAAGAAAAGTCGGTGGCGACTCTTGCTAACCACAACATTTGCGATAAAATGCAAAACCAGTAAAGTCAGTTCTCCCACTGTATGACAAGTTGGATCCAAAGATACTCGTTTTATTGTTGTGTGTGAAGCTATGCCACTACTGCAACTCAAGAAAAGATCATCAACCACTTACACCTCCTTCGCAAAACATTGTGAATCCAGAATCGGAGGTTTAGCTGTAACACCCCAATTTTAATTTTAATATTATTAGTATTATTTAAGTATTTTTAATATTATTTTTCCTATAATTATTTGAGTTTTGATGAGCTTTTATTTAATTGATTAACTATTTTTTAATTATTGGGTCGTTGATTTTTTATTAAGAATTAATTTAATATTTGAATTAATTGAGAATAGTAGAGAAGATAGATAATTTATGGTTTTGGGGAGAAACTAGAAATAAATTAAAATTAGAGTGACAATGTGGAATAAAAGGAGAGTTGGGGGAAGGGGGTAAGTGTGGAATTAATAAAAATAGAATTAAGTTTTTGTTTTAAATAGAGGAGTTAAGAGAGAATTGAGACAATACATGTTTTAGGGGGGAAAGAGGCAAAAGTGAAAGAACGTAGCAGGAGCTTTTGGAAGGAGTAGAGAGGAAACCCCATAGAGCTTCAACCTTGCTGCAAATTCAACGTAAGGAGGGGATTATTTATGTAGTGGTGTTTAAGAAAATGGATAGTGAGGGTTCCTTACCCTCCTTCCTTTTTCCGTTTGCTTTTCCTCATTGATGATGTATGTGGCCGGAGAAGGTTTAAGCAAAACCTTTTAAGGCGATTAATATGATGTGACTTCTTTTGTTCCTTGTTGATCGTAGCTGAAATTCTGGTATTCATATCACATATGTCCTAAGAGATTTCGAGACACCGATCTTTGAATTTGCACATAATGACAAGGTAATTAATAAACACAATTCAGAAAAGTAAAGATCACACAAAATTGTTAACCCAGTTCGGTGTACAACAACGCCTACTCAGAGAGCTGCCAAGCTAGGGACAAAGTTAACTAGATAGTATCAATTCGTAGATCCACAACAAACTTTAAACTAGTTTACAATCTACTCACTTAATCACTACATGTGCTTAACTTCTACCTAAGACTCACCTAGGTATGAGACCCTTCTAAAATCCCTTTCAATTACAGAACAATTCTAAACACTTAGAACAAAAACAAAAGTCACACTTCAAAGACACACAATCATTCACTGCTTAAAAGCTTTGGAATGACTGACATAACTTACAACTCAAAGACACATTCCTACTCTTTCATCAAGATGATAATCGAGAGGCTCACAATAAATACACAAACCCTAATAAAAATACACAGTAAGTTCCACACTTGTACTAGGGTTGAAGCCTTCTTTTTATAACCTTCAATGAACTGGATTTGGGTTTCATAAATGCAGGTGGATATGAAAGAGGTGCTGCATAATTATCTCCTCAAAGATATGATGACATCAATCATTAATTTCCTAAATTATCTCCATAATTAGAAATTAAGAATACTCATTGAATTCAACTTGAATCTTTTTAATCTATAAACTGTGCGCCACATAAGATAGCGTAATATTTCCATAATATTCTACACTTGTAACAAACTAAAATATCCAAAAGTTCAGATGTACAAAATCATGATATGACTACTATTGACCCAATAGAATCCACTACTAGGATTTCATCTACTATGATCGCAGCCAAAGTCTTCTCAAGTTATCTGATCTTCACTCGATCACTTGAGGAACCAACCAATTCTAAACATAATTATTTTTTCAGAGATTACATGAGTGCTTCTTATCAAGCAGATTACTCCTAATTTAAGTACATATTGTTTGACACAATGTTGAGCAACAACTCTTGTGTTTTACATATTTCTACAAATATGAATATAATCTAAGTTAAGTGCAGCATCGTAGTCTTCTTGTCTTCATATTCATTGCTGAGCAAGCTATGAGCAACAACTCCTTGCTTCTTCATAATTATGCCAAGATGTATATGATTGGTAGTTTGAATAACATCTTGTAGAATTATTTATCTTCATCTTCTTTCTTCTTTAAACAAGATATGAGCAACAACTTCTTGTTTTTCATAATTCTTCCAAGATGTATATGATTGGTAGTTTGAATAACATCTTGTAGAATTCTTCATCATCATCTCTTTTGATTAGCTTCAACATATTCATCAAAACTGTTGTTTTTGTATTTGTTATAGTGGTTGATAACCTTTTTGGTTGTGTTCCAATAATGACAGCCTTTTTAACATTGAACACCAACAATATTTTAAACATATAATTCTTTTCTCTTATAGCCAAGCAAAATAGAGTCGTTGGCTATTTGAAAAAGAGTCATTACAAAAAGTACTGCTACGTACTCATCTCTTCCACAATTCAAGCTAGTGGAGAGGTAGTGGAATAAGGTTTTTCCATACTGTGTACTATTGTACCATGTTACTGTTATATTCTTTCCTTTTGCACTTTAGAGACTTCTGCGAGCATGAGTTTAGAAGCGGGAACATAACATAAGGTCTCCAGAACTTCAAGTCTTCAGAGCCTTCATCACTTGGTCGTAAGAACCCTTATAGAGAACCTTGGACTAGAAGAGCTTCAAGTGTTCAGAGTCTTAAGAGCTACGTCTTTAGAGTCTTCAGAACTTGGTCTTGAGAACCCGCTGTATAGAACCTTGGATCTTTTAGAACTTCAAGTATTTGGAATCTTTAGAACTTTCGTCTTTATAATATTTAGCACTTGGTTCTTTAAGAATCCTTGTCTTTAGAACCTTGTTATTAGAAACACAAAGTCTTTAGCATCTGGACTTCAGTTAGAAACACTGTCTTCAAATATTTTAACTTTTTCTTATTTAAAACAAGTTGTCTTTTAGAAACCTGATTCTTCAGCATTTGAACAAGTGACAACTTTTGTCTTTAGATCTTCTGACTGTTTCCTTATAATAAGTTGTCTTTAGAAGTTTGAGTCTTCAACATATAGACGTAAGTAACAACTTATGTCTTCAAATCTTCTGACTGGTTTCTTTATACAAATATCAGGGCTTACACTTTAGAACATTATGGAGTGTCTTGCTATTGTTCAGCAGAACTTATGTAGCGCAGAAGCGGGACTAATTCTTTTCTAATGTCTTGGCCACACCATCCATTAGAAGCAGAACATGTTTGTTAAGTACTTCAACAATAACAAACATTAGTACACCAAAATTCTCCATAAAATCATACTCATTTGTTATCATCAAAACTCAGAGATGATATTGCAGAACCAAATCTTGTTCTTACATAAGTTAACTAGATAGTATCAGTCCGTAGACCCACAACAAACTTTCATCTAGTTTACAATCTACTCACTTAATCACTACTCGTGCTTAACTTCTACCTATGACTCGCCTAGGTATGAGACCCTTCTCAAATACCTTCCAATCACAGAACAATGACTGAACAAATTTAAACACTTAGAACAAAAACAGAAGTCACGCTTCAAAGACACACAATCATTCACTTCTTAAAAGATCTGGAATGACTGACAGAAATTACAACTCAAAAACACATTCCTACTCTTTCATCAAGATGATAATCGAGAGGCTCATAATAAACATACAAACCCTAATAAAAATACACAGTAAGTTCCTCACTTATACTAGGTTTGAAGCCTTATTTTTATAACCTTCAATGAACTGGATTTGGGCTTCATAAATGTAGCTGGATATGAAAGAGGTGCTGCAGAATTATCTCCTAAAAGATAGAACATCAATCATTAGTTTCCTAAATTATATCCAAAATTAGAAACTAAGAATACTCCTTGAATTCAGCTTGAATATTTTTAATCTCCAAATTGTGCGCCACATTGGATAGCATAATATTTCCAGAGTATTTTGCACCTGTAACAAACTAAATTATCCAACATGCTAGTTGTATAAAATCACGATGTCGAGAGAAGCTGCATAAAACATCTTCTTTCAACATGTTTCTTCTAAGTTTGTTTGACCAAATATAATGCCAATCATAAAACTAGAGAATTAACTGTAGCTTTTGAATTGGTGATATGTGTTGATGCCTGGTGATAAGGAAAATATGTAAAATATTGAATCTATCTTGTGGGTGTTTTGTTGTTTGTTTTGGGGAGGTTGAGATCCAAATAGGCGAGTCTTAGATCTAATCAATAGAGGGAATTCTCGAACTCGAAAAACTCGAAAAAATCCCAAAAAGGCGAAAAGTAGTAAATATCAGAATCGAAGCGGCACGATTAAGCCATGCTGGAAATCGGTGACGGTGGGGTTACGATGTGCGACGGTGATCGCTTGAGTTCGATCGTGCAACGTGATTGATTACATTGAATTACCTAAATGCATTTGTGATTGATTATTGTTATGAATTATTTTATGTGATTGATGAATAATATTATCGAGTTATCCCCATTATTTCATGCATCATTAACATTTATGAACGTATTATCACCCCTGTTTGTTTTTGGTGTTGGCTTTATGCCTACGGTGTAGATACACATGTAGAGATTGAGAAGCCTTAGATGCTTCTTGGTTGGGAGATGGCTAGTTGCCTTCTTCATTTTTTTTCTCAACATTGTTTAGTTACATTCTATCGCTCTAATAGTGTAACACTTGGGTTGAGATCGTTTGTTTATTGTATTCTACGAGTGGGCAAGTTTACCTAAACATATGTCTTATGTGTTGAAGTACATTTTTTTAGGAGACAATGAAGTTGAGTTTTTTTATTATTTAATTTCCGCTACTATTAATCATAATTTTGAGGAAGATGTTTTATGAAGAGAAAATGTGACACCCATTTTGAGAAAATCACTCTGATGACTTTATAAATTGAATTCTGGGGTTTAGGGTGTTACATTAGTTGCATCCAAATCTGGTCAAGACTCCTCAGATAGTTGTATTTGTCATGTTTCCTCTGATTGAACCTCATATTCAACCTCCAATTTTGCAACCTGGATCCTTCCATGGCTTCCAATAGATGCAAGCTAATCTTGTATTTCAAGGCTATAATGAATTGCTTGCTTCGCCTCGAAGAAAACCTCCATAATTCTCCTCTGTGAGGAAATGTCATTTAAGAGGTTTTATCAAGGAAAACTCAAATAGACGTCCCCAAGATAACCCAGACAAAGAAAAATAAAGCTCCTAAGTCTAAGAATAAGTAAGAGAGCAAGAAGCACCAAAGTCCTCCCCAAAGTCCCAAGAGAGATCGACGCAGTCATGCTCCTACCCCAGATCAGGAAGAAAATCAATCATCGTGGAATCAACTGAAGCATTTTCTGTGCACCAGGATTTTGGACAACAAAATACCAAAATCTAAGGAGAAGCCTCCTAAGCCGGGGTAGTACAATGGAAAGAGAGATCCAGACGAACATGTGCAACTCGTCAATGATCGAATGGATTACTTCATTGTTGGCAAAGCCTCCGAATGCAAGTTGTTTGCATTAACTCTGGTCGTCCCGACTAGGCTTTGGTTTAATGGCCTACCATATGGGAGCATTGAATCATGGTCAAATTTTTGCGAATGGTTCTTCGTGCATTTTATTTCCTGGAAAAAATAGTATGTGATGGTAGCTGCTTTGAGCGGGATCGTCCAAGGGAAGAAGAAGAGTCTATAATATTATATCAATCAATTTACCCAAGTTACTACTGAAGTAGAAGAAGTTGGAGAAGGCATTAAGTGTTGGATCTTCAAAAATGATCTTTTATGCGACCATCATTTCAGGTGGAAGATAGGAAGGAAAAATGTCTGAACTACCCAAGAGATATTGAGCATGGTTAAGTCTTACATAATGCTCGAATAGAAATCGAACACCCGCTTTGATAATCCCATCTTCGCTAACACCAACTCCAGCTGCCCAATAGTGAAGGAGTCTAACTGGTGGAAAGACGACTCAGACCAATGTATGCAGGATCTATACGAGAACTACAACTGATTAATGCATCTCGGGAGAAGATATACCAAGACTATACCAACACGAAATTTTGGAAAGAAGGGACAAGTCGAAGTATTTCCTCTTTCATAAAGGTCATGGCCATAACACTAACGACTACATCCACCTAAAATATGACATTGAAGGACTAATTAAGAGAGGTCAGTTAACCGATTGCGTGAAAGAGGGCAAAAGAGAAAGAGAGCAATCACCAAGGGAAATCACCCTTGAAAACTACTGGGGTAAGGACCAATGGAGAGAACAAAGAATCCAATAAGGGTAAACACTCATATATCACAATCATCTCTAGAGGAGTGCCCTGAGAAAACCTTTATTATAAGGGAAACATGAAGAGAAATATCGTTGAGATGTTGTCTGTGCATAAAAATGACGGTGAGACATCAATGAAGATCCATGACCGGCCTATGCTAGCATTTCGAGACTCTAAGAAGGTGGGGGTGTTCCTAAAAAAATCTTCCTCTTAGTGATTACAACCACCATCGGATAATTAGATGTCTCTTGAATCCTAATCAACGAAGGCAACTATTGTGATATCATATATTCAGAGTTATTTGAAAAATGAGCCTTGAAAGAGGAAGCTTATGGCCGTATGAGGGCTCGGACTTACAGGCATTTAATGGGACGACCACCCGTCTATGGGGGTATATCAAGATGATGTTATTAGTAGGAGAAGGAAAGGACATCTGAACAATCAATTTATAACTCCTTGTCGTCCCTTACAGAAGTGTCTACAATAGCATTCTGGGCAGACCCTTCGCAACCACGTTTGACGTTGTAGTCTTGTCGGTCCACCTCAAGCTAAAGTACCATAATCTTTAGGGGGAACCAGTCATCAACAATGTTGTTCTTAAAGGGGGAAAATAATATTTCAAGCGCTCCAGTGAGATCAAGAAGAGGACGTAGCCATGGAAATCGACTTGGCGTCCTTGGTTGGTCAGCTCCGAAGCATGAATATTCACCCATCAAGACGTGGCTGGACGTATAATAGCAAACAAGAATAAACGGAGGCTATCCCACTTGGTTATGTTTTTTTTCATTTGCGTTTAAAAATATATATGTACTGTCATCCTCCTTGTATATATAAGCAGTTTTCAGTTATGAATGAAATACTACAAATTCTAAAATATTTGTCTCTTTGAGATTGTTCACAGCAACATCGAGTCCATGATACAGCCGACAAGATCGAGACTCAGTGCAAAAAAATTCAAGGGTGTTTTCGCAAACGCCTCACCCGTGCGAATTCAGCAATCAACTCCCCCCAACGCAAAACACACACAAAGAAAGTCAATGGTGTTGTCGCAAACATCTCGCGCATGTGACTACACAATCAAATCTTCACAATCAAGAGTTTTATCGCAAATGTGCAACTACAACAATCAATTCTCCACAGAAAATAACGGTCCACCCCTCTGTCATACGGTAGTATTTAGCCATCGTTAAGACCGTCATGGAAAAATTCAATAAGGTAGTAGCCAACACTTCTCCATAAAGTGTAATTTAAAGACAATCATTTTATCCAAACTTGCTATTTCTAAGACAAAGAATTTCAACAAAATTATAACCTACGAGGCTTTAACCACCCCTAATGTTACTCGCATAGTAGATTTTATAGAAAAAATAAAAAGAGGGTACAATCAATGAGTTTGATGACATTAATGATGAGATACATCTTAATAAGGGAGGATAACAAAAAAGAATAAAATGATAATGAGATACATTTTGACAAAAGGGAAAAAAGAGCAAAAACAAAACTAATTTAAAAATATTTCTTTAAAGTAAACCGATTACAATACAGTTCATAATATAAACTAATTTTACTAATAATAAAACTTTTTTATAACATTAATATTAAAATTTTGAATTGAAAGTATTATAGAGAAATAGAAAATAAATGAGTAAAAAGTTGTGTCGTTATTTTTTTTAAATGACAAATCAATTCTTTTAAATTAAATTGATACTATTCTAACAACTAATTAATCTTTTTATTGTCATATTTATAAATAAAAAAACTAAACTATTAATATAGTTAAAAATTAGAAAAATTCCTACGAATTTATGTTTGTATCTTCATATAATCAAAACTAATACTCCTTTCATAATGATTTAGAAGTAAATTTTATTTTGTAAATTAATTGAATAATTAATATATCTGATTTATATATAAATTAAATATATTAATTATTCAATAAATTTAAAAAAAATATAATTTCCTTACAAAATATTACGGATGAAGTATAACAGAAAATTATGGATCTCCTCAATCGAGCAAAATGGTTCAATTTTGATACTGTGTAAGAAATGGTGACCAACAAATATTATGAGTGGTAGATTAAGGGTTGGAAGATTAAAAATTGAGGGCTCTTGAATAATCCAATTGGAAAGTAAGACAAGAAAATGATCGTGACCTTAAGTGGCATCTTTGTTTTTTCAATACGAAGAAAAATCAATATTAAGAAACTATGGTATAAATTTGGAGAATATAATTTGTTTATAATTTTATTATTGTTTAAAGTTATTGTAACACATTTTGATTATTTAAATAGTGGCATTGTTTGTTCTATTGTTGAACGCATATTATATCTACCGACAAACGTGTCAGTATGAATGGGGATTTGTAATCCTTACGTCCATGTGAATGGAGAAATTGTCAATATATCTCCCTTCTATTTTATTCTTTCCGAAATTGCATTTTATATCTACCCACTCCCGTCAAAACAAAATAAAAATCTACCCACATTTTATACAAGCTGTTTTATTTATAATTTTCACATTAATAAAGTTGTTATAATTTTCATATTAATATGAGAAACTTAATAGGGCATTGAGCAATAAATTATCGAGGTTAAAGTTTTCCGATGCGAATGTCAAAATGGTAATTAGAGTGGACTTTTCTAATCAGCATCCTATTTTGATTGTCTCATTTGATACTTTTTATTTTGTGGCACTTCGACAATTTAAATTTGAAATTGCATAACGGTTTGATAATTTGTATTATGAGATTATACAAGTTGTTTGAAAGAATGTAATATGTACTTGCTAAAAGTATAAAGAAGATAATTTCTAGTGATTAAGCGTTGCTAGAATTTTTAAGATATATTGTAGGGTTAAGAGAAAATGTATGTAGGAGTGATTTGTAGATGTGGTTTTCTCTATGAGAATCAAGATTATCTTTTTTAACTTTAATATTGAGGTATTTATAGTGGTGTTGGACTTGGATCCTAGATCCTGTGAAAATAGCAATCATCATTGATATGATGTGAGAATAGACTATTAATCTATTATTTATTGATGGATTCACCCTCCCCCATTGCAATAATCTCAAATTCAGGTTGCAAAAATTGCAATTGCACCCGTTTCACCTTCGTGGAACCTTGATACTTTCTTTGCATCGCCTCCCAAATATCTCTTGTAGTGTTATAGAGCAAGATTGTCTCAAGAATTGTTCTATCAATTAATTGGAAAAGATGATTCTTGACCTTCAAATTGTGCAATTTGTTCTCATCTTCCACTTTTCTTTGCTTCGGCTTGGCATCAACTTGGGCGGTAATGATGCATGTTTCAATCAAACTGCAATACTCCTTTAATCGGAGAAGATTTTCCATTAGCATCGAACAATGTTCGTAACATCCGTCAAATTTGGATATAGATGGTTGGATAAAATTTGAAGATTCCACCATTGAATCTATTGAGACGACAATGGAATGAGGAAGATGATCAGAAAAAAAGTGTAAGCGATGAAGAACGGTTGCAACGGACGTAACAGAAAGAGAAACAACAATTTTTTAAGTTCGAGGCCTTTGGATCTGGATCCCGCTGATACCACTTGTTGTGTAATTGTGATCCATTGATTATTACTTTCACAATAGTTTGTCTTACTGTCATACCCTAAATTTGCCCTATCAATTTGATAGTCATATTATTACTGTGTTTCTAATTATTTGTCACAATATTTAAATTTGTTTGTTTGAGTATTATTTTATAGGGGGATTTAAATGTTAAAAAGGGGTGTGTTACTTTAATGGACCATCAAAATCGAATGGCCCACTAAGAATTTTTTTGGTCCGGGTATAGATAATAAGGAGGGGGTACACGTTTTTTGAAACAATTGGGCCATGTCATGTTTTTGGGAAACCCACATAATTTATTTTTCAGGTCCATTAAAATTTGTTTTGGTTCATGATAAGAAATAAATACGGGGTGTGTTTAAGCCCATTAAGAGTTTTACTTGGATCAGGAGGTGGTGCATCTTTTTTGGTACAAGGGCCTAGCTTATGTCTTTTGCATGGTCTAATAAGGGGGTCCAGGGCCCATTTTATATGGTTCAAAAGTGAGGAGAAGTGTGTTTTTGGGATGACCCATTAAGATTATTTTTTTTAGGGCCCAATAGCTGGATAATGTTAGCCTATTTCAAAATTTTTGGGGACCTTTTTTTTAAATCACTATTAATTAAAAAAAACTGTTTATTTATTTTTATAGGTTTTATTAATTACCGTTACAATTAATCATTAATTTTATTATTATTTTTAAGATATTTATCAGTTATCATTATTTGCTTTGAATGATTGACCAAGTCAACCAAATTAGGGTTTCAACCGTAATCCCGGCGGCCTTTTCCCGCAATCCAAGCTCAGCCCAAAATTTTGGAGAACATTTACTGTTCAAATCAAGAAAGAGAAACGCTTTCTTTAAGGCTAAAAAAAAATAATGTTCAAATCAAAATAGAATCAAATCTTTTACACATTGAATTGTCCGGAAACTTTACAAATGTAATCAAATCAAACTTAATACAATGTTGAATCAAATCGTAACTAAATCAAAACTTATTATAAAGATTCATACCAAATCAAAAGCAAATCTATAAATCCCTAATTCACTAATCAACCCTAAATCAAATCTCTTTGTAACAACAAATCAACAAACAATTTCCTAAATTGCTCTAACCTAAACGCTATAAAAGCCTAAGAATTCTAAGAGAAAGGGGAGAATTTGACAGAGATCGAAGAAGAAAAAGCTTGAGAGAAGAAAGAGATTCGAGCACCGTCACTGTAAGCTTTTGCACATCGCCACTCCGTATAAGCTTAGGGTTTCAACATCTGAAATCCTAGCACTTCTCTGTCGCGTCGTCTCTACTTCCATCATCACTTGCATCCAATACCTACAAAGAAAACGAAAGAGATCAATGAAGGGCTCGCTCATCAAAACAAAAACAATCACGATTGGAGGTAACAAAACTTAGCTTTTGCGTTTTATTTGATTACCGTCATGATCGGGGTTTTGTTGGGGTAAATTGAGGTTGGTTTGGTTTTTAATTTGGGGAAAGAGGGACAATCGCCACCAATTAGGGTTTTGAGAAACAACTGTGATTAAGGCTTCTGTGTTGTTGTTAGAAAAGAGAGAATAAAGAAACGAGAGGAAGAAGAGATGAAAATGATCAATTGAAACAAAAACATAAAATATAATGTATCGTAAACTTGTGTGTTGTACCCTATCGCGCACCCTCAACACCTATCGCGTGATCATAATCTAACGTCCCTAAAATGTGCATCCATTGTAACCAGGTATTTGCAATCTTGGGCCTAATCCCATAACTAGTCACGCCCCCTGTTTGTTTGTTTTGCTATTGCGTTAAGAAATCACACCCCCTGCGCCATTGGGCCTAGTTCAGTATCTGAACTTGGGCCCTTGCGAACTAAACCTCAATATTTTACTTATGCAATAACTACCTCCCCCCTGCGTTTGTGCATGAATTCAACATCTGAATTTAGGGCCCTACTACCTATACCCCTCTTTTTTGCTAGCCCAACACAATACACACCCCCTGCATTTTTTTAATTTCTTTTATTATTTATAATTGTTATAATTTTTATAAATTCTAATATATTTACTATTATTGTAAAATCAAAATATTTATTTTTCTAATTCATCCAAATATTTATTTATTATATTAAAATTATTTTAATCATGCATTAATAAGATGTTTTTATATATTAATACATTAAAAAATATTTAACCAACACTAAACTCTTTTTATTAAATAAATTAAACTCTAAATCATTTTTTTCAAAAAGCATTATGAAGATATTTTAATCGACTACGAACTTTGTCTAACAACTCCGATATTCACACACTCAGACTAAGTACAAGGGGAATTCAATTATCTTCATAATCCATCAAAAACACCAACCAACTACGAACTACGAATCTGGACTCTGATTCCTCATAAGAGGATACGTAGGCATACGACTAAAATCACGGCGAGTTCCCCTAATAAAAATTAAAACCCTATTTCTTAAAGATCGCATTTCTTAACCCTAGTATCCTTGTGAACAAGGTAGATGAGGGGTTCCTAACACCTTCCCTTCGTCTAAGAACGAGTCCAACAACTTAGAATCTATGACCACATTAGGGTTATCTTTTATATTCCCTTCTCAAAGATAAAAAATTAAGGGTGGCGACTCTCAATTTTAAATCGATTACAACAACTGACGACTCTGCTGGGGACTCAGCCCTAGGGTTTATAAGCCTCTCTCTTATGTTTAGGGTTTTTGTTTGGCTTTTTTTACTGCTTTCAATATTTACTTTTATCTATCCATTTGTTGTATTTATTATTTTGGTTTATTTGTTTTATCATATTATATTCATGTGATGTTGGGTTTTTCATTTATTTAAAAAATATATATATTTTCAAAACCCTTAGAAAGAAGGTTTGTCTATTAGCCAAGGGGATACATCATCCCTATGAGTTTATGTGACGACTTCGCCTAGAGTCGGTGGGATTCTGCTAAAGAAATACGTCTCAAGAGACATCCTCTTAGGGGGTAGAACTTTGTAATAAAACCTATGACTCTTTATACAATCCTTAAACCAGACTCATGGTGAGACCTTTCATGACCTAGAGACGAAAGTTTCGGTCTGCAAAGAGGGTCCACTTAAGGAGGCCCTTGTGCCTTTCCCTCTAGTGTTATTCATGATACCCTTAAGGAAGCCACCTTTTTAGGAGAGTAGAATATCCGTAGGCCAAATCTAGGAGCCTACCTTCTAACGATACCTTTCATGAAATCTTGTCATTAAGCCATGCAATCATGCATTTCATATATTCATTACCATCCATTTCTTTTTTGTTTGTCTTATTCACAGGGTCAAAAAATTAATTAAAGGTTTTTGGTGAAGTGTCCTAAAAATGAATACCAAAGGGACAACTTATCCGTATCAGTGCCATCAAGCCAATATGTCGAAAATCAAGGCTATAAAAGGGAAATTGTCTGAAAGGGCTCTGAAGATGTTCACTTGTTGCTATGGGGATACCCCTGACTTAACAAAAGTAGAGGTACAATTGGATGATATTTCTACCCTAACTCAGTTCTACGACCCTCCATTGAGGACACTTCACCTTCAAGACTTTCAGCTAGCGCCGACTCTGGAAGAATTTCATAGACTGTTGAACTTCTCTAAAGAGAAAGCTTATGTGGGAATCGGGCAGACTGTTGACGTCAAAATCTTGGAAGAGGGTTTAGCGATATCTTTTTAGAACATAGTTTGATTCCACAACCCTCATAAGATTTTTGATGATAACAAACACAAAGAACAAATATGCACTCTAATTTGTGTTTTATGTTGGACAGAAGTTCTGACTGAAACGACATCAGAAGTTAAGCCACAGAGGCATTCAAGCTGAGTAATCAGAATGTTCTGAAGTATGATGATCACAATTTGCGTTAAAGAGAAAGATATCCTGATTTGAACGGAAGTCCAACACGCTAACTGAATCTTCGTTTCTGGCTTCCCAAGTTCTGAAGTAAAGCAGCATGCAAGATTCCTAAGTTCTGAAGCGTTACTTTTCCATTAAGGCAGTATCATGTGCAACGACTTCATTCAGACAAGGACCTTCTTAGTATGGAAGTGATTAAGTGACCATTATCATGTTTGCATTTGGACAGATTTGTCATGCCTATATAAACAAGTTCAAAGGGTAAATTGTTTACGATTTTCACACGAATGCTCCATACAATCTCAAAAAAAGGCTGCAAAAATTCATATTCATTCTACATTCATTTGTGCAATACATCATAGTAGTGATACAGTTTTTGTAACGAAAAACAAACAGTACACAGTAAACCTTTCTTTTGATTAAGTTATTTTCCTTGAGATAAACTACTTTGTGGTTGTACTCAAGAAGACTTTGGCGGTTATCAAAGTAGAATTGTAATCAGTTTGATTAGTGAATTAAGTCCTCGTTGGAGAGAGGAGAAATCACCTTGGAGGGTGGACTGGAGTAGTTAAGATCAAGCGAACCAGGATAAAAAATATCGTGTCTATGTTTTTTATTTTTAAAGTTTCAATTCAACCCCCCCCCCCCCCCCCCCCCCCCCCCCCCCCCCCCCCCCCCGCTTCTTGTGTTTTCACTTCTTCAATTGGCATCAGAGCGCCTGGTTCTGAGTTCATACACTTAACCCGTGTCAGTACAAGATCCAGGCTTTAGTAAAACACTATGGTGGGACAAAGCCAAAACATCAGCAATGACTATCACGATGACAAGGACAGAATCAGCGGTAAACCTCCAGTCTTTGATGGAGAAAATTTTGACTACTGGAAAGACAGAATTGAGAGCTTCTTTCTGGCTCATGATGCTGACTTATGGGAAATGGTAATTGATGGATACATGTATCCAGTGGATGAAAGTGGTCAGAAGATAGACAGAAAAAGATGTCTGACCAACAAAAGCATGATTTCTGAAACCATCATAAGGCCAGGACAATTCTTCTCAGTGCCATATCATACTCAGAGTATGAGAAGATCTCAAACAGAGAGACAACCAAAAACATGTTTGACTCTCTGAGAATGACGCATGAAGGAAACATACAAGTTAAATAAACCAAGGCCCTTGCGCTCATTCAGAAATACGAAGCTTTCAAGATGGAGGATAGTGAATCCATAAAAGCGATGTTCTCAAGATTCCAGATTCTAGTTGTTGGGCTGAGAGTTCTTGACAAAGGGTATTCTACTACTGATCACGTAAAGAAGATCATTAGAAGTTTACCAAAGCAATCGAGGCTAATGGTCACTGCTCTTAAGCTGGCTAAAGATCTCAACAAGATATCTCTGGAGGAACTTGTTAGCTCCCTCAGAAGCCATGAGATAGAATTAGAAGATGACGAGCCTCAGAATCAGGTAAGCCTTTAGCATTAAAATCTAACAAAAAACTTGATTCTATGGTTTTGCAGGCTATGGAAGAAACCCTCTGATGGATCCTCATCAGAAGAAGACGAATTGTATCTTCTCTCTAGAAAGGTCAATCAGCTGTGGAAGCAAAGGCAAAGAAAATTCAGAAACTCCAGAAGATCAGGGAATCAGAATGAATCCTCCTCCAGATACAGAAAGTCTGAGCCCTCCTCTGGACACAGAAGGTCTGAAGCTGCGTCTGGTCACAGAAAGTCAAACACTGAGAAATCATCTACTCTGAGTGCAATGAATAGGGGCACTACAAAAGTGATTGTCCAAGGCTTCATAAGGAGAAGCCCAAAAAGAAGTTCTTCAAGGAGAGAAGAAAAGTCTCATGGCAACATGGGATGATTCATATAATTTTGACGCAGACTCAGAATCAAATGATGAAAGAGCCAACATTGCTCTTATGGAAATGTGACAAAAGACAGCGAAGCATCTGGGTCAGACTCAGAATCAGACACAGAAGAGGTATTTCTTGACTTCACTGTTAATTTTACCAAAGCTGAACTAGGAGAAAGTCTGAGTGAAATTCTGGAAAGGTATCAGCAGCTCAGAGTCAAATTCAAGAACCTGGAAAAGGATCTTGCTTCTGACTCTGAAGAAACTGAGAGTCTTAGATTATAAAATTCTGAGTTAAAAGAAAAGATTTCAAAACTAGAAAATGATTTACAAAACTCTCAGAAAGAAATAATCTCATAGGCTCCCAACAGTGTTGATAAAATCATAAAAGAATATGATCACAACTTTCAGAAGTTTTTGGCTAAAAACATAGATAGAAGCAAGATGGCTTCAATGATCTATGGAGTTAGAAGAAATGGCAGAAAAGGAATAGGATACCAAGGTAAGGTATCTCCACATAAGAAAGTCATGGACCTAGTAATTAAACGCACACCACTAAAATCTCACTTCACTTATAGGCACACACATGATCTGAAATACACTAGCAATGATTATTCTGCCAAACCAAAATTCAAACAGAATTTTGGTAAAACTAACAAACCAGGACCCAAAAAGATATGGGTACCTAAGGACAAAATTATATATGTAGAAGATATCTTTAGAAGCAAGGCTAAAACACCAGTCATGGCACCTGGACTCTGGATGCTCTCGACATATGACGGGAAGAAAGCATATGTTCCAAAGCTTGGAACTTAAACCTGGAGGCTACGTGGGTTTTAGAGGCAATGAAAGAGGGAAGATCATTGGCTCTGGAACATTAGGTAATGGTAACCTTCCTTCTATTAATAATATGCTGTTAGTTAATGGATTGATTCATAACCTGTTATCCATAAGTCAATTAAGTGATAACGGTTATGATATAATCTTTAATCAAAATTCATGCAAAGCTGTTAGTCAGAAAGATGGAACTATCTTGTTTAATGGAAAGAGGAAAAACAACATTTATAAGATAAAACTTTATGAACTAAAGAGTCGGAATGTAAAATGTCTTCTTTCTGTTAACAACGAGCAATGGGTCTGGAACAGTATATTTGGGCATGTTAGTATGACAAGAATATCTCAGATTAACAAACTCAATCTGGTCAGAGGACTTCCTAATCTGAAGTTCAGCTCAGATGCTCTGTGTGAAGCATGTCAGAAAGGAAAATTTGCAAAACCTGCTTTTAAAGCTAAAAATGTTGTCTCCACCTCTAGGCCATTAGAACTTCTGCACATAAATTATTTTGGACCAGTGAAAACTGCGTCTGTTAGTGGCAGGAAGTATGAGTTAGTGATCGTAGATGACTATAGCGGATGGACATGGGTAAAGTTCTTAAGACACAAGGACGAGTCACATTTTGTGTTTGTTGCTTTCTGTAACCAAGTTCAGAATGAAAAGGATCTTAGAATTGTCAAAGTCAGAATTGATCATGATGGAGAGTTTGAAAACAAAAAATTTGAAATATTTTTCAATGAAAAAGGCATTTCGCATGACTTCTCTTGTCCTAGAACTCTCCAACAAAATGGAGTTGTAGAACGAAAGAACAGAACATTCCAAGAAATGGTCAGAACCATGATCAATGAGACTAACATTGCTAAGATCTTTTGGGTAGAAGCAATTAACACAACGTGTTACATTCAGAATAGAATCTCTATAAGACCTATTCTGGAAAAGACTTTATATGAATTGTGGAAGAACTGAAAGCCCAACATTTCTTATTTTCATCCCTTTGGATGTAAATGTTTTATTCTGAATACTAAAGATCATCTGAACAAGTTTGACTCTAAAGCACAGAAGTGTATTATGTTAGGATACTCTGGATGTTCAAGAGGTTACAGAGTATTCAATACAGAAACACAGATTATTGAAGAGTCAATAAGTGTTAGATTTGATGATAAGCTTGACCCTCAAAAGTCAAAGCAGAATGAATCTTTTGCAGATATAGAAGTTGAATTCACAGGTGCTGAAGGAAACTCATCAGAAGTTACCAACAAAGTTGCTCCAACAACGTCAGAAGTAAATGTCACAAGCATTCCAGTACCTTTTGTTGATCAACTCCAGAAAAGGTTATCCAGAAGCAGCATAGCTCACCCTGAAGATAAGATTCTGGGAAAGAAGGATGATCCAATCAGAACAAGATCAACATTCAGAAACTCTAAAGAATCCCTCACGGGATTGGTATCTCTGATTGAACCAACAACAATTGATGAAGCTCTTATGGACAACGAATGGATTCTGGAAATGCAGGAGGAGTTAAACTAATTCACCAGAAATGATGTATGGGATCTGGTTCCCAAACCAAAAGCATTCAACATCATTGGAAAAAAGTGGGTGTTCAGAAACAAACTGAATGAGCAATGAGAAATCATCAGAAACAAGGCACGACTAGTTGCACAAGGTTATAGTCAGCAAGAGGGGATATGCTATACAGAAACCTTTACTCCAATCGCCAGGTTAGAATCTATCATACTCTTAATCTCTTTTGATGTAAACAATGGCATCACTCTGTATCAGATGGGTGTCAGAAGCGCATTCTTAAATGGTTACATTGATAAAAAGGTATATATGCAACAATCCCTTGGATTTGAAAATTTCAAACACCCAGAATATGTTTTCAAACTAAAGAAGTCACTTTATGGTCTGAAACAAGCTCCCAGAACTTGGTATGAAAGACTAAGTAACTTTTTGTTATAAAATGAATTTACCAGAGGGAAAGTGGATACAACCCTGTTTTGTAAGACATTTAAGAATGACATGTTAGTTTGTCAGATTTACGTAGATGATATTATATTTGGATCTACTAAACCTTCTCTGGGAAGAGAATTTGCTAAGTGCATGCAGGCAGAGTTTGAGATGAGCTTGATGGGAGAACTTAAATTCTTTCTGGGAATTCAAATCAATCAAACTCCAGAAGGAACTTACATTCACCAGAGCAAATACGTCAGAGAACTTCTGAAGAAATTTGACTTCTCAGAATGTAAGCCATCAAAGACTCCAATGCATCCCAGGTGCATTCTGGAAAAGGAAGAGGTAAGTAAAAAGGTAGAGCAGAAAATCTACATAGGTATGATTGGTTCTCTCCTTTATTTAACAGCTTCAAGACCTGATATTTTATTCAGCATCTATTTATGTGCTAGATTCCAATCAGATCCTAGAGAATCTCACTTAACAACAGTTAAGCGAATTTTCAAGTATCTGAAAGGTACTACTAACCTGGGCTTGTTTTATAGAAAATACAATGAATACAACTTAGTAGGATATTGTGATGCTGACTTTGCTGGAGACAGAGTAGAACGTAAAAGTACTTCTAGAAGCTGCCAGTTTCTGGGAGACAATCTGATCTCATGGACCAGCAAGAGGCAGTCCATAATTGCATTATCAACAGCAGAAGATGAATACATTACAGCTACAGGATGTAGCACACAGATGCTCTTAATGAAAAGTTAGCTTGAAGACTTCAACATATTTGAGAGTAACATCCCTATTTTCTATAATAATACTTCTGCTATCTGTTTATCCAGAAATCCTATTTTGCATTCTAGGGCTAAGCATATAGAAATAAAACATCATTTTATTAGGGACTGTATTCAGAAAGGAATTCTCTATTTAAAATTTATTGACACATACCATCAATGGGCTGATGTGTTTACAAAACCCCTTTCTGAAGATAGATTTAATTTCATTTTGAAACATCTCAGCATGAAATTATGTCCAGAATAAGAAGTTTTATTTGCATATTCTAACCCTCAGAATTTTATTTTTTGTGAACATCTGATCAACTTGTCTTTAGAAGTTAGGAGTACAGTTGCTTCAGAATCTATCTATGAAGATCCGAACCATTCATTTCAAAGATAGAGGCGTGCAGTTCACACCAAGAAACATCTATCATCCTCTCACAAGCTACCTTCTGAGGCTGAACACGCATTCAAATTCTGAAGGATCTAAGGCTCTGATTGGATGCATTGAGACACATGTCAATGGTAAGTGTTCAGTATCTACACGTTATCCCCTAATTTCAGGTTTCATAATTTTAGTATAATCATTACTTATTTTCTCTTTCTTACTGATTAAGTTTTCAAAAGTGTTTTTAAACTCAATTTCACTATTTCATTCATTTCTTACTGCATCCATTATTTTCTCTCGCTCTCGTTTTTGCAAAAACCCCTTTTCTCAGTTTTCTTCAACAAATCTGTGTGAACAATGGCATCCTCATCAAGCATCAAAAATCTCAATAGTGCTCCTATTTATTCTTCAACAGAATAGTATGAGGAACCTATAAGAACGTTGCTCACACCAGTAGATAATCTTGAAGTTATATGAGAGTTGATCGTTGATTTTGAGAGTTTAAAGGAAAATGGGTTTGATTTGTATGAAGATGTGATGGCTCAGGGATGGAACATATACTTTGATCATCTGTTGGGTCCAGTATTTCCTATTATTGTTAAGGAATTCTGGATTCATGCTACTTCATCCAACCATCAGGTTACGTCATATGTTATGAGGAAGAAGATAGTGATTACAGAAGACTTGATTGGGAAACTTAATGGGTACAATGGCGGCAGAGTCAGATGCATTGACATGGCTGACAAGTGTTCTAACCTAAAATTTATTGCTAGGGTCATTTTCACTTCTGGACATCCATCCAGCAAGATAAGAGACTTGAAAGATTATTACAGAATCTGGGCCAGGATCATCCTGGGGTGCATAAATCACAGGAAGCCTACAAACTCTCCTGATTACATCAACATTGATCAGCAGTTTTTGTTGTACTTCATTGCAAAGAAGACCAAAATAAACCTTCCACACCTGTTCTTCAACCATCTGAGAACAAGTGTGAAGGAAACAAGGGAAGAAGAAAGAACAAAGAGGGATTGGATTCCTCTGGGAAGATTGATTTCAGACATTCTGACAGAAAACAGGCTGATAGAACATCTGACAGAGGCTCAGGAGATCAGCACTCTGGAAGCAAGTGCTGGGAAAACACTAAATGCCAAGAATCTGAAGAAAATGAAGATTATTGAAAGCATTAAGAAGGAACCAATAATTGCTTCTCATGAAGTCATCACGTCTATGAGAATCCCTCTGAAGGATTTTCCACTATTTTCTGAGATAGATGCTTCTCCAGAGATTATGGTCAAATACCTTGAAGCTTCTAAGGAAGATGGAACTACGATACGGTGGCAGAACCGACTGTTTTGGAAAATGGTGGTTTGCGTTTTGCATTTTGTATTCGCAAAATGTCGCGGTAAGCAAGAGTCACCACCGACTTTTATTTTATCCAACTGGAAAGGAAAAAAGCACAGAAAAATTCCCTTTTCGAGATTTTGAGTACGGGGGGTAGATTATAGAAAGGGAAGGTGTTAGCACATTTTCTATCCGTGGTTTTCCATGGGCTCTTAGGTACTAGCTCATCTTTTGAAAATTGCTTCCGTGTTTGTGTATTTTGAAAAGTTTTTATTTTACTCTGTTTTAACCCATGTATCAGTCCTCAAGAGTGTTACGAAGTATTTTTGAAAACTTTGTTTGAAAAGAGTGTAAGTGTGAAAAAGTTTTATTTGAGCAAGTACCTACTAGCATCTACCTACTAAAAAAAAAGATTGTTTCTGTTCTTGTTTCCTTTAGACAGCGCTATCCTACTATTGAGAAATAGGAAGCACCGTCGTTGGAGTTGTAAGGGTCAATTCGTAAGGGACGTACGATCACTAAAGCAATGTTAGGACGTCTTAGTAATAATCCTAATGTCTTAAGATCATATTCGAGGTAACCTTTCCGAGGCAACATTTCTGAACGGGACGTTTGATCTTTGTTTAGACAGAAGGGCGACCACTAAAACACCCTATACTTAATGACCGTTTACCGAAGGCAACCGAAGTGAGAGTATACCCTAAGAGTGCGCATGTGCGAGTGATTTGATTTCAAGTTATTATCTTTGCACATTTAGGGTTTGCTAGCCATTTTAAATTGTCATGTAATCTTGCCATACAATCCTATTAACATACATCTAGAAGTTAATGTTTGCGAAAATTAAAATGCGAGAAATAAAACTATGCTATTACAAGGCTTCGGGGAGGGGATTAATTACATAGCCAAAAACCCATAAAAATGATAAATAAAGAAAATCCTAATTAAACTATTACATATTGTAAGTAGTTACATTAATATTTGCAAAAAACAATAAGCGCGCGCGATGAATTGAAATGAGAGAATTAGGGTTTTGACCCCGACTAAACCTAATTAAAAGGAAAATCATTTTTTTGTGGTTTTTTGTGTTATTTTGAGAAAAATAGAGTTTAATTGAATAAATAAAGAAACCTAATTACTAATTAATTTAAGTTAAGAAAAATAATTAAGTTAACCTATTTTTTGTATTTTTATTTTATTGAGAAAAGAAATAAAAATTAAATCAAAAGCAACCCTAATTTTTCTAATTTGATTTTAATTATTTACAAAAAGTTAGAATTACCCTAAAATTAAATTAAAACTAATATTGAATTAAATTTGATAAAATAAAATAAAACCTAAATTCTAAATTGGTGAAATTGATTTTATGATTTTTTGTGAAAAAAGAAATTATTTTGTTAGAAAATAATTAAACAAAATAAATCAAAAGAAATAAAATAAATAAAAAGAAAGAAAGATGGGCCTGGTTGTTTCAGCAAGAAGGGGGGTGTTAATGGCAAATTCTAAGCCCAATAACACTTGGCTTGCTTTGACTTTCCAAATCATGTGCACGTGCTTGATTGGGGTGTATTGTGGACCCTCATGGAGAGGCCTTGGATTTAGCTTACTGGAGATCTAATAGCTGAAAGCTGATGACATATGGTGGACTTTGAGGGACGCCTGTACACCTGATCATGCAATGCAAAATAATATGGAATAATATGGGGACCTGGGGATCAAACCCAGGCCCTTAGGCGTTATCACAATGCATGATGACCATCTGAGCTGGCTTGGCTTTTTGTATGAATAATAATAAATGAATATTATATGACAAAACAAAATGGTTGAATTCAAAAATGCGCGAAATTCAAATGGCTCATTCATGGAGCACCACGCCATCATCGTCCTCATGGCTTCTGTCGTTTTAGCCAAGAACTTTTACCTACGGAAAAATGGGCGTAGGTACAACCCCGTACCTTTCCAAAATCCAATCCCTGCATGAAAAATCAATACCAGTGGTACCAATCAACTTATTGCAACCTCACGAGCATCATGGTACCACTATCTATGGCCAATTGTTCCTGTGTGCAAAATCCATAAAAACAAAGCTCGAACCCTAATCATGGCATCTTGGTATGCAGTCAATAAAAATGCAATTAAATACAACCATTAGCTTGCAAATGACTCAAGGATTAAGAATATGCAAACAAATCATGCTAAAAGTGCCAAAATTGTGATATTCAAAATCAAGAAAAGTGAGAAATTGTGTGGTACTTACAGCGTGTTTCAAGGCTTGAGGGAGCTTGCTAATGGTTGAAACACGTTCCTGGGATGTCCAACAAACGTTTGGAATGCTTAGAATGCTTTGAATTGGTCTGCAACTTAGAAATCCGTATGCCACTTTTTCCAATTTTTTGAAACTTGCTTTCTTGTTTACACGCCTCCAATCCCTTGTTTTTGATCTGAAGATGTTCCTTATGTACCCTGGAAGGAATTAGGTTACAAATTTGCTTCAAATCTTTTCCAATTAAGATCATTGCTTCATGATTTGATCATTGTACAAAATCTTTCCAAATCAAGCCAAATTCAATCTTTTTGTGTCCAAATGAACCTTGCACGATTTGATTCCATCTCCAGTTGTATAATAGACCTAAACATGCACAAAATCTCAAGCTTTGATTAGTTTTTGATATTTTCATGATTTTATTTTGATTTTATTTAATTTACATGGAATAAAATCCAAATAAATGAAAAAAATAAAAGAATGACAAATGGGAAGGATCATGTGTCGTGGGTCATGTTAAAAACTCAATGCAAGCATAAAAAGTTGGGCCCATTTGACAAAAATTGTAATTTTGGCCACATTTGACTTTTGGTAATTTTTCAAAAAGGGTCAACTTTGCCAATGCTTAACTCCCTCAATTTTAAACCTAGAGAGGTGTTCTTAGACATTTTGGAAATCTTAATATGTCTTCTAAGTAACTCTTTTTGTCTAATCTCAATTGAGTCTTCCATGTTCATGTATGAAGCTTTGACAAAAAAGGTTTTTTTGTTGACTTTTCAAAATGACCTATAATGTCCAAATTTATGTCTTCTTGTGAGTGCATATTTGAACTTGGGAGATGAATATGGATTGTAGGGAATTTCATCCTCTTCAAAATGAGCTTTGGATGGGTCATTTTTGATAAAGTATGAGAAAGTTATGCTTGGTCAAAGTTGAGTTGACTTTTCCTACAAAACCCTAATTTAGAAACTTTTGGGTTTTGATGAATTGTGAGCAATCCTTGAGGAATCATGATCAACCATTGATAAAATGATGAATAATGCTTCAAAATGAGGATGTTGACCAAAAATCTTGAAGTTTGACTGTATGTGGGCCACAATTGACTTTTCCCATAGCACAGTCGATTTTCAAGCCTTTGAGCAATTGACGGAGCAAACTTCCTTTGCAAGGCTTGAAAATTGACATGGATGATCTTGAGAACATATTAGGACAATTATGAGCATTTGGGATCCTTTGGACTCAAACATCTTAATGCAAACTAAAACCCTAATTTGAGGTAGACTGCCTTAGGAGAGAGTTTGACTGGTCAACCCTTTGACTTTCTTGAGCAATTTGAGGACCTCACTTGAAATGTATTGAGGAATATGGGGGGGGGGGAATTTTGGGGTGCAACAGCTGCCCCTGTTCAATCTTCTTAAATCTGAGGATGTAGATTGGCTCGTCTGCCTTTCGTGATCCGAAGGTAGAAGATGATTGAACACTAGAGTGCCCAGAAATTTGCACTCGCATGAAGTGGTATTGGTCTGGCGATGTCGGGAATGGGCTTATAGATGCCATTTGGAAGTTGATGTTGGAATATGGGCTTAAAGATGCCATCAGAAGAAGTGTCGATCGCATAAGATATTCCTTTGCGAGAGCTCGTATACCTGTTATTGAGGAGGACTTCGTTGGGGAATGCTGGTCTCTGTCTTGGTAAAAGTAGAATTTTAGGAGCTTCAGTCGTCCGTTATTCTACTAGGGAATCATCTCTTTTTCGAAGAGGTGAAAATGAACTTCTATTTGGTCGTGCTCCAGGGTTCACAGTGATTTACTGAGAAAAATAAGACCGACTGCTATCTGGTCGTGCTCCAGGCTTCACAGTGACTTACTGGGGAGATGAGATTAAACTTCCTATCTGGTCGTTCTCCAGGCTTCGCAATTTCTCGCTTCTTATTTGGTCGTGCTCCAGGCTTCAGAAGGAATCAAATGGTTATCCGGTCGCATCCGGGCTTCCATTTTATTTTAAGGCCTACTAATATTCGGTCGATTTCTGGGCTTCATAACAATTGGCTGGGTAAACTGCTATTCGGTCGAATTCCGAGCTTCGCAATACCTTTTATTGTTATCTGGTTGTAGTCCCAGGCTTCAGTGTCTTTTGCCGCTATCTGGTCGTGATCCAAGCTTCACGGTGTCTTATACCATTATCTGGTCGAGTCCAGGCTTCATGGTATCTTGTATTGTTATCTAGTCGTTATCCAGGCTTCACAATAACTTGTTGAGGGTTAAGCTATTTTCCGGTCGATTTCCGGGCTTCATAGCTTGTATTTAAGATATACCACTATCTGGTCGATTCCAGGCTTCGTAGTATTTTGGAGAAATCAAGATATTATTTGTTCGAGTCCGGGCTTCATAGCTTGAATTTAAGATATACCACTATCTGGTCGATTCCAGGCTTCGTAGTATTTTGGAGAAATCAAGATATTATCCGGTCGAATCCGGGCTTCATAGCTTGAATTGGAATAGAAATCTTAGTATCGATTTGATTGAACCAAAGAAAACTTGTGAGAACTTGATTGTATCTTTTCCTGAAAGATGAAGAGTTAGTCATATGTAATGTCATGATGTATGAAATATATCGAGAAATGATGTTCTCAAAATAAATGAGATTGTGTTGTATGATGCATATGCGCATGCTACGATGTATGGATATGTAATGTTTTTTGTGATGTTTTCTAGCTGGGGAGAATAAATCCCGGACTACTGTTGAAGAGTTCAAGGAGTTGAGTTCTTCGCACTCGCTGGGGATAACGACCAAAGATGATTAGCCGGAGACTTGCGTCCGTTCTGTTTGAGAATATTCCGCCGGGAGAGACTATGCTGGAGAATAAATTGGCGAGAGAATGACCATGTGGGGAAGAGAGATACTCTGCTAGAAGATCTGCTTATTTGGAGAAATAACCTCAGCTGGGGATGAATTACCATTGCTGGTGATAATGAACCCTGTCGGGGATTGAGTTTCTGCTTGTGGAAGAACTAAACTCAACTGATGGTGAACTTCTATTGTTGGTGATAGATAAACTCTACTTGGGGAGAATTTTGATGACTCATTTGCGATTATGAACCTCGGCTGGGGAGAGTTGTCACCACTGTCTTTGGGTACTTCTACTCTGCGGGGAGTGTAAGTACCTTAGTTATATCCTCAAGCTGGTTCTATCTCTGTACTTGGTGGGTAGAGAAACTGTAAGGCTTGGGACATTTCTTGTTTGCCCCTGTTCCTGGAATTACGAGTAATTGTCTTTTGTTTCTCATGTAAATATTTATGAGCAACGATTATTTTCAAATGCATATATCAAAAATGAATCATTGGAAGTTCTTGCAAAATAAAACAGAAAAAGAAAACACAAGTTGAAATTTCTTTTTGAAAACGAATTGTATTTATTTTTGAAGTTAGCCTGTAATAGGCATTTTGTACAAGAGGTTGACGTCCTAGTAAGAGAACGTCGTCGAGGGAATTATACATTTTGTGAAAAAGAAATAAAAACAGCTATGTGAAACAATCCCACTGGGTTCCAACTCTGTTATTGCCTTTATATCTTTGAGCGTCTCATCACTTTGCTACTTGGCTGAAGATAGATCAGATTGATTTGCGCCGTCCGAGCTTGATAGTCGATGCTGAAGTCTGGTTACAAGATGATCCAACGAGACATAGTGTTACGCTTTGATCCCTAATTTTTTCCTGGACCGCCCTTTCGGGTTTTCATTCCACCGGGATACCCCTTTTTTCCCAAGCCACCTTTTCAGGTTTTTGACTTGCCGGGTGTACAGTTTTTTTCATTTTCATCCCTTACTTTTTCCCGAACCCTTTTGGTTCGCCGAGAAGCCCTTATTTTTACCTAGGCCAGTCGACCTAGTGGTTCTTTGATTATGCGTAGTATTTTTTCACTATGTCTGCATTGACAGGGTGAGGGAGGTCGTCACCATCCATGGTGGTTAGAATCATAGCTCCTCCTGAGAAAATGTTCTTAACCATAAATGGCCCTTCGTACGTAGGGGTCCATTTTCCCCTAGGATCACTTTGTGGTAGTATGATGCGTTTGATCACCAGATCCCCGCCTGATACTCTTGTCGTCTGACTTTCTTGTTAAAAACCTTGATCATTCGCTTTTGATACGTCTGACCATGACAAAAAGCAGTAAGCCTCTTTTTATTAATTAAGTTCAACTGATCAAATCGGGTATGAATCCAATCATCTTCACTCAAACCTGCATCCTTCATAATCCGGACATAGGGTATCTGGACTTCAATGGGCAAGACGGCCTCCATGCCATACACCAGAGAGTAGGGTGTTTCCCCTGTCGAAGTCCGCGCTGAGGTACGGTACCCATGAAGAGCGAATGGTAACATCTCATGCCAGTCTTTGTATGTCACCGTCATCTTCTGCACAATTTTCTTGATGTTCTTATTAGCCGCTTCAACAGCCCCATTCATCTTCGACCGGTAGGGAGAAGAGTTGTGATATTGTATCTTGAACTGTTTGCAGAGCTCGGTGATCATCGTATTGTTGAGATTTGTACCATTGTCCGTGATGATTCTCTCTGGTACGCCATATCGACAGATCAAGTTGTGTCGGATAAACTGCGCCACGACGTTCTTGGTTATTGTAGCAAAGGAAGCTGCCTCAACCCACTTCATGAAATAATCAATTGCTACCAGGATGAAACGATGCTCGTTGGACATAGTAGGTTTGATCTCGCCTATCATGTTGATGCCCCACATTGTGAAAGGCCAAGGAGCCTTCAAGACGTTCAGAGGAACCGGAGGTATGTGCACCTTATCAGCATAGACTTGGCACTTATGACAGGTTCGAGAATACTGATGACAATCGGCTTCCATAGTTGACCAATAATATCCATCCTGTAGGATCTTCTTTGCCATGGTATGTCCACTTGAATGAGTTCCGAAGGTACCTTCATGTAACTCTGCCATGATCCTTTCTACCTCGCTTTTGTCCACACATCGCAGTAAGGTTGAATCATGGTTACGCTTATAAAGGACCCCATTGCTAATGAAGAACTTCACCATGAACCTTCTCAAGAACTTCTTATCATTAACAGATGCACCCTCGGGGTACTCTTGAGTCTCAAGATACCTCTTTACCTCGTGGAACCAGGGTTTATCTGCTACCTCTTCAGTCTCGATGTCGCAGCAATGTGCGGGTTCGTCCAACCTCTCAATGGTGATCTGGGGAGCTTCATTGTCCCACTTGACTTTGAACATAGAAGACATGGTAGCTAGCGCGTCCTCTAACTGATTCTCCTCTCTTAGGAAGTGTTCAAAGGTTATCTCCTCAAAGGGTGGAAGCAATGTCAGTACATACTCCTTGTAAGGAATAAGGTTTGGGTGCTTCATATCCCACTCGCCTTTTATCTGACTGATCACTAGAGCAGAATCTCCGAATACACTCAAGAACTTAATCCTCAGGTTAATAGCAGCTCGAAGACCGAGGATACACGCTTTATACTCCTCCATATTATTGGTGCAGTTAAAACATAATCGGGCGGTGAATAGAGTATGACAACCCTCAGGAGATATGATCATAGTGCCAATGCCATTACCCAACGTGTTTGAGGCTCCTTCAAAATACATAGACCATCGGGATCCTTCCTCAGGTCCTTCATCCAGTCCGGGTTCTTCACAGTCGGTCACCAACATGATGTTCTCATCCGGGAACTCGAAGTTCATGGACTGGTAGTAATCCACGGCCTGATGCGCCAAATTATCTTCCAATACACTCCCCTTGATTGATTTTTGGGTTGTGTATTAGATATCATACTCAGTTAAGATCATCTGCCATCTTGCTATTCTTCCGGACAAGGCAGGCTTTTCGAAGATATACTTGATTGGATCCATTTTTTATATCAATAAGGTGGTGTGAGTCAGCATATACTGTCTCAGCCGGCGAGCAGCCCATGCCAAAGCACAACAAGTTTTCTCAAGCAGTGAGTATCGGGTCTCACAGTCGGTAAACTTTTTGCTAAGGTAGTAAATAGCGTGCTCTTTTCGGCCAAACTCGTCATACTTCCCCAGCACGCACCCCATTGAATTATCCAACACTGTCAAGTATAAGATCAAAGGTCTTCCTTCATCTGGAGGCATCAGGATAGGTGGCTCTTGGAGGTATTCCTTGATCCTTTCGAAAGTGTTCTGACATTCATCATTCTATTTTACTACTTGATCTTTCTTCAGCAGCTTGAAGATTGGCTCACAAGTAGCAGTCATATGTGAAATGAATCGGGCGATGTAATTCAGCTGTCCCAAAAAGCCTCTAACTTCCTTTTCTGTGTGGGGAGCCGGCATTTCCTGTATGGCTTTTACCTTGGCAGGATCCACCTGAATACCTTTATCACTAACGATGAAACCCAACAGCTTACCAGACCTTACCCCGAATATGCACTTGTTCAGGTTCAACCTCAGCTTATACATCTTCAACCTGTCAAATAGTTTTTGGAGATGGTCAGGGTGTTCTTCCTCAGTCTAGGACCTTGCTATCATGTCATCAACATAAACCTCAATCTCATGGTGAATCATGTCGTGGAACAAAGCGACCATGGCGCGCTGATAAGTGGCCCCAGCGTTCTTCAATCCGAATGGCATGACCTTATAGCTAAAGGTGCCCCACTATGTAACGAAGGTTGTCTTCTCCATGTCCTCGGGAGCCATCTTGATCTGATTGTAACCAGAAAAACCATCCATGAAGGAGAAGATCTTATGTTGTGTGGTGTTGTCGACCAGAACATCGATATGAGGAAGTGAGAAATCATCTTTGGGGCTTGCCCTGTTCAGATCGTTATAGTCTACACACATCCGTACCTTACCATCCTTCTTAGGTACCGGAACCACGTTGGCAACCCATTGCGGATAAGAAGTGACTTCTAAAAATCCCGCGTCGAACTGTTTCATGACCTCAACTTTAATTTTCTCAGACATATCAGGGCGCATACGACGAACCTTCTGCTTTACCGGAGGACAGTCTTCTTTAGTCGGTAGGCGGTGAACCACAATATCAGTGTCCAGACCAGGCATATCTTCATAAGACCAAGTGAATATCTCAACATAATCGTGTAGCATTTGTATCAACCGTTGTTTGACACTAAACTCCAGATTTGCGCCTATCTTGACCTCTTTCCTATCTTCCTCTATACCCAAATTCACTGACTCAACTGGCTCTTCATGGGGCTGTATGGCCCTTTCTTCCTGTAGTAACAGTCTAGCAAGTTCTCCAGGCACCTCGTAATCATCCTCACCTTCGTCCTCGGCTTGGTAGATCATATTTTCGAAGTCATAACTGGCAGTAGCAGAGTCGTTATCAATAGGTTCCATAGTGGATATGGATCTGCATTATGATACGTGAGTGTCTGTAAGATAATAGTTGTTTTGATAAAGTGAGAGACAGAAAAGAAAAACAAGGAGCGCAAAATTTGTAATGCAAGAAAATGTCCGATGCTTTATTAATGATATATGAAAATGACAAATAATAAGCCCTCACAAGCAAGGCCAAGGTGCCCGGGGCAAGGCACCGGGCTGTAAAGTTTCAAACTGTTTATTACAAATCTCAAAACAAACGCCAATTACTGTGGAATAAAAGAAACATGTATGAAGTCCTTCATCATCCAGTTGTTCAATCCACTGTTGGTCGTAGGGTAGATCCAGCTGTCAACATTCGGGTTCTCATCATCAGTATTTTTTATGGCGGAGACAACCTCAATAGCATTGATTCTCGAGTCATTCTTAGGCATGGGAGCAGTTATGACGTTGAGTTTCTCTGGAGCGTCAAACTCAATCTCTTTGGCTTCGATCAGGTCTTGCACTTTGTTTTTCAAGGCCCAACAGTTGTTTGTATCATGACCTGGACTTTCGGAATGATAAGCGCAGCGGGCATTCGGGTTATATAGCGGAGATATGGTGTTGGGATTCTTCGGGGCCTCCCTCAGAGTTACCAGATTGGTCTTCAATAATTGTGGTAGAATTTGAGACAAGGTCATATTGAGCCGAGTATACTGTCTTTGTGGTCTTTCCACCCTTTGTTGATTGTTGCATTGTGGAGCAACTGCGGGTCTTGATATCACTACCGCATTCACTGCTTGGCGGTGTTCATGTCTGCTTTGGCCCCTCGGGCCGTAGACTGCACTAGCTTCTTTCTTACCGGTGAAAGGCTTCTTTACTGCACTTGATGAAGTATCTTTCTGTATCTTACCACTTCGGATACCAGCTTCTACTCTCTCTCCAGTCAAGATCAACTCAGTAAACCCAGATGACAAACTGCCGATCAGATGATTTAAAAATGGACCAGATAGCGTCCCTAGAAACATGTAAACCAACTCCCTATCAGACAAAGGGGGTTGGACTCTTCCGGCTAAGTCTCTCCACTTTTGAGCATAGTCCTTAAAACCTTCACTTGCACCCATAGACATACCCTGAAGCTGAGTACGAGTGGGAGCAAGGTCGGCGTTATACTGATACTGCATGTAGAAAGCAGCAGCAAGGTCCTCCCAGTTTCGGACATTAGCTTCTTCCAATTGATAAAACCATTCAAGTTGAGTCCCTGACAGACTATCTTGAAAGAAATGCACCCACAAATTTCTATCAGCATTGTGGGGTTGGATTTTCCTGACATACGAGCGGAGATGGAGTTTTGGACAGGATACTCCATCGTACTTGGCAAAAATAGGAGCTTTGAACTTATGAGGGATCACCACTCTCGATACCAGTCCCAACTCTCCAAAATCCAGACCAAGGATCTTCTGAATCTCCATGGCACTCAGACGGTCTTCTAACTGCTTGTACCTATCCTCGACAGGAGGATATTGCTCCTCATCATAATCTGTATCATCATCAGAGATGGCAGGACTGAGGCCCTTTTCTTCTTCTTGGTTCTCCCCTTCCTTGGATGAAAAGTACAGATCATCTTGCTATTTCAACCTATCCCTAAACCTTTTTCCCATACTCAGAAGAACGACCTTCTTCTTCTTCTTCTTCTTCTTCTTCTTCTTCTCTTTCTCTTTCAGAATGAGAGCTTTCAGATCCTCTTGCCCTTTAGCCAAGCTCAAGAACATCTCTTGGAATTTGGCATTTTGTGCCTGAAGATCTTTGATAGCTTGATCGGAAGACATTTTTGCTGAAATAAACAGCGAAGAAGATGACAAACCTGTAATGGTACCTGTAATGGTGTGCATGATAATGTGATGCGTATGTAATGATTTCAAAGACTTTAAGAGATTTAAATTTGCAAACCAAAAAATAAACAAACTTTATTAGATTAACTGGTTACAAGGTTCAATAATGCCTTTGAGGCGTTACAAAGAAATAAACGGAAAACAAATCTAAACTAAAAAAAGCAAAATCAGAAATCCCATGGACGCTTCCCCTTTGTGCTGACATAGTCATTGATCATTCTTTCATTCTTGAGTTGCCTGGTAAGCTTCAAGATCTTCCTTTCTTGCTCATGGTACTTTTCCCGGTAAGTATCCCTCTCCTCTTTTAGCTGGATCCAGGATCTCTGCAACGCCCCAAGATTAGTGGGCATGTAGGGATAAAGAAATGTGTAAGGAATGCCTTCTTCGTTGGTGGGCTCCACAATTACTGGCAATACAGCTTCATAGGGCATCCCAAGCTTCTGGGCACGAGCTCGGACCCACTGGAGGTAAGGTTGCATAGGGAGGGAAGTCCTTGGTCCTAGCTCTTGAGGGTCAGATCTGTTCACCATGCCCCAAGCTCTTATAAACCTCCGGCGATGCTCGTCAACGTCTTCCTTGTAGTCAAATGCAATATCGGTAAGAAGTAGCTCATGAGGACCATCTCTCCGAGCACGACCAAACTGTCGCAATGCTAGGCAAGGACTGTAGTTTATTCCCCCTCTGATTCCAAGCAACGAGACTGTTGTACCCCAAAATTTGCCCTCCCATTTCCTCAACATTTTCTCATCACAAGACCCTTGAAGATCAAGATCCAGTTAGGGTTTCCTCTGCTCAAGACTTCTCCTGGCACTGTGGACTCAAATTAGGGTTTGTGTTTGCCCAAGGATGTTTTGACCTAAAATGCCTAAGATGACTTTCATGCTTCATATTGGACTCCCAAGTTTACCTATACCAAGTTTCAAGTCTTGATTCCAAGTTTTGCCCAGTCAATTGGACAGTTGACCTAGAAATCAGCTGTATTGGGGAAAAAGTCAACTGTGGCCAATTGACAGTCAAACCTCATGAAATTTGATCCACATCAACATTATGAACTCACATGAACCATTTGGTCAAGTTTGGATCACAATTCCATAAGAAATTTGATCAGATCATCAAAGGGGCAAAATGGTCATTTTTAGGGTTTTGACTGCACAAAGGCAATTTTTGACTGTTTGACCTAGCCAATGGCCAACCAAGTTCACATATGGACTCAAGGACTCATTGAAATGGTCTTGACACATTCATCAAGCTCAAAAGATCCCCAGTACACAAGGTTGACAGTTGAATTTCCCAGTCAATTGATCAATTTTGACTGTACACTGAAAAGTCAAACTTTGACTTTTTGGTCAAAATCAAGAGTCAAGATTCATTTTTCATCAAAACATGCCAAATCATGAAACTTGTTCACCAAGAAATCACAAAATGCAAATTAGGGTTTGAAAATGGAATTTTTCATAACTTAGAATTTTTCTAAGTTATGAAAAACCCTAATTTTTCCCAACTTTGCCCCACCTTTTCACCAAGATCCATTTGGATTCAAACAAAAGTCAAAACATGAAAGTTGTAGCTTGTTGCATAATCTACAACTTTGATTCACAAAGTTTTCTCATTTGAAGCTTGTATCTCAAGTTACAATTTTTTGAATAAGGGCACTAAACCATTTTTAACTTAGTGAAATTTTAACCTATTTTGACAAGGTTTTCTACCCCACTTCAAGGCCACTTTTCATACCCTTCCACTTAGAATTTCAATTTGCATTTCAAATATGGATTGTAGTACACATTCCAAGCTTTCCAAAATGTCCAAGAACTCATCAAAAAACCTCATAACTTGAGAGATTCGAATTTCACAAGTTGGCAAAAATCCACTTTTGAATGGTTCATGAACATGTTCATAACTTGGACCATTTTCAAATCAGCATAGTTTGTGCTACATTACAGGCCCTAAAACCCTTTGACACTCATAAATTTAATGAAAAACCATTGAACCAAGTTGTTATTCTAAGCCTTTGGTCATTACACAAGGAATTAAGCCTAAACTAGAAAAAGCACTATTTCCATTCTTGAAAAGAAGAACTTTATGTTAAGTTTGCAATCCAAGTGGTACAATCAAGATCTTCTTGGCACAAGTTTGTGATCAAATTGCACTGATCAAGGCAAGGGATAGCAGCATAATGGGAGGGCCTGTACAGGCTAGAAACATCAAGTGGCATTTTGTTGCTTAACATAGAAGAAAAGTCCATAACTTGTGACAACTTGAATCTCAGCTTACAAACACAAGAGAGAAGTTATCAAACACATTCAGAAGAACATATCCAAGCTAACACACGAGCCCTTGCCATCTAAAACACCCCCATTGCTCTAATCACCTTGAAACTGCACAAACAGGGGAACCCCTGCAGATTGAGTGCTATCTCTCAATCCCTTCGAGCATTCTTGTCCAAACTTGTTCCTCTACCTTCCTTACAACATATGCAAGCTAACCATGGCCTAAAACCTGACCTGTAATCACCCTAACAGTTTCCACCATTTTCATTTTTTCCTTTTGCAGTTGAAGTTCCATAGCTTGATTCAGAAGCTCTCAAGACAAAGTAATCATTGAAACAGCATCCCCGGACCTCAAGGAAGCTTTTCCAATCATTACATTGCACTGAAAGTTCCTCATTCTCCAGATAGAAGTTCAACTGCACAGGTAAAACTTTGAACTCGTATCTCTCTTATCATGCATCTTTAGTCTTAAGTTTGTGAAGAAACAAGGTTCTACTCATAGCCCTGAACATGTACATATCTTTACATTTCATTTCTTTTGCCTGAGTAGAGAGAATTTAAGCTTTGAAAATGGCAGAAATTTTAGGTCAAGATTTGGGATTGATAAAATTCTCTCTCATTTCTGAGAGTTAGGATGAGTTTTTTATATATTTGGAATCGTGATTCAATGCTTGACATGTTTTGTGTTGAAAGTTTGTACAAAATCTCAAAGAATCAGGATGTTTGAATCTCTGAAACAAGGCGCGCGTTTTGGCCAAAGGTTGAAGAAGAAGTGGAGTGGGCTGGGCCTGTGTTATTTTGCTATCCACACCATTTTTCCTGTTTCACACCCCTTAGCCCATTTGCCTCATTTTTTGATATTTTTGACTTTTTCTTTTTTTGTTTGACTTGTTTATTTTTTCTCAGCATATTAAAATTTTAAAAATATTTTTCTCACCACTTTTTGATTTTGATTTGATTTTATTTGATTTTTGCTTTAGTTTATACATAAATACATATATTATTATCTAGAAAAAATAGGAAAAATATGTAAAAACACTTCTATTTTTATTTTTTATTTTACATTATCCTCTGAAAATATTTCATATAAAAAATGCTATTTTCCAAAAAAAAAATAATTATAATTATTATTTGTATATAATACATATTTAAGATAATATAAATATAGATATATATATATTAATATACTTAAAGTAGAAATACCCAAATGTACATATTTTATTATTTTTAATATTTAATACCAAAATATTTTTCTTCATAATATACTTCATTTCATTTTTATTTTGTACATAATAAATAAATGTTTGTATTAAATTTAGCAATAATACATTTTCTTTAAAATTAGGGTTTTTTGCCCTAAATTCAAAATACTCTAAAAAATAATATATTTTTATTTTCTTTTCTCTTTTACATAAATAATATTTTTTTCATACATATACAAAACATTTTCTTTTGCATCTTGCATTGTTATTTAATTTTTGTACATTGATTAATTGCAAATATTCAAAATGATGTAATAATTTAGATTTAAATTCTTGTCAATATCCCCATTTGAACATTTGTACCCCCCTTCCCATATTTGGTTTTGTAATAGCTTAGTAAATTTAATTTCGCACTTTATTGCTTTCTAATGATAACATGTTAGAATTAGGGTTTGTATGCGAAAAAACGATAAAAAATAGTTTGACCTAATACAAGATAAATGAGCATGAAAATAAACAACACATCTCACACTTGCACCCCTAGGGTATTCCACTTGTTGCCTTCAAATAAATGGGCCATATTGTATGTTGAACTTCTTTGGGCAAAGCAAACAATTTGAATGATCATAGTCCCTCGACAAAACTTTTCAAAACAAACAAAAACAAATGATCAAGTCTGTGATCGGTGGATCTGGAACTGACTGTTTAACGCTGGTTCGCGAAATGTCGCGGAAGCAAGAGTCGCCACCGTCTTTTATTTTCTCCAAATGGAAAGGACAAAAGCACAGAAAAATTCCTTAAAGAGATTGCTCTCGGTTCGGGAGGTAGGTTATAGAAAGGGAAGGTGTTAGCACCCTTTCTATCCATGGTTATCCATGGGCTCTTAGATACTTGCTCATTGTGTTTTCAAAATTGTTTGTTTGCTTTTCAACTGTGGGTTTAAGAGTTTCTTTGAAAAATTTCAGTTCGACTCGTACGTCAGAGTGTTTGAAAAATTGCTTTCGAAAGCTTTTTGAAAATGTGTTGGTGTGAAAAGTATTTTTGATTTGTTTTGAAATTTAGAGCAAGTATCTACGAGAACCTACCTACCCTAAGGAATTCGTCTGTGTAAATGTCCTTTAAAGTAGTGCCATCCCACCATTGAGAGGTAGGTAGCACCACCGTTGGAGGTGTTCGGGTCAATTCGAGGGTCGGGACATGGTGATCACCAGAGCAATGGGAAGACACCTTAGAAGCTACCCTCATGCCAGGTTCCCGGATCATGAGGACTTACTAAGACATCCTCTACTCGACGATCACCTTTCGAAGGCAAGGCAACAGTGAGGCGTACCCTAGGGGTGGTGTGTGCGATTCGTGTGTCGTTTTCATTTGTATTTGTCTTGTCATGTTAAAGTGATCTACGCTTGATTTTAATTAGGTCCATACATTCTTTCATGCTTTTTTGTTAACAGTTAAAAATTACGAGGAAAATAAATCTAAAGCTATTACAAATGGCGCGGGTCCACATCGCCAAAATTAAACCGGACCCGATTTGACAGAAAAATAAATAAAGCAAATAAAGAATTTAAAAAGTGCGAAGAGTTTAAGTTACAACGCTTTGGGAGAGATACATAATTATTTAAGCGAAATAAAATAAATATGCGAGATTAATGATTAAGTCGAAACGAGGGCGTTGGACCCTTTTGCAAAAAATTAAAGTTAATGAGGAATTAAAATTAAAATTAAATAAAAAAAGAATGTTTTTGGTATTTTTATGTTTTTTAAGATTTAATAGAAAAAAGAATTAATTAAAATTAACTAACCCTAATTCTAATGGTTTTTAAGTTTGTTATGAAAATATTAAAATATAACCTAAATTAAACCTAAATTAATTTATGTACAATTTAATTATGAAAATAAAATAAGTAATATTATTATTATGAAAAAAAAATAAAAATTGAAAGGAATAAAATTTATTAAACCTAAATTCTATGTTTTTTTGGATTTTTAGTTATTAAAAAGAATTAAAATTAAAACCTATTTAATACTAAATTTATTTACATGAACATATTAAAATAAAAATTATTTATCATGTTTTTATCTTTTTTCTGATTTTTAGGCATTTTATATATATGGTAAAAATAATCTGTTAAATTAAGACAATAAAATAAATAATATAAGAATTGAAAACAAAAAAAAAAAAAAAAAGGAATTGCAAACCAGGGGGGGTGGAAGTCCCAATTTGGAGGTCTGAGCCCAGAATGCTGGCCCAACAACCCTGAGTCCGTTTGACTTTTTGCGTAGCGTGTGGATGCATTGACCTGGATCCACCATAGGCTTCAGTTCATGGCCGTTGATCTAGTGCTGGGATGGACGTGGCACGCTTGATTATGCTGGTGCATCATGGTCTACAAAGTTATACCTGCATATGAATATCTTTTGAAGAAAAATATTTGGAAAGTGTGGGGACCTGGGATCGAACCCAGGTCCTAAGGGTTGCCAACGCGTTTGCCTGCCAATTGAGCCATTTGATTACTTTGTATATTAATAAACAAATAATAAATATAATGCAAACATGACAATTAGTGGATTTCTGGCGCGAAACTTTGAATGGACCAATCCACGCCTGACACTGCATCGTCTTCTTCATTGTTCCTTTCTGCCTGAAAAATAATAAACATTTAACGGGGGTTCTGAACCCCCTCAAAACAGGCCTAATTCCATAATAGCGATTAGGTCCTGAAGGCTCATAAATTGAGCGCGAACGTCCTATCTTCTTCGTCTCAACCTGTAGATTTCATTCATGGCATTGTTACGTCTTAATTTTATAAGAATTGAAAACGCCCAATTTGAAAACCTCGGAACCCTAAGCATCTCTAATGGCGAATTCTCCTATAGGGCACGAAACTTTAATTAAACCATACAGTTAGTTTGTAAACATCACCCTAAGTATAAAAATAGCAATAGAATATGTTAAAGATGCATGGATAATGGGAAGCAGTTTCGAAATTTCCTTTACCAATTTTAATAGCAACCTTGCGTTTCTTTAAGTATGGGACCTGGGGAATGACTCAGTTAGCTTCAGGGGAACACAAGGAAGCTTTTGCAATCAATCTTGTGCTTTGAATCAACCTAGAACCTGCTTTTCAGTTTTGAACTTTTGGCAAGAATTTCAAGTTTTTCATAGGGTTCTTTTGCGCAGCTTTCTGTGTCCTATGATCAGGTTTTGATTCAAGTATTTGTATGGAAGGCATTAGGTTAACAAAACTAGCACAAATCCAAGGCATTCATTGTTTTGCATATTTGATTTTCTTAAGATCTTTTTGAATCTTTTTCAAGTGTATTTTGTGTCAATTAGCCTAAATCACACCAAATCTTTCCATGTTGGGATGTGCACGAAATATTGAAGCTGAAATGTGTACAAAAAGATTTGTTTGGTTCATTTAGATATTTTTCACATATTTAATTGATTTAATTGAATTAATATAAATAAAAATTCAAATAAATAAATAAAAAATGAGAAAATACTTCCCTTTGGGCCAAGTGGTCGTGCATGTGCTTAGAATGATGAATCATGGAAGAAAAATGGGCCCATTAGCAATTTTAGGTCTTTTGAAGTAATGTTGACTTTTCAAAATATCCAAAAATTTCCCAACTTCTACAAGGCATAACTTGCTCAATTTTTAAGATTTTCTCATGTTCTTGGACATTTTGGAAAGGTCTTTGAGTCCTCTAACCAATGCCTTTGGTCCCATGTCATTTTGATTTACCAATCTCAAGTTATGGCCTTTGACTTAAAGTCCCTTTTTGTTGACTTTTGAAAATGACCTATAATGTTGAAATTGATAACTTTTTGTGAGAGCATTTCTTGGACTTGGAGTATGAAGATGAGTTGTAGGAAATGTCTTTCTCTTCAAAATGAGCTTTGGATGGGATTTTTCTGATAATCCATGTGAAAGTTATGCCCTGGTCAATTTCAGTTGACTTTTTCAGCTGTCCAAATAAGGAAACTTTTGCATCTTTGGTGATTTCTGAGCCAAATTTTGAGAATCATGATCAAGCATTGATCAAATGATGTTTGTGGCTTCAAAATGATATGTTGACCAAAAATTTGAACTTTTGACTGCCAAATGACCATTTTGCCCCTACAGTTGACTGTAGTGCAATTTAGGGTTTTGACTGTGCAATTTTGTGCTGAATGTCTTGATACTTGATATGAGGATGCTTGACCACATTTGTAGACATGTGAGACTTGATTGGGCCTTTGAAACCTTCACTTCCTTGATCAGAACACAAACCCTAGTTTTGACTGTATAGGAGACAGTTGGACTGTGCAACCCTTGGGGAATTTTGCAGCTTGACTTGGCAACTTTTTGAAGAATATGGGAGGGAAAATTTTGGGGTGCAACAAAGTCCCTTAAAGAAATTGCCCAAAGACATTTAACGCCGTTGCAATTATGGTATAAACGATGACCCGCGCCTGTCCCTTTCACATCCTAACATAAGGTTGTCCACCAAACTCAATGGTGGAACAAACTTGTTAAAAGGGTTATAACATAGCAATAATCTTTTAAGAAATTTAGGAGTAGATAACCTCTTAGTTACTTGAATCAAACTTGCAAACTAAAACACTTGCCTAATTTCAAAACCACACCTCACAACACTTTCAAAACAACTTTCAAAAACAAATGAAAACCTTTTCAAAAGACATACATCTTTGTATACATCCCCACATGGATCATTACAAAGGTTGCCACCACATTGGCCTCTTTTCAAAATAATTTTCAAAACCCACACACACAAGCACCATTTCAAACAATTGAAAACAAAAGGCAAGTGATCTAAGCAAGTAACTAAGAGCCCATGGATAACCATGGATAGAAAGGGTGCTAATACCTTCCCTTTCTATAATCTACTCCCCGAACCCAAGAAAACATCTCAAAGGTTTTTGCTGTGCTTTTTAACCTTTCCTTAGGATAAAATAAAAAGTCGGTGGCGACTCTTGCTAACCGCAACATTTGCGAATACAAACGCAAAACCCAAGTCAGTTCTCCCACCGTATCACAGAACTGGCGACTCTGCTGGGGACAATTTTAAAAGTGGAGTAACCTTAGGGCTTAGATCACCTTTATTTTCAATTGATTGTCTTGTTTGCTTTTACATTTGTGGGCTTTGTATCGGAGTTTTATAGATCCTAACCCGGATCTGGGGAAACCTTTTTTAGGTAGCAACAAGGCTGTGAGGGAACTGTGCGGGGTATACCGACATGGTTGAAGCAGTCTGCTACGTTGATGTGGCACTTTGGTGTGTACCGGTAACCCTTAAGTTCAGTCAAGGAGAGTACGGGGCCACCGCGTGGTGTCATGAAGCATCAACTGACCTTAGTAACCTTAATTGAAACATCTTGGCCTTTTTAGGGTAGTGAGATAACTGACTTTGGTGCAGTCCGAGGTTGGTTGATACTCGATACTACACTCAATTGAGGATTACTTTCCTGGGATATTTCGGTCGCCAGTTCAGTGGCTAAATCGAAACGATGAACAATGAAAGTAATCCAGTGATATTGGGACCTTTAGAACCCGGTTACTTCTGATAGGACAGGTTGAGCCCACCAAACTTCAAGAGGGTAATACCCATACCTCATGCAGGCCTAAACTCTAAGGGTTTGTCTTGTGTGACTTGTGTGCCTTACCATGTTTGCCTTTGTGAATATTTGTGGTGTATTTAATCATAACATCATGACATCATACAACATCATGAGCATTGACTAACCATTTCAAGGGTTTCGAATCTTCATCTTTGTTCTTGTTTTATAGGACATGGAAACTGCTCGCAGAAAGACAATTCAGATTAGCCTTGTAAAGATCCCTCCTCAGCTTAAGGAACTTCTGTCCAGGATTCCCGAGGGTTCTTCATTCAGTGAGAGACATGGAAGACTCATCAGCTTGGTTAACACCAACATTGAGGAGGACTTGATAAGGGTCCTGTTCCAATTCTTTGACCCTCTGCATCACTGTTTCACTTTTCCGGATTATCAATTGGTGCCTACATTGGAAGAGTTCTCCCGAATCCTGAAGGTCCCTATCCTTGATCAACTACCCTACAACGGTACGGAAGAGGAGCCCAAGCTTGAAGAGATTGCTAAAGCCTTGCACCTACAGTCATCTGACCTCAAGGGACATTGGGAAGTTAGAAGTGGTATCAAGGGTTTCTTAGCCAGGTTTCTGTTTGAGAAGGCCCAAGAATGTTGGAACTCCCTTGACCTACGAGCTTTTGAAGAAGTTATGGCCCTCCTTGTCTATGGTTTGGTGTTATTCCCTAACCCAGATCAGCTTATTGATGTCAGTGCTGTCCAGATCTTCATGACCAGGAATCCTATACCTACGTTGCTGGGGGACATCCTTCACTCATGTTACACTCGAACCATGAGAAGAAGGGGTGTCCTTATGTGTTGCACTCCTCTCCTGGGAAGGTGGTTTATTTCGCACCTTCCGCAATCAGTTTTGAAGAACGAGCGGGGTTTGAGATGGTCACAACGGTTAATGACTCTCACGCATGCAGATATACATTGGTGCCCTAGGTCTAGGGAAGACATCACTATCATTGATCGTTGTGGGGAGTACCCTAATGTTCCTTTATTTGGAATCAAAGGAGGTATTACTTACAACCCATGCCTGGCTTGGAGACAGTTCGGTTATGCCCGGAGGGATGGCCCTCATGACATGTTAATTCCTAACATAGTTTTTGACTTCGACAACGATACTCAAGGACTTCGTCAGAGATTTATCAGAGCTTGGAGGATGCCAAGTAGGATAGACAGCAAGACACTGGGGCACAGGAACTCCATCCTGTTGGAACCTTATCTCAAGTGGGTACGAGCCCGCTCCCAGAAGTTAGTAATGCCTTATCCTCATATGCTCCCTGTGATCAAAGAACCAGTTTTGGAAGGAGAGGTGCCCTACACCATTCAACATCCCGACATGCCCACCTCCTGGGAAGAAATGCAGAAGAGCTGGGTCCAGCTTAAGGAAGAACGGAATTCTCTTGAGACCAGTCTGCATGCTAGCGAAAAGAAGGTCCTGGAACTCACCCGCCTACTGCACGAGGAAAGGAATCTCAACACCTACATCGCACCAAAGAGGATGTGCAATGTTTTTTTGTCTTGAGGAGTCATTTTGTAATATTTGGCCCATGGGGCATTTATGTACTAACGAATTTCTCCTTATTAATATGATGTGCGTTCCTTTTTGTCTGCAACAAATTTTGAATGTTCTAAATCCTTGAATGCATTGCATACATACGCATTCCATTGCACCATATGCATAGCAGGTACCCTATTTCACAGGTTGCTTAATCTCCTTCGCTGTTTATTTTGCACAGTCATCATGAATCCAGACTCCTCCAGTGAGCAAGCAATCAAGGCCCTACAGGCCCAAAGTGCACAGTTTCAAGAGATGGTCCTAAGCCTAGCCCAAGGTCAGCAAGAGTTGAAGACTCTACTCCTGAAGAAGAAGAAGAAAAAGAGGACTGCGTTGTTCAACACCGGACGCAGATTTGGGAACACACTCCACAATGAAGCTGATCCAACTACTTCTTCTGCTGAGAAAAACAGTCCCCAAGGGGGAGGAGCTCCTAGTCCCGCAGTCTCCGACAACGAGACGGACTATAACGACGAACAATACCCACCTGCTGCTGACAGATACAAGCAATTGGAGGACCGCTTGAGCGCCATGGAAATTCAGAACGTGCCGGGGCTGGATTTCGGAGATTTGGGGTTATCTTCTGGGGTAGTAATTCCACACAAGTTTAAGGCGCCTGCCTTCGCCAAGTATGATGGGGTCTCCTGTCCAAAGCTACATCTAAGGTCGTACGTAAGGAAGATCCAACCTTACACGGCAGATAAGAACCTCTGGATTCACTTCTTCCAAGATAGCCTCTCGGGGTCACAGCTTGAATGGTTTTACCAATTAGATGGAGCTAGCATCCGACACTGGGAAGATTTGGCAACCGCATTTTACAGACAATACCAATACAATTCTGATCTCGCTCCTACGCGTACCCAACTTCAGGGTATGTCTCTAGGAACGAGTGAAGGGTTCAAAGAGTACGCTCAAAAATGGAGAGATTTGGCTGGCAGGGTGCAGCCTCCGTTAACTGATAGAGAGCTGGTTGATATGTTTCTAGGGACGTTGTCTGGTCCATTTTTCAATCATTTGGTTGGTAACTCCTCCGCTGGGTTTACAGATTTGATATTGACGGGAGAAAGAATTGAAGCTGGCATCAGGTCAGGCAAAATACAAAAGGCCGCCTCCACCAGTGCTGAGAAGAGGCCGTTTAAGAAAGAAGCAAGTGCCGTCTATGGTCCTAGAAGACAAGTCAAGCCCGAAAGTCGCCAAGCCGTCAATGCTTTGGTCATCTCCAAACCTGTTGCTGCTCCTCAGCAGTACAATCAACAAAGAAGCGAAAGGCCTAAGAGGCAGTATACTCGACTGAGTATGACCTTATCTCAAATTTTACCCCAACTGTTATCCACCAACCTGGTGACCCTCAAAGAAGCTCCTAAAGTTGTCAACACTGCGTCTCCTAAGTATAACCCAAATGCCCGGTGTGCTTATCATTCTGATAGTCCCGGGCACACTACTGATGATTGCTGGGCCTTGAGAAACAAAGTGCAAGATCTGATCGACGCAAAGGAAATTCAGTTTGAAGCGCCGGAGAGACCAAATGTCGTAACTGCTCCTATGCCCCAGCATAGAGTAAATGCCATTGAGGAAGAAATGTACGCTGTTTCGGTAGATGAAGTTGTCACCCCTCTGAAGACCGTTAAGAGGAACCTACTGCGGGCCGGTTTATTTCTGGGCTGCGGTGAAGGTTGCCTGTTCTGTGCTGTTTCCCTATCTGATTGTCCCTTGCTGAGGTTAGGCATCTAAGGCCTAATGGATAGCAAGGAAATTCTATTCAAAAAGTCTGCTGTTCAGTTGGTTCCGATAAAAGAAGTTTCTGTGGTTACCATCTTCAATAATCCAATCAAGGCTCCCCCGAAGAAGCCTGTCCAAACCATGACTGTTGCACCTGTGATTATTACTGTCCCGGGGCCTCTCCCCTACGTGTCTGATAAAGCTGTCCCCTGGCATTATGGGGTAGACGTGTATGTAAATGGAATCAAGCAAGAATTCGACACTGGCGCCATTATTTGCGATATCACTGGTCCAGCCAAGGTCACCCGCAGTGGCAGACTCTTCTCGCCTGACATTGCACCGCCCGCTATTCGAAAACCCCTCCTTATAAAACCTACAAGTTTACCTGTTCCTGTTGCTGATCAAATTGTTTCCCCTGCTGCCGAATCATCAAATTCTCGGGGCAAAGGGATTGAAGAAGAGCCTGCCCGGATGGAGGCACCAATACCCATAAATGCTGAGGCCTCCCGACAAGAAATGGAGGAGATTCTGAAAATAATAAAGAAAAGTGATTTCAATGTTGTCGAGCAGCTGGGGCATATGCCCTCCAAGATCTCCCTGCTCTCCTTATTGCTATGCTCCGAGGCCCATGCTAAGGCCTTGATCTCATTTCTCAAGACGGCCCATGTGCCGCAGGAGACGTCTGCAGTCCAGTTCACTGATTGCATAGCGAATCTGACAGCAGACAATGGCTTGGGTTTTTCAGATGCTGACCTGACTGCGAAGGGAAGAGACCACAATGATGCCCTTCATGTCTCTATCGAATGCAGGGGCACTACTCTGGCACATGTATTGGTGGATACTGGTTCTTCTCTGAATGTTCTACCGAAAAAGGCTTTAGACCGTCTGGATTATGAAGGCCTGGAATTGAAGCCCAGCAATATCATCGTCAGGGCCTTTGACGGTTCTAAAAGGATGGTTCATGGAGAGGTTAACATCCCTATTCGTGTGGGCTCTCAAGTGTTTGACTCTACTTTTTATGTGATGGATATACGTCCATCGTACTCTTGTCTACTGGGTCGACCTTGGATCCATAAAGCTGGGGCAGTGACCTCCACCTTACACCAGAAGCTGAAGTACCCTGTCAGAGGGAAGATCGTCACTGTGCAAGGAGAAGAGGAGTATATGGTGAGCCATTTGAATTCCTTCAGATACATTGAGATGGACGGGGAGTTTATTGAAACCCCTTTTCAGCATTTCGAGGAGGTGCATCCAATTTCAGCAGCAGCAGAAGCAGCAGTCGAAGAGAATCTTTCCTTAAAGATGGCTTCCCTAAGGGATGCCCGGGCTGTGGTTCAGAAGGGCAATTGTGCAAACTGGGGTCAGCTTCCTGACTTCACTCAGAAGAACGACAAGTTTGGGCTGGGCTTTACTGCAGAGGCTCAGAGGGCTGTGCGCAAAGAGAAGATCGGAAAGGCTCCGGTGTTTATTTCCAGCTCAAGGGTGAATGCTATCGAGGAACATGTGGAGGAAGCAGAGTTTGACAGTTGGATCTACCCGACTACCAGCAACGGACCAAGCAACTGGACGGCAAAGGATTTTACCCCTATCACATTTGTCACGCAGTAATTAATTTCTTTTGATTTCCAATTTGTAACAAACAATATATTAAAACTTTGTTGGCTCGGTGTCCTACCCGGGGCATCGTAGCTCCATTTGTGAGGGCTTTTTGTATGACATTTTCATATATCATCAATCAAAACATTGGACGTTTGTTGCATTTCGAATCTTGTGCTCTTTTCCTTTCTGTGTTATATATATTGCAAAACAGCTATATTTACACACACTCACTTATACAGGTTTCAATCCACTCTGGATCTCACTGGTAACAGCTCTGCTACCGCCAGTTATGACTTCGAAAATCCGATCAACTTGGCCGAAGACGAAGGTGAAGATGATTGCGAAGTGCCTGGTGAACTCGCAAGACTGCTACTCCAGGAAGAGAGAGCTATTCAACCACACGAAGAGCCTGTGGAAACAATCAACCTGGGTACTGAGACAGATAGGAAAGAGGTCAAGATTGGTGCCAATTTAGAGCTCAGCGTGAAGCAACGATTGATCCAGATGCTACAGGACTACATGGAAATTTTTGCTTGGTCCTATGAAGATATGCCTGGGTTGGATGCCGACATTGTAGTTCACCACCTACCAACCAAGGAAGATTGCCCTCCGGTAAAGCAAAAAGTCCGACGGATGCGTCCGGAGATGTCTGAAAAAATCAAGGCCGAGGTTATGAAACAGTTTGATGCCGGGTTCCTTGCAGTGACTTCTTACCCTCAGTGGGTTGCCAATGTGGTGCCAGTACCAAAGAAGGACGGTAAAGTCAGAATGTGTGTTGACTACAGAGACCTGAACAGGGCCAGCCCCAAGGATGACTTCCCCCTACCTCACATTGATATCCTTGTTGACAATACAGCTCAACACAAGGTGTTCTCCTTCATGGATGGTTTTTCGGGGTATAATCAGATCAAGATGGCTCCAGAGGATATGGAGAAGACTACATTTGTGACTCAATGGGGCACCTTCTGTTATAAGGTCATGCCATTCGGATTGAAAAATGCTGGGGCAACCTATCAACATGCCATGGTTGCTTTATTTCATGATATGATCCATCATGAGATTGAGGTATACGTTGATGACATGATTGCAAGGTCTCAAACTGAGGAGGAGCACCTTGACCATCTGAGGAAGTTGTTTGACCGACTCAAGTTATACAAGCTGAGATTGAATCCCAACAAATGCACCTTTGGGGTAAGATCAGGAAAATTGCTAGGCTTCATTGTAAGTTATAAAGGTATTCAGGTGGACCCTGCCAAGGTAAAAGCCATACAAGAGATGCCGACTCCAAAAACAGAGAAAGAAGTCAGAGGCTTCCTGGGACGACTAAATTACATTGCCCGATTCATCTCACATCTAACTGCTACTTGTGAGCCAATCTTCAAATTGCTGAAGAAAGATCAAGTAGTACGCTGGAACGAGGAATGTCAGGCTGCCTTTGAAAGGATAAAGGAATACCTTCAAGAGCCACCCATTCTTATGCCACCGGTGGAAGGGAGACCTCTGATACTATACTTGACAGTACTTGACAATTCAATGGGGTGTGTGCTGGGGTAGCATGACGAGTCTGGCCGAAAAGAGCACGCTATTTATTACTTGAGCAAAAAGTTTACCGACTGTGAGTCTCGTTACTCACTGCTTGAGAAAACTTGCTGCGCTCTTGTATGGGCTGCTCGCCGGCTGAGACAGTATATGCTGACTCACACTACTTTATTGATTTCAAAGATGGATCCCATCAAGTACATATTTGAAAAGCCCGCTCTGTCTGGAAGAATAGCGAGGTGGCAAATGATCTTGACAGAATATGACATCCAGTATACAACTCAGAAAGCAATTAAGGGAAGTGTACTGGCAGATCATTTGGCACACCAACCTGTGGATGATTACCAATCATTGAACTTTGATTTTCCGGACGAAGACATCATGGTGGTAACTGACTGTGAAGCACCTGGACCGGATGAAGGACCTGAGGGAGGATCCTGATGGTCTATGCATTTTGATGGAGCCTCCAATGCTTTGGGTAACGGCGTCGGCGCTGTAATCATATCTCCCAAAGGAACTCATACTCCCCTCACCGCCCGATTATGTTTCAGCTGCACTAACAACATGGCAGAATACGAGGCATGTATCATGGGTTTACAAGCTGCAATCGACTTAAGGATCAAATTTCTAAGTGTCTTCGGAGATTCCGCTCTCGTGATCAATCAGATCAAAGGCGAGTGGGATACGAAACACTCGAATCTTATTCCTTACAAGGAGTATGTGTCGACCTTGCTTCCCCACTTTGAAGAGATAACTTTTGAGCACTTCCCTAGAGAGGAGAATCAGCTAGCGGATGCCCTAGCTACGATGTCTTCAATGTTCAAAGTTAAATGGGATAATGAGGCTCCCCGAATCATAATCTGGAAGTTGGATGAACCGACATACTGCTGCGAGCTCGAGGTTGAGAAGGTCACTGAGAAACCCTGGTATCATGAGGTGAAGAGGTACTTGGAAGCTCAAGAATACCCTGAAGGTGCATCTGTCAATGATAAGAAGTTCATGAGGAGGTTTGCTGCAAAATTCTTCCTCAGCAACGGCATTCTCTACAAACGGAATCATGATTCGACTCTGCTACGTTGTGTGGATAAGGCTGAAGCGGAGAAAATCATGATGGAACTGCATGAAGGTACATTTGGAACACATTCCAGTGGACACACCATGGCTAAGAAAATCCTTCGGGCAGGATATTTCTGGTCCACAATGGAAGCCGATTGTTACCAACACTCCCGAACTTGTCATAAATGCCAGATCTATGCTGACAAGGTGCATATCCCTCCGGTTCCTTTGAATGTCCTGACGGCGCCTTGGCCTTTTGCAATGTGGGGCATCGATATGATCGGTGAGATCCGACCAACGACATCCAATGGGCATCGCTTCATCTTGGTGGCAATCGATTACTTCACGAAGTGGGTTGAGGCAACTTCCTATGCCACAGTAACCAAGAGTGTCGTGGCACGTTTCATCCGGCATAATCTGATCTGTCGGTACGGAGTCCCGGAAAGAATCATTACGGATAATGGTACCAATCTCAATAACAAAATGATCACTGAACTCTGTGAACAATTCAAGATACAGCACCACAATTCTTCTCCCTACCGGCCGAAGATGAATGGGGCTGTAGAGGCAGCCAATAAAAATATCAAGAAAATTGTGCAGAAGATGACAGTGACCTATAAAGATTGGCACGAGATGTTACCATTCGCTCTTCATGGGTACCGCACCTCAGCAAGGACTTCAACCGGGGCAACTCCCTTCTCCTTGGTCTATGGCATGGAGGCAGTCTTGCCAATTGAAGTCCAGATACCCTCTCTCCGGATAATGAAGGATGCAGACTTGAATGAAGATGATTGGATCCAGACTCGACTTGATCAATTAAATCTGATTGACGAAAAGAGGCTCACTGCTATCTGTCATGGTCAAACGTATCAGAAACGGATGATCAGGGCATTCAACAAGAAAGTCAGACCGCAAGAGTATCAAGTTGGGGACCTGGTAATCAAACGCATCATCCTTCCTCAAAGTGATCCCCGGGGCAAATGGACCCCTACATACGAAGGGCCATTTGTGGTTAAACGTGTGTTCTCAGGAGGAGCCATGATCCTAACCACCATGGATGGTGACGACCTTCCTCACCCCGCCAATGCAGACATAGTGAAAAAATACTACGCATGAATAAAAGACCCGCTAGGTTGACATACCTAGGCAAAAATAAGGGCTTCCCGGCGAACCAAAAGGGTTCGGGCAAAAATAAGGGATGAAATGAATAAAAATCTGTACACCCGGCAAGTCAAAAACCTGAAAAGGCGGCTTGGGCAAAAATGGGTATCCCGGTGGACTGAAAACCCGAAAGGGCGGTCCAGGCAAAAGTTAGGGATAAAGCGTAACACTATGTCTCATTGGATCACTTTGCATCCGGAATTCGGCATCAGCTATCTGGCTCAACATTTCAGCATTGACCAATCAGCTTCATCTTCAAATTAGGCAGCAAAGCGATGAGACGTTCGAGGACATAAAGGCGATAGCAGAGTTGGAACCCAGTGGGATTGTTCACATAGCTGTTTTGTTTCCTTTTTCAAATTGTAAACTCTATATTATTCGGCGGCGTCCTCTTACTAGGATGTCAGCCTCCTGTACAAAAACGCCTATTCACAGGCAAAGTTTAAATCAATACAAATTCACTTGTCCCTACAAATTACCATTGTTTTCCTTTTTCTGTTTTGTCTTGCGAAGAACGTCCAATGTTCGTTTTTGATATATGCATTTGACATTAAATTGCTGATTCATAAATGTTTACACATAAAACAAGAAATTGATTACAGGTGACATCAGAGGCAGGGGCAATATGAAGTTGTCTAATGCAGTCTGTTTGTTTTATCCGCCAAGGTACTAAGGCAGGTTCAACTGAAGAATGTGACCAAATCATCTCAACTCCCCGCAGGATAAAACAAGATTCGGCAATACTTTCCCCAAGCAGAGTTGATTCCCCGTCGATCCTGGAAAAGCACAGCATTCCCCGGCAGGTCTTAAAACTCATCCCCAGTAAATTCTGGAAGCTTATCCCCTGCAGAGTACGGACGTCTCTCCCGAGTTTTATTTAGAGTTATTTCCTCACAAGGACTTATAACTGGGTTATCCTCAGCTAAAAGCCACGGAAGACCGCCCTCGGCAAAGTTCCTTCAATCCCCAGTGGAGTCTATCATCATTATCCCCAGCGGAATCCATCATCAAGAGTCCTCAACAGGCCTCTTATCAAAACTTCGGCCAAGTATCTCTTCTACAGAGCAATTCTCCGGCCGATCGTCAAGGATTTATTTTCCTAAGGCGAAATTACATCCATAAACATTTCACATTTTCATACACCTTGCTTACACATATTATAAAGCGCGTACAACAACATCTCATGTTGAATATCATGACATCATGCATATCATGCATCATGACATTGCATACAATTTACGTTTTTTGCCTTTTCAGGAAAAAGACAATCCCAAAAACAATTACCGTCAACTGTCGCAATTCCAGATCCGATACCTGCATCTAGCCAGGGCACATCTGAGAGTGATCAGTTTCCGGACTCGATTCCTGTATCTAGCCAGGGCATATCTGTTGACCACGTTTCCAGACTCGATTCCTGTATCTAGCCAGGGCACGTCTGAAGAGTTCAAAGATTCGATTCCTGTATCCATCCAGGGCACATCTATCAACTACAACATCTCCAGATTCGATTCCTGCATCCAGCCAGGGCACATCTATTAACGACTATTTCCAGATTCGACTCCTGTATCCAGCCAGGGCATATCTGTGAGCAACCAATTGTAGATTCAATACCTGTATCCAGCCAGGGCATATCTACATAAGGAGACTGAGGATCAAACACCTGTAACAAGCCATGAAAACATCCGTCTTTCTCGAATACACAAGTTCTCGCTAAGGAATCTCTTATGCGATCGACACTTCCAAATGGCATCTATAAGCCCATTCCCGACAAATTTCTGTCATGTCTCTAGATGGCATCTATAAGCCCATCTCCCTATCCACCATCTCTCCAAATGGCATCTGTAAGCCCATTCGCGACATCACATTGTTGAGACTCCAACATGCGAGTGCAAATTTCCGGGAACTCTAGTGTCCAATCTCCTTTTACCCTCGAGTCACGAAAGGCAAACTTGCCAATCTAACTCTTCAGGTCCAAGAAGATTGAACAGGGGAAACTGTTGTACCCCAAAATTTTCCCTCCCATTTCCTCAACATTTTCTCATCACAAGACCCTTGAAGATCAAGATCCAGTTAGGGTTTCCTCTGCTCAAGACTTCTCCTGGCACTGTGGACTCAAATTAGGGTTTGTGTTTGCCCAAGGATGTTTTGACCTAAAATGCCTAAGATGACTTTCATGCTTCATATTGGACTCCCAAGTTTACCTATACCAAGTTTCAAGTCTTGATTCCAAGTTTTGCCCAGTCAATTGGACAGTTGACCTAGAAATCAGCTGTATTGGGGAAAAAGTCAACTGTGGCCAATTGACAGTCAAACCTCATGAAATTTGATCCACATCAACATTATGAACTCACATGAACCATTTGGTCAAGTTTGGATCACAATTCCATAAGAAATTTGATCAGATCATCAAAGGGGCAAAATGGTCATTTTTAGGGTTTTGACTGCACAAAGGCAATTTTTGACTGTTTGACCTAGCCAATGACCAACTAAGTTCACATATGGACTCAAGGACTCATTGAAATGGTCTTGACACATTCATCAAGCTCAAAAGATCCCCAGTACACAAGGTTGACAGTTGAATTTCCCAGTCAATTGATCAATTTTGACTGTACACTGAAAAGTCAAACTTTGACTTTTTGGTCAAAATCAAGAGTCAAGATTCATTTTTCATAAAAACATGCCAAATCATGAAACTTGTTCACCAAGAAATCACAAAATGCAAATTAGGGTTTGAAAATGGAATTTTTCATAACTTAGAATTTTTCTAAGTTATGAAAAACCCTAATTTTTTCCCAACTTTGCCCCACCTTTTCACCAAGATCCATTTGGATTCAAACAAAAGTCAAAACATGAAAGTTGTAGCTTGTTGCATAATCTACAACTTTGATTCACAAAGTTTTCTCATTTGAAGCTTTTATCTCAAGTTACAATTTTTTGAATAAGGGCACTAAACCATTTTTAACTTAGTGAAATTTAAACCTATTTTGACAAGGTTTTCTACCCCACTTCAAGGCCACTTTTCATACCCTTCCACTTAGAATTTCAATTTGCATTTCAAAGATGGATTGTAGTACACATTCCAAGCTTTCCAAAATGTCCAAGAACTCATCAAACAACCTCATAACTTGAGAGATTCGAATTTCACAAGTTGGCAAAAATCCACTTTTGAATGGTTCATGAACATGTTCATAACTTGGACCATTTTCAAATCAGCATAGTTTGTGCTACATTGCAGGCCCTAAAACCCTTTGACACTCATAAATTTAATGCAAAACCATTGAACCAAGTTGTTATTCTAAGCCTTTGGTCATTACACAAGGAATTAAGCCTAAACTAGAAAAAGCACTATTTCCATTCTTGAAAAGAAGAACTTTATGTCAAGTTTGCAATCCAAGTGGTACAATCAAGATCTTCTTGGCACAAGTTTGTGAGAAAATTGCACTGATCAAGGCAAGGGATAGCAGCATAGTGGGAGGGCCTGTACAGGCTAGAAACATCAAGTGGCATTTTGTTGCTTAACATAGAAGAAAAGTCCATAACTTGTGACAACTTGAATCTCAGCTTACAAACACAAGAGAGAAGTTATCAAACACATTCAGAAGAACATATCCAATCTAACACACGAGCCCTTGCCATATAAAACACCCCCATTGCTCTAATCACCTTGAAACTGCACAAACAGGGGAACCCCTGCAGATTGAGTGCTATCTCTCAATCCCTTCGAGCATTCTTGTCCAAACTTGTTCCTCTACCTTCCTTACAACATATGCAAGCTAACCATGGCCTAAAACCTGACCTGTAATCACCCTAACAGTTTCCACCATTTTCATTTTTTCCTTTTGCAGTTGAAGTTCCATAGCTTGATTTAGAAGCTCTCAAGACAAAGTAAGCATTGAAACAGCATCCCCGGACCTCAAGGAAGCTTTTCCAATCATTACATTACACTGAAAGTTCCTCATTCTCCAGATAGAAGTTCAACTGCACAGGTAAAACTTTGAACTCGTATCTCTCTTATCATGCATCTTTAGTCTTAAGTTTGTGAAGAAACAAGGTTCTACTCATAGCCCTGAACATGTACATATCTTTACATTTCATTTCTTTTGCCTGAGTAGAGAGAATTTAAGCTTTGAAAATGGCAGAAAGTTTAGGTCAAGATTTGGGATTGATAAAATTCTCTCTCATTTCTGAGAGTTAGGATGAGTTTTTTATATATTTGGAATCGTGATTCAATGCTTGACATGTTTTGTGTTGAAAGTTTGTACAAAATCTCAAAGAATCAGGATGTTTGAATCTCTGAAACAAGGCGCGCGTTTTGGCCAAAGGTTGAAGAAGAAGTGGAGTGGGCTGGGCCTGTGTTATTTTGCTATCCACACCATTTTTCCTGTTTCACACCCCTTAGCCCATTTGCCTCATTTTTTGATATTTTTGACTTTTTCTTTTTTTGTTTGACTTGTTTATTTTTTCTCAGCATATTAAAATTTTAAAAATATTTTTCTCACCACTTTTTGATTTTTATTTGATTTTATTTGATTTTTGCTTTAGTTTATACATAAATACATATATTATTATCTAGAAAAAATAGGAAAAATATGTAAAAACACTTCTATTTTTATTTTTTATTTTACATTATCCTCTGAAAATATTTCATATAAAAAATGCTATTTTCCAAAAAAAAATAATAATTATTATTATTTGTATATAATACATATTTAAGATAATATAAATATACATATATATATATATATTAATATACTTAAAGTAGAAATACCCAAATGTACATATTTTATTATTTTTAATATTTAATACCAAAAATATTTTTCTTCATAATATACTTCATTTCATTTTTATTTTGTACATAATAAATAAATGTTTGTATTAAATTTAGCAATAATACATTTTCTTTAAAATTAGGGTTTTTTGCCCTAAATTCAAAATACTCTAAAAAATAATATATTTTTATTTTCTTTTCTCTTTTACATAAATAATATTTTTTTCATACATATACAAAACATTTTCTTTTGCATCTTGCATTGTTATTTAATTTTTGTACATTGATTAATTGCAAATATTCAAAATGATGTAATAATTTAGATTTAAATTCTTGTCAATATCCCCATTTGAACATTTGTACCCCCCTTCCCATATTTGGTTTTGTAATAGCTTAGTAAATTTAATTTCGCACTTTATTGCTTTCTAATGATAACATGTTAGAATTAGGGTTTGTATGCGAAAAAACGATAAAAAATAGTTTGATCTAATACAAGATAAATGAGCATGAAAATAAACAACACATCTCACACTTGCACCCCTAGGGTATTCCACTTGTTGCCTTCAAATAAATGGGCCATATTGTATGTTGAACTTCTTTGGGCAAAGCAAACAATTTGAATGATCATAGTCCCTTGACAAAACTTTTCAAAACAAACAAAAACAAATGATCAAGTCCCTTAAAGAAATTTCCCAAAGACATTTAACGTCGTTGCAATTATGGTCTAAACGATGACCCGCGCCTGTCCCTTTCACATCCTAACATAAGGTTGTCCACCAAACTCAATGGTGGAACAAACTTGTTAAAAGGGTTATAACATAGCAATAATCTTTTGAGAAATTTAGGAGTAGATAACCTCTTAGTTACTTGAATCAAACTTGCAAACTAAAACACTTGCCTAATTTCAAAACCACACCTCACAACACTTTCAAAACAACTTTCAAAAACAAATGAAAACCTTTTCAAAAGACATACATCTTTGTATACATCCCCACATGGATCATTACAAAGGTTGCCACCACATTGGCCTCTTTTCAAAATAATTTTCAAAACCCACACACACAAGCACCATTTCAAACAATTGAAAACAAAAGGCAAGTGATCTAAGCAAGTAACTAAGAGCCCATGGATAACCATGGATAGAAAGGGTGCTAATACCTTCCCTTTCTATAATCTACTCCCCGAACCCAAGAAAACATCTCAAAGGTTTTTGCTGTGCTTTTTAACCTTTCCTTAGGATAAAATAAAAAGTCGGTGGCGACTCTTGCTAACCGCAACATTTGCGAATACAAACGCAAAACCCAAGTCAGTTCTCCCACCGTATCACAGGGACATTAGGGTATCCCCCACAACGATCAATGACAGCAGTGCTTTCCATAACCCGGGAGCTCCAAAGAATGTTTGTATGAGCAAGTGACATTATCCTGTAAGACCATCCCAAACCTTCCTCATTCTTCAGCACAGACTTAGGGAGGTGCGAAATAAACAACCTTGACAGCAATGGCATGAAACACATAAGAGTCCCTCTTCTTCGCACAGTACGAGTGTAGAGGGCATGCAAGATATCACCCAATAGAGTAGGCACAGGATTGCGAGAAAGGAAGATCTTAACTACATTCACATCCACAAAAGAATCTGGATTCGGGAAGAGAACCAAACCGTAGATAAGGAGAGCCAAGATGTCTTCGAAATCCTGGAAATCTAAGTTATCCCAGAATAACTGAGCTTGATCCATCAGAAACTTGGCTAAGAAACCTTCAACCCCGCTTCGTGTTTCCCAATTGGATACTACATCAACCCTTTTTAGATGCAGAGCTGAAGCAACGTCTTCTGGTCTAGGAGTCTCTTCCATACATGTGAAGGGAATATGCTCAAGGATGGATATGCCCAATAAGTGAGAAAACTCTTCCAAAGTGGGAACTAGCTGATAATTTGGGAAAGTGAAACAATGATGCACAGGATCGAAGAACTGGAAAAGCACACTCATCATCTGCTCATCAAACTTAGAGGTAACCAGGCTAAGAAGCTGACCATGCCTCTTAATGAACGAAGAAGTCTCAGAAACTTTTGAGGCTAACTCTTTGAGTTGAGCAGGTACTTGCACAAAGTTAACTCGGATGGTGTTTCTGCGCACGGAAGCCATAATCTGCAAAACAGAACAAAGATAAATCCCCTTGGTCTTTGAAATGGTTAGTATAATGAAGTATGCATGCTATTTTATGATGCATGATGTCATGATAAAACAAAAAACAGGTATAGCAAATAACAGGCATGGCAAAGGAAAACAAGTCACACAAAAAGCCCTTAAGTTTAAGGCTTGCGTGGGGTCAAAGGTATTACCCTTTTGAAGTTCAGTTGGTTTCAACCTGTCCTAGCAATAGTAATCGGGTTCTATAGGTTCTCAATATCACTGACCATCCTCCATCGGTCATGGTTTCATCTCACGCAATCTTTTCTTGTGGCCGGAACTATCTCGAGAGTATGGTCTCAATGAGTGTAGCATTGAGTATCAACCAGCTCTCAGATTTATACCGAGGCTGGATATCTCACTACTTCCTAATGGCCAAGTTGGTCTATTAAGGTTTCTAAGGTCAGTTGATGCTTAACGACACACATAGAAGCCCCGTATTCTCCTCGTTTCTCCACAAGGGATATCGGTACCAACCAATGTTCCATATCAACGTAGCTACTGCTTCAACCGTATCGGTCTACGCTGTACAGTTCCCTCACAGTTTATTACTACTTACCTAAAAGGTGTCCCTCAGATCTGGGTTAGGATCTATAGTAACTCCCAATACAAAACCTTTAAAAGTAAAGCAACCAAAACAAACAAGAGAAACAAATATGATGAACTAAATCCTAAGGTATACCCCACTTATTTGTCCCCAGCAGAGTCTCCAGTTTTATGATACGGTGGCAGAACCGACTGTTTTGAGAAATGTTGGTTTGCATTTTGCATTTTGTATTCGCAAAATGTCACAGTAAGTAAGAATCGCCACCGACTTTTATTTTATCCAACTGGAAAGGAAAAAATCACAGAAAATTCCTTTTTCGAGATTTTGAGTACGGGGGGTAGATTATAGAAAGGGAAGGTGTTAGCACCCTTTCTATCTGTGGTTTTCCACTGGCTCTTAGGTACTAGCTCATCTTTTGAAAATTTCTTCCGTGTTTGTGTATTTTGAAACGTTTTTGTTTTACTTCGTTTTAACCCTTGTATCAGTCCTCAAGAGTGTTACGAAGTATTTTTGAAAACTTTGTTTGAAAAGAGTGTAAGTGTGAAAAAGTTTGATTTGAGCAAGTACCTACTAGAATCTACCTACTCGAAAAAAAGATTGTTTCTGTTCTTGTTTCCTTTAGACAGCGCTATCCTACTATTGAGAAATAGGAAGCACCATCGTTGGAGTTGTAAGGGTCAATTCGTAAGGGACGTACGATCACTAAAGCAATGTTAGGACGTCTTAGTAATAACCCTAATGTCAAGATCATATTCGAGGCGACATTTCCGAGGCAACCTTTCCGAGGCAACATTTCCGAACGGGACGTTTGATCTTTGTTTAGACAGAAGGGCGACCACTAAAACACCCTATACTTAATGATCGTTTACCGAAGACAACCGAAGTGAGAGTATACCCTAAGAGTGCGCATGTGCGAGTGATTTGATTTCAAGTTATTATCTTTGCACATTTAGGGTTTGCTAGCCATTTTAAATTGTCATGTAATCTTGCCATACAATCCTATTAACATACATCTAGCAGTTAATATTTGCAAAAAATGCGAGAAATAAAACTACGTTATTACAAGGCTTCGGGGAGGGGATTAATTACATAGCCAAAAACCCGTAAAAACGATAAATAAAGAAAATCCTAATTAAACTATTACATATTGTAAGTAGTTACATTAATATTTGCAAAAAACAATAAGCGCGCGCGATGAATTGAAATGAGAGAATTAGGGTTTTGACCCCGACTAAACCTAATTAAAAGGAAAATCATTTTTTGTGGTTTTTTGTGTTATTTTGAGAAAAATAGAGTTTAACTGAATAAATAAAGAAACCTAATTACTAATTAATTTAAGTTAAGAAAAATAATTAAGTTAACCTATTTTTTGTATTTTTATTTTATTGAGAAAAGAAATAAAAATTAAATCAAAAGCAACCCTAATTTTTCTAATTTGATTTTAATTATTTACAAAAAGTTAGAATTACCCTAAAATTAAATTAAAACTAATATTAAATTAAATTTGATAAAATAAAATAAAACCTAAATTCTAAATTGGTGAAATTTATTTTATGATTTTTTGTGAAAAAAGAAATTATTTTGTTAGAAAATAATTAAACAAAATAAATCAAAAGAAATAAAATAAATAAAAAGAAAGAAAGATGGGCCTGGTAGTTTCAGCAAGAAGGGGGGTGTTAATGGCAAATTCTAAGCCCAATAACACTTGGCTTGCTTTGACTTTCCAGATCATGTGCACGTGCTTGACTGGGGTGTATTGTAGACCCTCATGGAGAGGGCTTGGATTTGGCTTGCTGGGGATCTGATGGCTGAAAGCTGATGACATATGGTGGACTTTGAGGGACGCATGTACACCTGATCATGCAATGCAAAATAATATGGAATAATATAGGGACCTGGGGATCGAACCCAGGCCCTTAGGCGTTATCACAATGCATGATTACCATCTGAGCTGGCTTGGCTTTTTTTATGAATAATAATAAACGAATATTATATGACAAAATAAAATGGCTGAATTCAAAAATGTGCGAAATTCAAATGGCCCATTCATGGAGCGCCACACCATCATCGTCCTCGTGGCTTCTGTCGTTTTAGCCAAGAACATTTACCTACGGACAAATGGGCGTAGGTACAGCCTTGTACCTTTCCAAAATCCTATCCCTGCATGAAAAATCAATACCAGTGGTACCAATCAACTCGTTGCAACCTCACGAGCATCATGGTACCACTATCCATGGTCAATTGTTCCTGTGTGCAAAATCCCTAAAAACAAAGCTCGAACCCTAATCATGGCATCTTGGTATGCAGTCAATAAAAATGCAATTAAATACAACCATTAGCTTGAAAATGACTCAAGGATTAAGAATATGCAAACAAATCATGCTAAAAGTGCCAAAATTGTGATATTCGAAATCAAGAAAAGTGAGAAACCGTGTGGTACTTACAGCGTGTTTCAAGGCTTGAGGGAGCTTGATAATGGTTGAAACACGTTCCTGGGATGTCCAGCAAACGTTTGGGATGCTTAGAATGCTTTGAATTGGTATGCAACTTAGAAGTCAATATGCCACTTTTTTCCAATTTTTTGAAACTTGCTTTCTTGTTTACACGCCTCCAATCCCTTGTTTTTGATCTGAACATGTTCCTTATGTACCCTGGAAGGAATTAGGTTACAAATTTGCTTCAAATCTTTTCCAATTAAGATCATTGATTCATGATTTGATCATTGTACAAAATCTTTCCAAATCAAGCCAAGTTCAATCTTTTTGTGCCCAAATTAACCTTGCATGATTTGATTCCATCTCCAGCTGTATAATAGACCTAAACATGCACAAAATCTCAAGCTTTGATTAGTTTTTGATATTTTCATGATTTTATTTTGATTTTATTTGATTTACATGGAATAAAATCCAAATAAATGACAAAAATAAAATAATGACAAATGGGAAGGATAATGGGTCGTGGGTCATGTTAAAAACTCAATGCAAGCATAAAAAGTTGGGCCCATACGCCAAAAATTGCAATTTTGGCCACATTTGACTTTTGGCAATTTTACAAAAAGGGTCAACTTTGCCAATGCATAACTCCCTCAATTTTAACCCTAGAGAGGTGTTCTTGGACTTTTTGGAAATCTTAAGATGTCCTCTAAGCAACCCTTTTTGTCTCGTCTCAATTGAATCTTCCATGTTCATGTATGAAGCTTTGACAAAAAAGTTGTTTTTGTTGACTTTTCAAAATGACCTATAATGTCCAAATTTATGTCTTCTTGTGAGTGCATATTTTGAACTTGGGATATGAATATGGATTGTAGGGAATTTCATCCTCTTCAAAATGAGCTTTGGATGGGTTATTTTTGATAAAGTATGAGAAAGTTATGCTTGGTCAAAGTTGAGTTGACTTTTCCTGCAAAACCCTAATTTAGCAACTTTTGGGTTTTGATGAATTGTGAGAAATCCTTGGGGAATCATGATCAACCCTTGATAAAATGATGAATAATGCTTCAAATGAGGATGTTGACCAAAAATCTTGAAGTTTGACTGTATGTGGGCCACAGTTGACTTTTCCCCTAGCACAGTCGATTGTCAGGCCTTTGAGCAATTGACTGAGCAAACTTCCTTTGCAAGGCTTGAAACTTGACATGGATGATCTTGAGAACATATTAGGACAATGGTGAGAATTTGGGATCCTTTGGACTCAAACATCTTAATGCAAACTGAAACCCTAATTTGAGGTAGACTGCCTTAGGAGAGAGTTTGTCTGGTCAACCCTTTGACTTTCTTGAGCAATTTGAGGACCTCACTTGAAATGTATTGAGGAATATGGGAGGTAAAATTTTGGGGTAAAACAGGAATCATTCCAGAACTCAACATCTGTGACTTGCACAAGCCAGCTCTAGATGTTGTGCTGAAGAAATCAAGAAAGAGGAAGGCAGCAAGAGAAGGATCCTCTCAGAGAACACCCAAAGCTGCGAAAAAGAAAGGTAACACATATTTTGTTTCTGTTGTAGAATCTATAGTCTCTCCAACATTTGAAAACCCCTCATCTGAAAATCCCCCTCAACCAATAGAAAACCCCTCACCACAAACATTTGAGGATTTTGACATAGAGTTTGATTCATATGTAACTCTTGGCAGTTTCTTAAATGAACCTCACTCCCTTAATCCAAATCCAGAACAAAATCAACCAGAACTTGCAAAAGTTCTATCTGATATTGAACTTTTTGACCAAGACTTTCAATCACCAATCCCAAAAAATCCAAACCTCCATTCTCAACAACCAGAAAATCCAAACCTCCATTCTCAACAACCAAAAAATCCACACCTTCATTCTCAACAACCAGAACATCCAAACCCTCTCACTCCTCAAACTGAAAATCCAAATTCTGAAACACCTGAACCACAAAATCAACACGCTACCACAAACCAATCATAAGACTCCCTTACAGACTCTAATACCACTACCCCGATTCCTGGAATAACAGAACCTCTTATGGTTCTTTTACCTCTCTCCATCCATGATATTCCAGAAATATCTTCACCATATGATTCCACACCACCAAACACTCCTCACTCACCAATCCTGATATCTGATTCTCCTACTCCCTCACCAGTTAACCGTCCAGCTGATCATCTCAGAACTGTCATTGATCTAGAAGCGCTAGACCATCTAGCTTCACCCTCAAATAAAATTGCCATTCGCAAACCCAAACCAACCTTAACCAAAACAGATGTTGGTAAGAACTTGCTGATTTTTGACACAGAAATACAAGAATGGGTTACTTCTTTAAAGCAAGCAAGTCAAGAGAATTCTAATCCTGATGCTTCTGATTCTCTTTGGGATAGATTCAGAAAATGGTTCAACTATGAATCCCAGAGGCTTAAAGAATTGAGTTATGAGATGGCTCAGCAGAACTACAGTGATCAGCTAAAAGCCTTCAAAGACCAAGTTCTGAGTCACTGGGACAAGAAAGAAATTCTTCTACTGGAAAATGCTCCTTGGAAATAGCACCAACCTTCAGAAGCCACTGAACCAGGTTCTGATAGTCACCCTCTGACTACTGCTCCAGAAAAGGAAATTGCAACAGAAGAAGTAGTTAAATCAGAAGATGTTGCAAAGTATTCTGAACAACATGCAACCTCTGAGGATACACCAGCTACGTCTCTAGTCATGCAAACTCTGGAAGAGTTGAATAAGGAGAATGCTTTAATCCATGCAAGGTTGGATAAGTAAGAAGACACAAACAAAGAAATAAGGGATATATTGGATAAACAAGAAGACCCTACCAAAGAAATCAAGGATATTCTGGGAAAGCAGGAAGAATCAAGCACTCAGATTAAGAGCTTGCTGGAAGAATTGTTCACACGACTTCCCCCTCCATCTTAGATTTTCTTTAACTTGTTTTCTGTATTCTTCATCTTATTTTCTTTGTTTCTGAAAGATGTCATTGCAATATGTTTTTCAATACAAATCATCATTTTTTTACTCTGATAATTTATGATTGTTGTACCCCAAAATTTGCCCTCGCATTTTTCCACAAGAAATCTCAGCTTCAGGCATTTCTTGATTTTTTAAAAATGGCTCAAGAATCGGACAAACGGACTTTTCTCGTCAGTCAAGCAAAATTAGGGTTTTACTGATTTTCAGAGCTCTGGATTGTTTCACACAGTGGGCTTAGGGTTTTGATTGATTTTGGTTCAATTTTGATCAGGCGAGTGTTATTTGGCATTTAATCAAGAATTAAGGTTTTACGGGCATATTCTCAACAAAATTAAAATTCCACAGCACTTTGCAAGTTATTCCGAGATTCGGATTGAATTAGCGTTGTTTTGATTTAATCAGTAAAAGAGACAGTGGTTTGAATTCAGGTTGTTTTGTTTGGGCCAGTCAAAAGAAATATGCAGTATTGGATTCACAGTGTTTATGGCAAATCAGTGAAGAGGGAATGCGCTTGATCAGTTTATTTTGGTTAACTGCTGCTTTGTTTTGGATATTGGAAGAGACAGGTTTAATTGATCAATATTGTTTTATTTAAGTTATTTATTATTCTGAATTGAATGATTGAAATTTATTTTTCAATTGTTTTAATTCAAAGAGTTTTAAATAAATAAATAAACAATAAAGAAAGAAAATTAGAATTAATTGGGTAATAAAGATTTTATTGATATTTGAATTATTTGTACAAATATTGTTTATAATTTAAATTACAAACAATAGTTTACATTAATTTAAATATTAAATAAAATAAAAATTATCCTATTTATTTCTAATTCTTCATTCTTCACTTCGCTCCGGTGCTCCATTTTTCATCTGCAAAAAGAAAAGGAAAAGTCAAAAGCGGTTGAATTAATTAAAAGCAGATAAAATTTGCAATCATCATTAAGGGCCACTGACTGGGATCAGTTGACCCTCTCTGCAAATCACGGGATTTCTCCCGGTTCACAAAGAGGGAAGAATTTTATTCATGAATGCAAAAATGTCAAAATGCATAAAGTACCTAACTGCACAAACTCAATCTCAAACTTCAAATTCAAACCAAACTGAAAAATCCAAGTTACCACTTTCCATCAAAAGCCAAAGGTACAAACTTACTGTCAAGAATACAAAGCTACCAAAGCTATCAATAAAGAAGTTTTGAAAAGATGTCAAAAGCACAAAAGCTGGATAAAGTATGCAGAGGAAAGTTATGCAAGCAAGCAAATTCTTTAATCATCACTTCCCATCAATGGCCACTTTCAGAAAGCACAACAAAAGAAACATTAAAAAATTCTTCTAAGTGTACTATAGAGAGAGAAAGAAGAGGGAAAGATGCAGGTTTTGAGGCTTTTTTGCAGGCAGCAGGAAAAAGCAGATATACAAACTGTCAAGCAAAACTGAAAAAATATACAAAATGCTAGTTAGGACAGTTGACAAAAAAGGCCAGCAGAACTCTCACCAAAACACAAGAGAGAAAAATATACAAAACATATAAACTACTGCAAGCATAAGCCTTGGTCTGGAGGATATACATCAAACCTGAAGCATTCGACCCAAAAACAAAAAAATACCAAAGACTTAAACCTGAGATAGGCCATAAACCAGTTCCTCAACCTTTAAACTTGCTGAACCTGTCACAAAGCCAAGCAAACATACAGAACATACAACATAAGCAAAAGAAGCCATAACCTCTATATCATAACCTACTGCAAACTGAAACCTGCATATGCATTAGCCTTTTCAAACAAAACTCAGAACCTGCATTGGCCAAGCCTGCACTTGCCTAAACCAAAACCCACCATACTGTCAAACATAAACCAGCATAGGCCAAACAGAACCATCTCAACACTCAAAACCATCAAACACATCTCAACACTCAGAACCTGATAAACCAAACATAAACTTGCCTAACCCCATAAACCTGTCAAAAGCCAGCATAACCAAAAACATCAAGAACATGTCTAAACAACCATTAGCCTGCTGAAACCTCAAAATACCAGACAACCTGTCAAGGCCTGAACCAAACCATAAAAGCCTAAACTACCAACCTGCATTAGCCTTAACTGCTAAAAAAATCCAAAACCTCAGGCCCTCAGAACCCTAGGTTCTTCATTGGACAAGAAGCAAAATCCATTCCACAAACAATAAACCACCAAAGCAGCTGAGATAGAAGAAGCATTCAAGGCAACTAAACTCTAGGCCTCAGAATTTCTTCATCACAGGCAAACACATCCAAAGGCAAGCATACGAGAACTAAGGCAAAACGAGAAGAAGAAAGATAACAAAAAGCTGTTAAAAACAACTCAGTGTCCAAACCCACAGGAAAACCTCAGGCAATTAACATCATAGGCATTCAAATACATAGCATCCAACATAAACAGGCATACAGCAACACGAAGGGACAAAAGAGAAGAAGAAAGAAGAGAAAGGTTTTTCAGTTAAAATCATCATCAAAACCCTAAGGAACAAGATAAAAGATACCAGGAAAGCTCAAAGAGCAAGCGTCACGTTCCTCACACCGTCCCTGCCTCCTGAGCGCCACATCTCCCGCCTCTCCTCCTTCTCCAAGGCCAGGTAGTACAATCTTCTCCCTCTTTTCTTCTACTTCACCTCATAATGAAAGATTAAACTTAAGATTCAAATCGAAAACGCATGCAATTCATAAAAAAGGAAACATAAGCATTGAAACTGAACCTTGTTTCATAAGGACACTGAGCCCGTGCCATGGAGGAAAGAGAGCTTTGGGGGTGACGCTGGTGGCCGGATGGAAGAATTGCTCAGGAAGATGAAGATGGAAAAGAACGATGAACGGAACTCAGTGAACGGCGCCGTCCCAAACCCTAAGCATTTTCGCCTCAACTGAACAAACAAACGCCTAACCCTAAATTCGTTTCAAACAAATGGGCTTTGCCCATTCTGCACCCTCCCAAAAGCCCATAAAATTACTTCCATTTTTATTAAACACTAACCCTTTTTTATATATATATATTATATAAACATTTTATTTTCTTTACAAAATCATTTTAAAATACATTTTTTTTACATTCTTTAATATTTACAATATAATTAAAACACTTTTTTTTATATACTTAATTCAATTAATTTGAAAACATTTTTTAATACATATTGAAAGATTAAACGCATAAATAATAAGTACATTTTTTTTTTACATCATATAATTAAAAATTGAAAATACTTCTTTTTTATTCTTTTAATTAAAATATACTTTGTACATAATAATAAAAATACATTTTTTCTAATATTAAAATTCACAAACATCGGATTAAAATACCTTTTTTGTATATAATAAACCATGATACATTTTATACATAATTTAATTAGAAATAAGAACATTCGATTAAAACATTTCTTTTTTTTGTACATATTAAAAATATACAAATCAAAGACTAAATAAACATTTCTTTAGGTCGAAAACCTTAATACGCATTAAATTGCACATTCCACACCTGTAAATAATTACACACAATACATATACATCTCACATTTACACTTACACAATCCATTCATATTACTCCTATACATTTGTTTATCTTATATTTGTATATTCGATATTTACATTTTGATCGCGAATTCGATTTGGTTGTAACTTATTGGATACTATAAGTCTCATCCCCTTTTGTACATTTATACCCCCACTCCCGGACACTATTTTGTAATAGCGTAGATTTTACATTTCCGCAATTTACAGTTTTCCAATTATACCATGGTTAGACCTAGGGTTTGTATGTACATAAAATCAAACGCTAGATAATCTAATACAAGACAAATACATGTAATCAATACACAATCACACTTGCACCCTCTAGGGTAATCCCACATGTTGCCTTCCAAAATGGGCCATGCTTGCACGTCGAGTATCTTTGGCAAAATAAAATCAAATGATCATAAGTCTCAAAGTGTTGCCTAAAACGGAATGATCATAGTCCCTTCAAAGCAAAAATTGCCAAAGACACTTGGCATCATTGCATTCATGGTCCATACGATGACCCGCGCCCGTCCCGAATAAACTTCCTAAACGCAAGATTGTCCATCAATTTCAATGGTGGAACAAAATTGTTAAAAAGGGGTTAAAACATAACAAAAACCTTTGAGTACAATAGGGTAGACAAAACTCTTAGTTACTTGAGATCAATTTGCAAAAACACTTGCCTTCTTTTCAAAAACCACAATCCACGACACTTTCAAACAAACTCTCAAAAAAACATTTGAAAACATCTTTTCGAAAAGATCCACACTTTTGTAAAACACTCAATCACGAGTCAAATACATTAGTTGCCTAAGACAAGGCATCTTCTTCCAAAACATTTTCAAAAGCACCCACACACACACCATTTTCAAGCAATCGAAAATCAAGGCAAGTGATCTAAAAAACCAAGTAACTAAGAGCCCATGGATAACCATGGATGAAAGGGGTGCTAATACCTTCCCTTTTCATAATCTACCCCCCGAACCCACGAAAAATCTCAAAAGGTTTTTGCTGTGCTTTTTTAACCTTTCCTTTAGGATAAAATAAAAAGTCGGTGGCGACTCTTGCTCAACCGCACAAGTGCAAATACGAACGCAAAACACTAGTCAGTTCTCCCACCGTATCACAGAACTGGCGACTCTGCTGGGGAGGATTTTTAAAGTGGGGTTACCTTAGGGTTTAGATCACCTTTGTTTTCAATTGATTGCTTTGCTTGCTTTTACATTTGTGGGCTTTGTATCGGAGTTTCATAGATCCTAACCCGGATATGGGAAATACCCTTTTTAGGTAGCATAATCTGTGAGGGACCTGTCCGGCGTAGACCGACATGGGTGAAGCAGTGGCTACGTTGGTGTGGCACCTTAGTCTGTACCTATATCCCTTGTGTTGCAACAGGGAGAATATAGGTCCTCTAAGGAGTCATTAAACACCAATTGACCTTAGAACCCTAAATTGACCAACTGGGCTATTAGGACAGTAGCAGTATGCTACACTCATTGAGGCTAAACTCTCGAGATGGTTCTGGCCGCGAGAAAAGATTGCGATGCTGGAGTTATGACCGATTGAGGGTAGCCAATGATATGAGATCCTTTAGAACCCGGTTACCTTTTGATAGGACAGGTTTTAACCAACCAAACTAAAAGAGGGTAATACCTAAACTTCATGCTAGCCTGAAACCTAAGGGTTGTCTTGTGTGACTTGTGTGCCTTATCGTGCTTGCCTATGTGAATACTTGTGGTGTGTTTCATCATAGCATCATTCCATCATACCATTGCATGCATCCTATACAAAGGACTAACCCATTTCGAAGACAAAAAGATTTCATCTTTGCTCTGTTTTGTAGGACATCATGATGCCCATGCGTAGGAATACTGTCCGGCTCAACTTTGTTCAACCCCCAGTTTTGCTCAGGGATTTGGTTGGTAGGATACCAAACACTTCCTCCTTCATCAGCAGACATGGTTCTCTCCTTGGCTTGATCACTGCAAAATGGGACCAACAACTGATAAGTGTTCTGACCCAGTTTTATGACCCTCTGTATCATTGTTTCACCTTTTAAGACTTCCAGCTGGTTCCTACCCTGGAAGAATTCTCCTATTTGCTTGGGATCCCTATCTTGGAACAAACTCCATTCACTGGTTTGGAAAAGACTCCTAGGCCTGAAGAGGTTGCTGCAATTCTCCCCTTGACCAAAGAAGAGGTGTTGGCTAACTGGGAAACTAGAAATTGGGTCAAGGGCTTTTTGGTCAAATTTCTGGTTGGCAAGGCTAATGATTTCTGGAATGATTTGGACTTCAAGGCGTACGAGGACATTCTGGCTCTTTTGATCTATGGTCTGGTATTGTTTCCCAACCCTGACACCTTTATCAGTATTCATGTCATAAGGATCTTCATGTCTCGGAATCCTGTACCCACTCTTTTGGGTGATATTCTACAACAACTCTATGCTCGTACCACTCGAAAATGGGGAACTCCGTGGTGTTGTGCTCCTTTGCTAGTGAGGTGGTTTATTTCGCACCTTCCTAAGTTCATGCTGAAGAATGAAGAAGGAAAAAGTTGGGCTCGAAGGTTAATGACTCTCACTGATAATGACATCACCTGGACTCTCAGAGGTTTGGATGAGGTAGCTGTTATTGACCGTTGTGGAGAATACCCTAATGTTCCGTTGATTGGTATCCAAGGGGGAATCTTTTACAATCCATGCTTAGCTCTCCGTCAGTTTGGAAGAGCCAGAAGAGATGGGCCTCATGAAATGCTGGTTCCTCATTTCCATTTTGAGTTTCAGGCAGACAGTGACAAACTACGTCATGGATTCATTAGAGCTTGGGACAGAATTCACAAGGCTGACCCACTTGAGTTGGGACCAAAGACTTATCTACCTTTGGAACCCTATTGCAAGTGGGTCCGCATCCGTGCTCAGAGGTTAGGTATGCCGTACGAAGCTGTTAGACCTCTCATCCTGGAATCTCCTAATGAAGATGGGGCTTCTCCAACTGTCCTCCCTCCTCAGATACCCACTGATTTTGACACAATGAAGAGATCTTGGACGCAGCTAAGGGAAGAGCAGGATTTCTATCGGGAGAAGTTCAACGAGCAGGAACGGAAGATCCAGAGGCTGACTAAGAAATTGGAAGAAGAACGGGTCCTGAACAACTACATCAGCACTGAGAAGAGGAGGCCATGGGAGCATTGATGAGCTTTGGATGTTTCCTTTTACAGTTTTATTTCCTTTCCAGTATTATTCATTCCTGTAATGCCTAAGGGCAAATTGTTGAACAAATTGAAAATTTTAATCTAATGAAGTGTGTTTCCCTTTTTTGTCTACAAAGTTGAATCTTGTTTGTCTTTGAAAACATAAAACATACGCATTCCATTGCACCATATGCACAGCAGGTACCCTATTTCACAGGTTGCTTAATCCTCTTCGCTGTTTGTTTGAACAGTCATCATGAATCCAGACTCCTCCAGTGAGCAAGCCATCAAGGCCCTTCAGGCTCAAAGTGCACAGTTTCAAGAGATGGTCCTAAGCCTAGCCCAAGGTCAGCAAGAGTTGAAGACTCTACTCCTGAAGAAGAAGAAGAAAAAGAGGACTGCAATGTTCAACACTGGACGCAGATTCGGGAACACACTCCGCAATGAAGCTGAACCAACTACTTCTTCTGCTGAGAAAAATAGTCCCCAAGGGGGAGGAGCTCCTAGTCCCGCAGTCTCTGACAACGAGACAGACTATAATGACGAACAATACCCACCTGCTGCTGACAGATACAAGCAATTGGAAGACCGCTTGAGCGCCATGGAAATTCAGAATGTACCGGGGCTTGATTTCGAAGATTTGGGGTTATCTTCTGGGGTAGTAATTCCACACAAGTTTAAGGCGCCTGCCTTCGCCAAGTATGATGGGGCTTCCTGTCCCAAGCTGCATCTAAGGTCGTACGTAAGGAAGATCCAACCTTACACGGCGGATAAGAACCTCTGGATTCACTTCTTCCAAGATAGCCTTTCGGGGTCACAACTTGAATGGTTTTACCAACTAGATGGAACTAGCATCCGACACTGGGAAGATTTGGCAACTGCGTTCTACAGACAATATCAATATAATTCTGATCTCGCTCCAACGCGTACCCAACTTCAGAGTATGTCTCTAGGAACGGGTGAAGGGTTCAAAGAATATGCTCAAAAATGGAGGGATTTAGCTGGCAGGGTGCAACCTCCATTAACTGATCGTGAGCTGGTTGATATGTTTTTAGGGACTTTGTCTGGTCCATTTTTCAATCATTTGGTTGGTAACTCCTCCGCTGGGTTTACGGATTTGATTCTGACGGGAGAAAGAATTGAAGCTGGCATCAGGTCAGGCAAGATACAAAAGGCTGCCTCTACAAGTACTGAGAAGAGGCCGTTTAAGAAGGAAGCAAGTGCCGTCTATGGTCCTAGAAGACAAGTCAAGCCCGAAAGTCGCCTAGCCGTCAATGCTTTGGTCATTTCAAAACCTGTTGCTGCTCCTCAGCAGTACAATCAACAAAGAAGTGAAAGGCCCAAGAGGCAGTATACTCGACTGAGTATGACCCTGTCTCAAATTTTACCCCAACTGTTATCAACCAACTTGGTGACCCTCAAAGAAGCTCCTAAGGTCGTCAACACTGTGTCTCCTAAGTATAATCCGAATGCCCGGTGTGCTTATCATTCTGATAGTCCCGGGCACACTACTGATGATTGCTGGACCTTGAAAAACAAAGTGCAATATCTTATCGACGCAAAGGAAATTCAGTTTGAAGCGCCTGAAAGGCCGAATGTTGTAACTGCCCCTATGCCCCAGCACAGGGTAAATGCCATTGAAGAAGAATTATATGTTGTTTCGGTGAATGAAGTTGTTACCCCTATTTTGACTGTTAAGAGGAACTTGCTACTAGCCGGTTTATTTCCGGGTTGTGGTAAGGGTTGCCTCCTGTGCGCTGTTATCCCCACCGGTTGTCCGCTGCTGAAATCAGGCATCCAAAGCCTGATGGATAGCAAGGAAATTCAGTTCAAGAAAACTGCTGTTCCGTCTGTTCCCATTGAAGAGATATCTGTTGTCACAATTTACAATCCTGCCAAAGCTCCCGTGAAGAAACCAGTCCAAATTATGTCTGTTGCACCCATCACTATTACTGTCCCGAGGCCTCTCCCGTATGAGTCTGATAAAGTGGTCCCATGGCATTATGGAGCCGATGTGTATGTGCTCGGGGTGAAGCAGGAATTCAATACCAATACCAGTATCAGTAACATCATTGGTCCCGCCAAGATTACCCGCACTGGCAGGCTCTTCTCGCCTGACATTGCACCGCCAGTTATCCGAAGACCTCTCACCATCACACCCGCAAGTGTGCATGTTCCAATTCAAATTTCTGTGTCTACTACTGCCGCCGAGTCCTCTAATACTCGGGGCAAAGAAGTTGCTACCGATTTGCCTGCCAGGACGGAGGCACCACCAAAGAAGACTGCTATAGAGGCCTCCCAACAAGAAATGGAGGAAATTCTTAAAATTATCAAAAAGAGTGACTTTAATGTTGTTGAACAATTAGGACACACTCCTTCCAAAATCTCCATGCTATCACTGCTACTATGCTCAGAGGCCCATGCAAAAGCCCTGATTTCATTTCTGAAAACGGCCCATGTGCCGCAAGAGACCTCCGCGGATCAATTCACCGACTGTGTGGCTAATTTGACGGCTGACAACGGATTGGGGTTCTCGGATGCTGACCTTACTACCAAAGGGAAAAATCACAATGATGCCCTGCATGTTTCCATAGAATGCAGGGGCACTACTCTCGCACACGTGTTAGTGGATACCGGCTCTTCCCTGAATGTTTTGCCCAAGAAAGCATTGGATCGTTTGGATTGTGAGGGTCTGGAGTTGAAACCTAGCAACATCATTGTTAGAGCCTTCGACGGTTCTAAGAGGATGGTGCACGGTGAAGTAGACATTCCTATTCGTGTGGGTTCCCAAGTTTTTGACTCAACGTTCTATGTAATGGATATCCGTCCATCTTACTCCTGCTTGTTGGGTCGACCCTGGATTCACAAAGCTGGGGCAGTAACATCCACTCTACACCAAAAGCTCAAATACCCTGTCAAAGGGAAGATTGTTACTGTGCAGGGTGAGGAGGAATACATGGTTAGTCACTTGAATTCGTTCCGGTATATCGAGATGGACGGGGAGTTTATTGAAACTCCCTTTCAGCATTTTGAGGAGGTACCTCCAGTGTTGGCATCAGCTGAGGCAGCGGTTGAAGAAGACTTTCCGTTAAAGATGGTGTCCTTGAAGGATGCCCGGGCTGTAATCGAGAAAGGCAATTGTGCAAACTGGGGTCAGCTTTCTGACTTCACTCAGAAGAACGACAAGTTTGGGCTAGGCTTTACTGCGGAGGCTCAGAGGGCTGTGCGCAAGGAAAAGATCAGAAAGGCTCCGGTGTTTATCTCCAACCCAGGGGTGAATGCTATCGAGGAGGATGTAGAGGAATCAGAGTTTGACAGTTGGATCTACCCGACTACCAGCGACGGACCGAGCAACTGGACGGCAAAGGATTTTACTCCTATCACATTTGTCACGCAGTAATTGACTCTTTTGATTTTCAATTTGTAACAAACAATATGTTAAAACCTTGTTGGCTCGGTGTCCTACCCGGGGCATCGTAGCTCCATTTGTGAGGGCTTTTTTGTATGACATTTCCATATATCATTAATCAAAACATTGGACGTTTGTTGCATTTCAAATCTTGTGCTCTTTTTTCTTTCTGTGTTATATATATTGCAAAACAGCTATATTTACACACACCCACTTATACAGGTTTCAATCCACTCTGGACCTCACTGGTAACAGCTCTGCTACCGCCAGTTATGACTTCGAGAATCCGATCAACTTGGCCGAAGACGAAGGTGAAGATGATTGCGAAGTGCCTGGTGAACTCGCAAGACTGTTGCTCCAGGAAGAGAGGGCTATTCAACCACATGAAGAGCCGGTAGAAACGATTAACCTGGGTACTGAGACAGATAGGAAAGAGGTCAAGGTCGGGGCTAATCTAGAGCTCAGCGTGAAGCAGCAATTGATCCAGATGCTACGTGATTACATGGAGATGTTTGCTTGGTCCTATGAGGACATGCCCGGTTTGGATGCCGACATTGTAGTTCATCACCTGCCAACAAAGGAAGACTGCCCTCCGGTAAAGCAAAAGGTCCGCCGTATGCGCCCAGAGATGTCCGAAAAGATCAAGGCTGAGGTTATGAAGCAGTTCGATGCCGGTTTTCTAGCAGTAACTTCTTACCCTCAGTGGGTTGCTAACGTGGTGCCAGTACCAAAGAAGGATGGAAAAGTCAGGATGTGTGTCGACTACAGGGATTTGAATAGGGCAAGCCCCAAGGACGACTTCCCCTTACCTCACATCGAAGTTCTTGTCGACAATACCGCTCAACACAAGGTGTTCTCCTTCATGGATGGTTTTTCAGGGTATAATCAGATCAAAATGGCTCCGGAAGATATGGAGAAGACTACCTTTGTGACTCAGTGGGGCACCTTCTGTTACAAAGTTATGCCATTCGGGTTGAAGAATGTCGGGGAAACCTACCAACGTGCCATGGTTGCTTTATTTCATGATATGATTCATCATGAGATTGAGGTATACGTTGATGACATGATTGCACGGTCCCAAACTGAGGAGGAACACCTTAATCATCTACGGAAGCTGTTTGACCGGTTGAAGTTATACAAGCTGAGGTTGAATCCAAACAAATGTACCTTTGGGGTGAGGTCCGGAAAGTTACTAGGTTTCATTGTAAGTGATAAGGGTATTCAGGTGGATCCAGCCAAGGTAAAAGCCATACAAGAGATGCCGACTCCAAAGACAGAGAAAGAAGTCAGGGGCTTCCTGGGACGACTGAATTACATTGCCCGATTCATCTCACATCTGACCGCTACTTGTGAGCCAATTTTCAAGTTATTGAAGAAAGATCAAGTGGTACGTTGGAACGATGAATGTCAGGCTGCTTTTGAAAAGATAAAAGAATACCTCCAAGAGCCACCCATTCTTATGCCACCAGTGGAAGGAAGACCTCTGATACTATACTTGACAGTGCTTGAGAATTCAATGGGGTGTGTGCTGGGGCAGCATGACGAGTCTGGCCGAAAAGAGCACGCTATTTATTACCTGAGCAAAAAGTTTACCAACTGTGAGTCTCGTTACTCACTGCTTGAGAAAACTTGCTGTGCTCTAGTATGGGCTGCTCGCCGGCTGAGACAGTATATGCTGACTCACACCACTTTGTTAATTTCAAAGATGGATCCCATCAAGTACATATTCGAAAAGCCTGCTTTGTCTGGGAGAATAGCGAGATGGCAAATGATCTTAACAGAATATGATATCCAGTATACCACTCAGAAAGCAATCAAAGGAAGTGTACTGGCAGATCATCTGGCACACCAACCTGTGGACGATTACCAATCATTGAACTTCGATTTTTCGGACGAAGACATCATGGTGGTAACTGATTGTGAAGTGCCTGGGCCGGATGAAGGACCTGAGGAAGGATCCCGATGGTCTATGCATTTTGACGGAGCCTCCAATGCTTTGGGTAACGGCACCGGCGCTGTAATCATATCTACCAAAGGAACTCATACTCCACTCACCGCCCGATTATGCTTCAACTGCACCAACAACATGGCAGAGTATGAGGCATGTATCATGGGCTTACAAGCTGCAATTGACTTGAGGATCAAGTTTCTAAGTGTCTTCGGAGATTCCGCTCTTGTGATCAATCAGATCAAAGGCGAGTGGGATACGAAACACCCAAATCTTATTCCTTACAAGGAGTATGTGTCAACCTTGCTCCCCCACTTTGAAGAAATAACTTTTGAGCACTTCCCAAGAGAAGAGAATCAGCTAGCGGATGCCCTAGCTACGATGTCTTCAATGTTCAAAGTTAAATGGGACAATGAGGCTCCCCGAATCATCATCTGGAAGTTGGACGAACCGGCATACTGCTGCGACCTTGAGGCCGAAAAGGTGACTGAAAAACCCTGGTATCACGAGGTGAAGAGGTACTTGGAAGCTCGGGAATATCCTGAAGGTGCATCTGTCAATGACAAGAAGTTCATGAGGAGGTTTGCTGCAAAAATTTTCCTCAGCAACGGCATTCTCTACAAATGGAGTCATGATTCCACTCTACTACGTTGTGTGGATAAGGCTGAAGCAGAGAAGATCATGATAGAATTGCATGAAGGTACATTCGGAACACATTCCAGTGGGCACACCATGGCGAAGAAAATCCTTAGGGCAGGATATTTATGGTCCACAATGGAAGCCGATTGTTACCAACACTCTCGAACTTGTCACAAGTGCCAGATCTATGCTGACAAGGTGCACATCCCTCCGTTTCCTTTAAACGTCCTGACGGCACCTTGGCCTTTCTCAATGTGGGGCATCGATATGATCGGTGAGATCCGACCAACGGCAACCAACGGGCATCGCTTCATCTTGGTGGCGATCGATTATTTCACGAAGTGGGTTGAGGCAGCTTCCTACGCCACAGTAACCAAGAGCGTCGTGGCACGTTTCATCCGGCACAATCTGATCTGTCGGTATGGTGTCCCAGAGAGAATCATTACGGACAACGGTACCAATCTCAATAACAAAATGATCACTGAACTCTGCGAACAATTCAAAATACAGCATCACAATTCTTCTCCCTACCGGCCGAAGATGAATGGGGTTGTAGAAGCAGCAAATAAAAATATTAAGAAAATTGTGCAGAAGATGACAGTGACCTATAAAGATTGGCACGAGATGTTACCATTCGCTCTTCATGGGTGCCGTACCTCAGCAAGGACGTCAACCGGGGCAACACCTTTCTCCTTGGTCTATGGCATGGAAGCAGTCTTGCCAATTGAAGTCCAGATACCCTCCCTCCGAATAATGAAGGATGCAAATCTAAATGAAGATGACTGGATCCAGACTCGACTTGATCAATTAAACCTGATTGATGAAAAGAGACTCACCGCTATCTGTCATGGTCAAACGTATCAAAAACGGATGATCAAGGCATTTAACAAGAAAGTCAGGCCGCAAGAGTATCAAGTTGGGGACCTGGTCATCAAACGCATCATCCTTCCTCAAAGTGATCCCCGTGGTAAATGGACCCCTACTTACGAAGGGCCATTTGTGGTTAAACATGTTTTCTCAGGAGGAGCCATGATCCTAACCACCATGGATGGTGACGACCTTCCTCACCCCGCCAATGCAAACATAGTGAAAAGATACTACGCATAAATAAAAGACCCGCTAGGTTGACATACCTAGGCAAAAATTAGGGCTTCCCGGCGAACCAAAAGGGTTCGGGCAAAAATAAGGGATGAAATAAAAAAAAATCTGTACACCCGGCAAGTCGAAAACCTGAAAAGGCGGCTTGGGCAAAAATGGGTATCCCGGTGGACTGAAAACCCGAAAGGGCGGTCCAGGCAAAAGTTAGGGATAAAGCGTAACACTATGTCTCATTGGGTCACTTCGCATCCGGAATTCGGCACCAACTATCTGGCTCAGACTTCGGCATTGACCAATCAGTTTCATCTTCGACTAGGCAGCAAAGCGATGAGACGCTTGGAGACATAAAGGCGATAGCAGAGTTGGAACCCAGTGGGATTGTTCACATAGCTGTTTTGTTTTCTTTTCAAAATTTGTAAATTCTATGTTATTTGGCGGCATTCTCTTACTAGGATGTCAGCCTCTTGTACAAAAACGCCTATTCACAGGAAAAATTCAAATCAATACAAATTCACTTGTCCATGCAAATCGCCATTGTTCTTTCCTTTTTTCTGTTTTGTCTTGCGAAGAACGTCCAATGTTCATTTTTGATATATGCATTTGACATTAAATTGCTGATTCATAAATATTTGCACATGAAACGAAAGATTAATTACAGGTGACATCAGAAACAGGGGCAATTTGAAGTTACCTAATGCAGTCTGGTTGCTTTGTCCACCAAGGTACCAAGACAGGTTCAACTGAAGAAGGTGGCCAAATCATCTCAACTCCCCGCAAAGAAAAAACAAGG